>VZTF01005565.1:1424211-1481285 GCA_013397755.1 Cnemophilus loriae
GGGGGTGCAGGGGAAAGCCCAATTCTTCTGCCAGTCGGCCATTCTTCCTGTTTGTAGTAGTGTCCAGTGACAGTCGGGTGCATTATCGTTTGTAATGTGCCTCTCACAGAAAGAAGTCCTGGAGCATTTCTGATACAAACATCACCTTCTGGCTAGAGGAATTGGGGTCATGATCTGTGAGATGGGCTTGCTCTGGAGGGAGAGACAGAATTTGCTGTTCCTTCTCAGACTTTCCAAAAGTAAGTCAGTGTTTCACAGAACCATAAAATGGTTTGGGTTGGAAGGCACCTTAAAGATCATCTAGTTCCAAAACCCCCACTTTTGTATCAGCTGAATCAGCAGTTGTGGTGGCCGGGGGGCCAGAGAGCCCAGGCACAGAGGGGGCCTACTGGTGGACAGGCTCCAAAGTGCAAGACTCCCCTTTATCTCAGTGAGAAAATCCTCCCCTGTTGATCTTGTGACCCTATGGAGATCCAGTCTGTCTGACTGGCCAACAGACAGACGCCCCTTGTATCCCTTAAGAGGATGTAATCCAGCCCCCACTCCATCCCCTCCTTATTCCCATTGGCTGTTGTTGTATTACCCCACCTCCCTCCTGGACCCCTTTATAAGTCTATCTCGAACGGAAGTGTGCTCCCCCACATCCTCTCTCGCATCCTCCCTCGCCCCCTCGCTCTCCCCTCGCCTCCTTCTCCTCCTCGGACTGCATCAAAACAGATGGGTAAATAAACTTTGGTGCTCCAGCAAGGGCCGCCTCTGACTCTTTGCCTCTAGTGGTGCCTGAGCTGGCTGGCTCAGTGTGAGTGGCTGCGTGTCTGCATCGCACTGGTGAGAGAGCTGGCTTGCAAGGTGCCAAGAAGCACCGCCAGGGGTTCCTTAGCTAAAGGTTCCCCTTGGGACAAGCAGCAGCTTCTCCATCAACACCCACATGGTGATACCCCTCTATGGACAGGGACAACTTTCACTAGACCAAGTTACTCAAAGCTCCATACAACCTGACCTTGAATACTTCCAGGGCGAGACATCCACAACTTCTCCAGGCAACCTGTTTCAGTGTTTTACCACCTTCACAGTAAGGAGTTTCTTCCTAATATCAAGTCCAAACCTACCCTCTTTCAATTTAAAGACATTCCCCCTTGTCCTGTCACTACATGTCCTTGTGAGAAGTCCCTCTCCAGCTTTCTTGCAGGCCCCCTTTAGGTACTGGAGGGCTTCTGTAAAGCATCCCCAGAGGCAGTCTGCTCTTCCCCAAGCTGAACAAGCCCAACTCTCTCAGTCTGGCTTCATAAGAGAGATGCTCCATCCCTCTGATCATCTTTGTGGCCTCATTTGGGCTTGTTCCAACAGGTCTGTGTCCTTCTTACTCTGGTGGCCCCAAAGCTGGACACAGCACTCCAGGTGGGGTCTCATCAGAGCAGAGCAGAGGGGCAGAATCCCCTCCCTCGCCCTGCTGGTCACACTGCTTTAGATGGAGCCCAGGACACAGCTGACCTTCTGGACTGTGAGTGCACGTTCCCAGGTGCTCTACAGAGCACATCCACCAGCACTTCCAAGTCTTTCTCCTCAGGGCTGGTCTCAGTCCATTCTCTGCCCAGCCTGTATTTTTACCTGGGATTACCCTAACCCAGGTACAGGATCTATACAGAGTCCAGCTGAGGCACTAATTTTTCACAAAATCTCTTAATTTGTAGTGCAGCTGTTCTTCGTCTTAAATATCTAAAAGATAACTTTTTGGAGTGTACATGTTCAATATTTTTCTGCAGGTACCCGTGTGAAAAATCATTAGACATGTTTCAATATCAGGCTATACATATTGGCTCTTTCAGACCAAAAACTGAAGTGTTCATAAATTTTTATCCACATGTAAACATGCAGTAGCATGAGGCCATCCACCTATAAACTCACAGCTGAGAACATGGATGGAGGGCAGTTTGCCTCAGTGGCCAGAGAACAGAAATGAGACCGAGTTATTCAGCACCTTGGAGCAATAAATAGCCTTGTGCCAGGGTCCCGCGTGGGTATTAGAAAAACATCAGCCAAAATTTAACTTGTGATACCTTAGAGGTAGAAAGCCATAGCACAAGCATTCCGGGAGGAGAAAAAAATGTAAGAAAAGAAAAAAAAAGAAAAATCCTGCGGCAGTCCTCTCGATGCTTCTTTCCTGATGGTTGAGTTTGTCCCACAGCTGCTCCTTATGAGTGTTCATCTTTCTGCCAAATGTTTCTGAAAAACCTAAAGACTGCAGGTCATGAATAACTAATCTTTCAGTAAGAAAGGCATGAAAACACTCCTGGAAGCAGAGGAAGGTAGGAAAGGACTAAAAGAAAAAGGCAGTTTTCAGGCTTTCCAATCAGTCTCTCATACTTCATCAATCATCTGCTGAGAAGGCATTTGAGAGAGACAGCCTTTATGTGCCCTGTGCCCTCTAATCCACTACTCAAATCCACTATTGACATGAACTGCTACCAAGGTAAGCGTACACAATAGTTCATTTAAGAAGAAATCAACCTGAATGGCTTTCTCCTGGCACCAGCCCCAGGTGCACAGGAACAGCTGCAAGGCACCTTCCACGAAATAGAAAGATGCAAATGGCAAGTAATCCTGGCTTCAGGCAAATACTGTGAAGACCCACACAGTGAGCACTGTGTGACAGTTCTGCCCAGCACAGAGCCAAGGCCCTGGGTGTGAGCACCATCCCTTCCCACCGCAGCAAGAGCAACACTCAGCAGCGGAGCACAGTTGAGATGTTTGCTCCATCACGTAAGCAAGTCTGGAGTAAACTCTTCCTCCATCACTTATAGAGAGGAATATAATGCATCATACTCATTTCCAGCTCAACTCTACTGACACCAGCCAAGCTACACCAGGATAAGCTACTCTGTGTATTCGTTTCTGGCACAAAACATACCTTAGCAACTTCCATGGTACCATGTACATAAACAAAAAGGGATGTAATGGAACACAAAGGAAATGTCATTTCCAATGCCAGTTAATTTGTCTTGAAGCTGAATCCTGGCATAGCTGTGCCTACTCTCTGAGAAGGCAAGAAACAGCTCTAACAACCAGCCTAAAGAGGAGTTCATAATGATGTCAAACAACTTGACATTTTCTCTAGTGCCCCAAATATGTCTATAGCTTAAGAATAAGCTACCTATAAGCTTCAAAATATCCCATAGCTAAACACAGAAGACTAGAAGGGTAAATTCACAACAAGGGTAACTTTCCAAAATAGAGTCTGAAGGTCAAGAAAAGCAAGGTGCTTCTTCAACTTCTGCAATTCAATGAGGTTCCTACAGAACATACAACTCAAATGGGAACATTTAAGCAGATTAATTTAACATTTCTAAGAGAAGTGTGTTATGAGGTAAAATCTAGGAAAATTCCCAGTTTGTCCTGTTGGTGGCTTTCAAATCTGTACCACAGAGGTGTGATAAGAAGATAGACAATGGTTTTTGACACCAGAGCAAAGGCCTCCATCAGTAGTCCTCAAGGAAACCCCCGACAAGGTGCATGATGCAGGCTTTGACATGTATTATGCTGTGAAACACACCTGAAGTTACACCTGCTCAAGCTGTAATGTGCACAGAGAGGTACACGATTTGCAGAGGTAGTTTACAGTGCAACACAACCTCGGGTAGATTTGCTCACTCGCAGAAACCTACACAGGTTCTAAAGCCTTCAAAGTTCAGGACCCAATTCAGAGTTTTGATTACTCACTGAAATGCTAATACTTGCAAAGAGAGTTTTAGCTTCCATGTAACTATGCACTCCTCCCCTCCTGCTTCTCTGCCCCTCACTTCCATTACGTTTCCACAGTTTATAATAATTCTGATAACAGCAATTAATTTTGTCACTAGTAATTAACCCTTGCAGAACAAACAGAGAAGCCTGACCCTGAAAAAATAATCACTCTTTCTAGCTTTTTTGCCTATACATCTTGTCTTCAGTACGTAAGCACACATTTTTCCCTTGCTTATTTCTTTAGTGCTGTATCTTTGTAATGCTACAAATGTAATGTTTGTACAAATAGAAATATAATGTTTATATATGTGAAGAGTCTTAATCATAGAACTTTTCGTTGTCATTCAATTCAAATAAGGCACTTACCTATCCCCATGCAGTAAAATGGTTCCTGCTACCATTCATTCAGCTCCACAACCCAAAACCTGGAATAGTAAGAGTAGACTGTGGCTTTATATTTTAATTCTGTCAGTAAAAGTTTAATGAATGCCATGATCTAGCAACACTGGAATGGGCCTGAGACACAGAGGCTATTTGTCAAAATTCTTGAAATCACAAGGCTACAGTGAGAGAAACACTTAGAAAGGTGTCAGAGGTACTTTTTTATAAGGGCCCAAGGAGTGTTTCTATGTTCCCGAAAACCTGTCTTCAACTAAGTTCCAGAAGAATCATTAACCATATTTTGGGAATTGCCATTTTCTTTAACAATAGAAGTTTTTGAAACTGATTACATCAGAGAAATCAAATTTCATGCACCTTAGTGCGAGTTCTTCAGGTTTTCCAGCTCAAACAGGCTTATCAACATTTACAAGCCAGAAGAGAAGGAAAGTGGGGCAAGACTTTTCAGGAGCAGATCAGCAGCAAGTCCTGCAGCACCACACTGAAGTTCAGCCAGTTCCCTTTTTTCTTAGGTGGTGCACAAATGCAACAAAAGAAACTGCTCAAGCCTCAAAAGGAGGAATCCAATTGGTGCTGGGGACCACTGAGGCCAAAAACCATCTCAGTGAAAATCTCAGCAGGGAATATCTCATACACAGACAGGTGTTTTACCATGCTAACACACTTTCCTAGAGGTGGGAAAGGCCTCAGCACCCTCACTCCCCTCCTAACACTCCCCCCACCCCTCCATCTGTACCCAGCCAGGGCTGCATCCACCCCAGTGCAATGGTCCATCTGCTCAACATGACTTAGATGCTCTATCCGTGTCTTAAGAGTAAAAACAGCTACAGTAGGTGGGATCAAAAGTCCATTTAGCCTAGTACTTTATCTCCAACTCTGGCCAAAAGCTTACATCTAGAGAAGAGTTCAGAAATTGGCCCCAAAAGTTTCCCTGAGCACTCTCCCACGCACTATATATGATTCAGGAATTTCCTGAGCCAGGCACATCTCTAGATTTTTAGATGTTCATCGCGTCTTACCAATATCTCTGTGCCTTTTTGGCATTCCTGCCTCTTCTCCGTAAAAGAGAAGTCCTTTCCTGAGGCAGGTTAGCACAGCCGTGCTGACTGACTTCACTCATTCTCCAGAGGCTGAAATGAGAAAGTAGAATAAGTGCCTCGCTTACCCAATACTGCTCCAGGTTTGCTCATTTTCAAGAAAAGAGGTTCCAAGAGTCTCTAAAATGAGGGGGGGAAACCTCCTCTGCTTTAAAAGAGCTCAAGTGAAGAATAAGGAGTTCCTAAATGAAAAGGCTTGTCCTGAAATGTAGAGGTGCTGCCAGGTAAGATGAAGACAACCTTCTTTAGGTGGGGGTTGTAGGAAGGGAACCGACCACTGGTGCAAGTGGGAATGACTGCTATCCATCAGATGGAAGCAGTTCTGGGAAGAAATGGGTTTGAATTTCAGCTCTTCCTTGCTAACCACAGGAAGTACTGAAAGGCCATGTTGTGATGAGCCAGAGGAGAGGACATGGTACATGAAGTACAGCATTTCTACTTGGAAATAAATTAGCTCAGAGTCTTAACGAGCAGTCTGGAGAAGGTGAACAAGGGACTGTTAGTCAATTTCATCATATATCACCATGGAAGGAGTAGGAGGGAACTGGGGAAATTATCAGGTGGCAGGTTTAAAAAGAGACACAAGGAATTGCTCTTTCACACATGTATACGTAAGTGTGAAACTCACTGATCTGAGACATTGCTGACACCAAAAATAAAACTAGGTTAAAAATAAAATGGTTAGACAAATAAAAAAAATAGGTTCAACACAGGCTCTTAAATATGTGATGAAAATACATTAAGTCTATGAACCACAGACTGATAGAAGGTGGGACAAGATCAAGGAAAAATCACCCTATGCTCCCTCATTTCTCATGTGTTCCTTAAATCTCTGCCACTAGCTATTATAGAGAGAAAATACTGAGTGAGATGAACTTTTAGACTGACCCTGAATTGCTGTTCTTATTCCCAAAATTCAATAGAGTTTTTCAGCAACTACTTGTAAAAGCATTTGCTTCTGCTGTCACTGTTCTAATGGAGTGTGCCAAGATGTATGGAAATTAATTATCCTTTTTTATTTCTGTAATGTAGGCTGTGGGGATCTGACATTTAATGCATCAAATGCTCTGCATACATTCTATATCTGGTAAGTGCACTTCTCACAACTTCATCAACAAGTTATGGTTCACAGTCCTGATATGATTATAACATTAATTCCTACTGTCACAGTGTGTTTACTGCACCAGCTTCATGAAGATGGCTCAGAGCCACTGAGTGCAGAGATGTTCTGTTTCCTCTAATCAGTGACAAACCACAACCTAAGCTCAGAAGAGAAAGTCCTACTTTTTCACTATCTCACACGTCAAGAGAAAAAATAACACATTTGTCTGAAACGACTGCATTTAAGAAATCCTCCATCAGGATTTAATAATGGAAGATGATATCATCTTTATCTTACTGCTGTGCTCTGGTCCCAAATCATTGGACAAATGTTATCTGGCAGGCTGGCAGGCTGGGAGAAAGCCGTACTTTTCTCTAGGCCAAGCTCTTTGCAAAACAAAGTACATTAATTCTCCTTAGGGCACATCTTTTGCCTGCCCGCATTCCCTGCCACTTCAGAACCTCTCAACCACTCCCCACTGTGAGCCCCAGGCCTTGCATCACGTGTCCCCAGCAGCACCTCTTCTCCTGCCATCTGCCCCTGAACATGGCAGCACCTCTTCCCACACCACCCTGCCACTGGCTGGGTCCTCTTTCCCTCTGCCCCGTGCAAGTGTAACTGGGCCACCTCTTCCACACAAGGCCAGCAGGAGAACTGGGACAGAGGAGAGGTCAGGATGTTCAGGCCAGGAGGCCCGGGATATCATCCAGCACTAGCCACTGCCTCATTGAGTTAACCGCAGTGTTACTTGGGACTGAATTCCGGAGAGAACCAGGCACACTGCAAGACATCTGTCCCTCTGTCAGCTGTGGAAAAATGCCTTCTGTAAGCTCCTGTGCCCTCAGTGCATCCCCGAGCCTAGGCAGGACACTTGAATTCAACCACGCATCAGAGGTTTTCTAGTCTCCCTCCTTCCTTCCTATTCCGTGAGCTTTGTGTACCATTTTCCTGCATCATCTTCCACTTTCCCTTAACAAAATTATTTTCTTTTACCCACTGAGATGGCATGTTATGTTATATATTGTTCAATAGATGTTAGATAAGTTGGAGTAGCAGTCTGAGAGTATTAACTAGGATAGCTTCCCACCTCCTGCCTTGTTTTTTTAAACTCTGGAAAATACTCAGGAGGCTTGAAACAGTGTGAGTACTGAGGCTGAGTCTCTTTCCTTTTTTTCTACTTAGTGGCTTATCACTGCCAAACATTCTAGTTCTGCCCCTAAGCACCTGGGTTGTCCCTGGAAATCCTGGAGTTAGTCAGATGCAGTATTTAAGGGATATCATCACCACCATGCTTTGCCATTTCACTCTAATGAGCCCTCACTGGAGTGCTCCTAGAAGCAAGGTGCAATGAAAATAAATTCAATGGAAATAATTCAGTGTTCTATGGGCACCCTCATCAAAGATGAGACCTAAACTGTCTTTTCTTCCAGGCCTGTGTTCAGCTAACACCACCTGCTCCATCTATTTTCAAAAGCTGGACCACTTTGCTGATGAAATAGCTACAGACATTTTGTGCCCATTTCATATTTATCAGCAGGTTGCTAACAATACAGAAATGAGCAGAACAGCAATTTGTAGCTGTGCTGTAATACAGCAGCCCTCCTCCTTTTGATTTATGATCTTTTTTTCTGTATGGATCTGTCTTAATGACACTCATTTATTGACAAAATTCTGCCTTTTATAGACTTGGAATTATTTAGAGGTCAAAAGAATAATTCTTTTAATAATACAGTTTCTGCTTCCTCAGCAATAGTATTTATGAAACCATCTTTCTTTTGCTAGGTTATTTCCCTATCTTTAGAATAGGCCATTTCCCTTTTGCTCTGTTAGGCATATTTTAGCAGAAGCAAATGGATTATTCTCTCATCACACTTCATCGTTCCTCTTGACCTCATCTCTGAAAATAGCAAAGTGAGGAGCAAGAAGCCACTGAGAGTTTAACTGATAATCCTTGATAGAATGTCATTTTTACCTGCTCAGGGCTTGGATAGTTTAGTTAAACCCTCCACAAGCCCTTGAAGACACATGAACTGTGCCCATGGTGCAGTAAAGCATTCCTTGTCTCAGCACAGAGGCCTGGGCTGGCTGCTCCCAGGGCTTTGTGCAACCAAGACTGGTTGCATCCACACTTAGAGAAAGCTCATTTCAGGCTAACTCACACCATTATTCATCAACCCACAATACATTCACAACCCACAATACATTCACAACCCATATTCATCAAGGTGAATTCTATCAGGTGCGTGAGATATAACAGAAATTTTACGCTAAAACATGTATTCTTTAATCCATGGGGAAAAGTACTTTTCCTTCAGTTCAGTTTGTTCAGGATTCACCTAGTCACTGGGCTGTTCCATGTGATGATAAATGCTGTGCCCAAATGGCACAGGTCCAGATTCATCCAGCTGTTGACACCAAACCACAGTGCTGGCTCCAGCCAAGGGCTTCAGCTCTCAGGGCTGCCCCTTCCTCTCTCCTGCCTGTCTGGATCACGGACTCTTTGCATAACCAGCCCATCCTCTACGTGTTCACACTTGCAGGAGTTGAGCTGGGAGACCTCAGACCCAAGTCTTACAGCAGCTAATGCCACACAAATAATACTGTCGTACGAAGGATAATATGGCTATCTAATAAGAAACACTACATCACACAAAAGAAAATACACCTATTGCTAACAGAAACAAAACGAAGAAAGATTCCAAGGAAAATGAAAGTCTAAAAAAATTCCAATAGACTCCATAAAGTCCAATAAACCAAAAAGACAGAACTAGCCATCAAGCACGCAGCAAACAAACCACCCTTGAAAAAAGCATTTTTATTCCCAGCTTTGGACTAACAAAAACTGTTCTAAGCTGCAGGCTAGTATAGCTAAACTCTTTATATTTTCTAAGACCCTCATGACTTCTACACATACATCTTTATTCCATCTCTAAGATTTTAATTTATCAAATGATAATATGAGTTTCATCCCTATTTCAAGCCTATCATACCAGAAAATAGGCTTATACCAGCAGACTCCATCTTTCAATAAAGGAGCTGATGAAAATTAAAGCTTTTGCCAAATGTACATTTTAAAGCAATGTAGACTATTTTCTGGGCAGGGGTAGGGTTTGGCTGTTTTTCAGGTTTCTTTTCCTTTAGAAAAGATACAGCAAAACAATAGTAGTAGTTATGCTCTCCTTTTCTCTTCCCAACCCAAACCAGTTTCGTCTTTATCATAATTCACCCTCTACTTGGGTTGTTTGGTTTTTTTATGGTTTTCTATTTTTCTTTTTTGTTTCTTTTNGTTTTTTCTTAATTTTTCCCAAGGAAAATGAAACAAAGAAGAACAAGGAAATCAGGAAAAAGTTTTGAAGTTTTCCCTTGAAAACTTGTGATGAATATACTTGTGAAACAGTGATATAAGATCTGGTCCAGGTCCAACTAGGAGCAGCTGCAGACAGGGCTGGAGGCAGGGCTGCAGTTGGACCCTACAGCACTGTGTGTGGGATTGTGGATGAATCTCCAGGATTCATCCAGGAGAAAAGGTCCTGGACCAAGCTGGAGGCAAGCTGCCCACAGAGAGAGACTGATGCGGGGCAGTGTTGACCTGAGCTGGAGCCCCCAGGGTGCTGGAGGTCCCCAGCAAGGCTGCCTGCCGCCACCATGAAATACTTAATGCCCCCAGGGTGCCTGGCATCCCACCTGAGATGGTGAAATGATGTTGCCATCCAGCCCATTACCATGACTCATCATGTTTCCTTTTGCCGTTTTTGCTGGAAAAAACCGGAGGAGAAAAATCCAAGCTATCTCTGCTCTGGCCATGAAGTGCAAAGTTTGGGCATGGAGCAAGATCTGGACTCCCCAGGGTTTCAGCAAATTCTAGGATTTAGGTTTAGGCCTATTTCTCTCTTATCTGTTGACTTTTGTTGAAGTGCTGTCCTGAGTCAGGCAAAAAAAAAAAACCCAAAACACCCAAGAAACACTGTGAAGTTACCTAACCTCGATCTGAATTCAGCTCTAGTTGCATGGCTCTGTAATTTTTCTTCTCCATTCTCTGAAAAGCCCTTCCTTCCCTCTTAACATGAAACAGTCTAATAAACGCATTGTTCATGGAGTCTTTTCTGGTTTTTTTTTCCTGTTAAACTCCACCACTTCACACCTGACACCTTCTGACTGAATGGCTCTTAGCCTACAAGTTAGAAAAGGAATCAGAGAAAGAAAAGGACGAGGTGGGGGTGGATCTCAAGCACTGCACTTATGCTAATACAACATGAAGCCACAATCAGGAGCTGCCAGAGAAGGGATGATTAATAATGAGAGGAATATAAGACTTAATTTTGCAAACGCACATTATTTCTCACACAGATTTAAAATTTAGGGCTCATGGCTGGAGAGCAGCAGTTAAGGGAGCAGAACAATCCCTACAGCAGGCAGAGGTCATAGCTAGGTATTGACAGCACGATCATCATACACCATTATAAAGCCGCTGAACACAGTCGTAAAAACTCCTCTACCATGTACCCAAGGCCACAGGCCCTGTGTTAGGATTATATTGAAGGTGAGATATGATGATGCCACATTGTTTCCAATTTTTATTGACATCCTGGCCTTGAGAATTAGGAGGTGTCAGAATGCATCTGTGTATTCAGAGGAAGACAATAATACCCCCTGCGCTATCTCAGTTATATGTAACAGCTTACTTGGACTGGGGTGCAGGTGAAAATGAGAAAAGGCAAAGGAATGCCATATCAGAGTGGTGGCAGCCCAAATAAGACCAGGCAGTCCAGAGTCATCTGCCAGAGCATGGACAAGAAAACAATTATTAACTACATGACAGCACAGTGCAAGCTCAATACACAGTAGCAGGTACTGCACATGGGCATAACACAAGCTGACTTTGACACAGAGGGTTTGAAATACAAAGATTAGAGGACAAACAAGAGCCGAACATAAAAAAGAAGTTTCTTGGGTCGAGATGATGTATCTCTGCTAAAAATCATTATCTCCAAGTACTGCTGAATGCATTCGATTTTTAGTATTTTTCACTTTTAGGTTCCCTCAGGAACTGTTTGCCATACTCAAAGGCTCACCTTCTGCTGTCTTTCACTAGCGTACCCCTCCAATAATGGAGGGAGATCAGAGCCCAGTACCTATTCACTCCAGAAATTACAACTGTTACATGCCCTTCTCAAAGAGATCAAAATACAGATTTAAATCACTTGCCCACAGCTATTAGCAGGACCAAACTCTGATCTAGGAATCCTGCCCAACAGTTCAGAGTTAAATCGTTAGACCACATTGCCTGGTGGAAGCTGGAGCTAGCTAATTTTTTCCTGCTTGTAATTACTTCAAGCCTCATGCTTCTTTACACGTTACCATGGCCCACGTGGGCAGACAGAGTTGCAACACTTTTCTTGGGGCTCTCATTGCCAAGCAGAGTTGGGTAACAACCCTTGTAAGATTATGTCTGATGTCAGAGCTGAAGAATGCCTTTTCCTCTTGGAAAATTGTAATGACCAGAGAAAGCACAACAACATAAATCTGCGGCAGTGCCAGTGACTGTGGCCAGAATCAGGAACAGCTCACGCATAACGAAAGTCTGAATGAGCACTTGGGACTGTTCCTCTGAAACTCACTGGCTGGTGCTGATGGGGACCTGTGAACTTCCCAGCTCCCATCACCACCCTCTGGTTATCCAACAAGATGAAAAATAACCTTATTGACTCCAATGACCTCTTAGTGTCAGAAAAGGGGGAAAAAAATAGCAGCAAGTTTAACTGTGCATTGGGACATTAATTTTAAAAAGACTACTTCAAAGACATGCAAGCACACTGCATGACCTAGAGCAGTCAGTTTTCTTCTGTTCTTTGAGGAAATTGCTAACCCAATTTCAATCCTACAGATAAAAGTATTTTATGGTTCCAAAAGTCTCTCTTTCAAGTGAGGTTTAAGCACAGTCATGGAAAAGGCTGCATCATATGTTTGTGCACATTCAGTGCCTCTTTTATCTCTAGTTTGGAGAGTAAAAAAATTGAAGCAAAATTATTTAATCTTGTCGTTAACTTTCTTGTTAATCTCAAAATGGAGGCTGAATAAAATTAAACCCCAGTGAAACAAGTCCCTGAGATTTGGATGGAAAAGTCTAACATAGTACAAGGAAGGAGCTGTTTCTGGCTAGAAAGCTGACTGCTGTGGTAACATTTCTTCAACTCTGCTTATACAAAGCAGCCTTCCCGCAGTAATCGTCTAGTGTGCAGTACATGAAATGCTGTGTTACGCATTGGCAGTTTTTGAGGCCAAGTTGCTGCTGTAAGAAATCCACAGGCAGCTCTGGGGTGGAATAGAGACTGAAAACTAAATTTTTGTTCCCTGAGATATTTGGAGTACTTCCCAGCCCCTGTGCTAGGGTTTGTCACACTTCAGGGGCACGGGTGCACATCCTCCTCCTTGGAGCTGTTTGCTCCGGGAGGGAAGGTCAGTTTTAGGGACTCGGGGACAAGCACGTTCCTGCATAGATGATTGCCCACAACTTTTGTGGTCCAGAGGTGGCTTTAACCTCTCAGCAAAATGGTTTGTGAGCTGGGGCGTATCCTGTGAATTGTGCAAGGGCAGAGTTGCTGGGAATATCTCAGTGTAGAGCAGCCCCAGAGACAACAAGGGGTTATTGGAGCCTTGGGCCACGCTCCAAGCCCAGATTATTTTATCCTCTGTTCTAGCATAAAGGAAAGCCAAAACTATTCATCTT
Source organism: Cnemophilus loriae (assembly GCA_013397755.1). Taxonomy (NCBI): domain Eukaryota; kingdom Metazoa; phylum Chordata; class Aves; order Passeriformes; family Corvidae; genus Cnemophilus; species Cnemophilus loriae. Next base: position 1,437,278 of record VZTF01005565.1, read on the forward strand.
CTTGTGCAAAAGAAGTCCCTAAGAAAAGCTGTGGAGCAGAGAACAGTGCTGTATAAGCTGGCTTAGCAATGTCAGGACTTTGTTTGTGTTTGCCATCTCCTTGAGGCAAGAAGGGGGAGCCTTCGTAGCCATCTCTTAGAAGAACCACACAGTGCCTGTCAGCTCACTGGGGATTCTTATTACTTGCAAAATGGTGTGTAGGGTTTTAATGTAACCTATTCACTGGGAATCCTGACGTGATATGGGCAGATACTTATAGAAAAAGTGAAAGCCAAGCAGCTGTCCTTGCTGCCAACACATCAGTATTCTTACAACAGCTAAGCAGAGGATTCAGAAGGGACCACTTTGCCTTTAAACCCTTTCCCTTCAAAGTGCCAGCTCCATTTCCAAAATTACATGCCGCTGTCTAAAGCTGTCCGTACAGTTCTGGCACAGTCCTGTTATTAACTGGTGTCTCATTAGCCACTGTTGATTCACAGCTTTGTGCTGACAAAATAAAATGATTGCCGCAATGTTGATAACCATATCCGGAATTTTGCTGAGATGGCCGTATTGGAGATATTGGTTCCCATCAATACCTTCCTTTTCCTCTAAATTTCAATAGCACAGACTGCAAAGCAGCTCTCTGAAAACAGACTGTCGTCACTATAGATTACTGTCTGAAATTAATACTGGCTTTTGCCTACAAACTCACAGTGTTTCCCAGGAACTCTCGTGCACACATTTGTATATCTGATAATTACACCAACTATAGTGTTTTTTAATATTTTTCTGTAAATTTGGAGCAAATCAGCCCATGCCAGCTTGAAGTTCATCTTCCAAATTGTCTCACCTCTGAAATGGTTGAGACATTTTTTAGAGCCAAAGGAACGTCATCCCTGTCTCCAGCCTACTCAGAGAAAACAGCTGCAAAAACTGCTCTTTTGTGAATATACAGTTTAGAGCTCATCTGCACTTATGAAGGGGTTTTGCATTTTCAATTTACGTTTTACAACAGGCTGAATGTTTGCCAAACGGGGAGCTTTATTTTCTGAGGGGAGCTCACAGGCAAACCATCCAGGTTTGCTTTGCTCCTTTTAAGCTACTGGGTGCCTCCAAGGCTGCTGGTGAGCAGCAATCACCTCCACGGTACCCAGCCAGAGCAGCCTGGCAGGGAGGACAGGCCACCCTCCCCGAGCTCCAAATGGCCATGTGACAGGGGAGACCCAGCCTGAGCTCTGCTAGTTCTCTTCAAATGCTTTTCCTCCTTTGTGAACTCCTATTGAAAATACACCATGATAAATGTATCTATAGCCCTGCTTTTCATATGGCGCTTCCAGAGCAGCCAGCACAAAACTAACTCGAAAAATTCTAATCCCTTCTAGACCCTTGCGGTGGTGCCACTGCACACCACACACCTTATTCCTCAGGCAGCTGTTTTCATTCTCTCAAAACAGATCTTTTCACCAGACTCCTCTCTGCAAAATGCTCCCCTGCCCTGTTTTTCTGCCCTCACGACAGCACAGCTGCTGGCACCATCAATCGCCTGCTGGCATCCCAGGGCTGGCTGACTGTCTGTCCGCATCCTGCATCCCTCATGAAGGTAGCAGGGTGCCACAGCTTGCAGGCGAGAGCAGTTATTCACTTCACTTCACTTACCCCCATTTACCTCAATTCCCCTCTCTGTAAAACACAGATAACATTTCTCTAGCTCACAGGAGACGATGATCACATTATTTATATCCAGACTCACGTTCAGACTACGCAGCTGTAAATACTCAGTGATATTACATAAATGTCATTAGTGTAACCACTCACAAGAACGTGGGAGGATTTGTGTAAAGGCACAAACAGGGACTTTTAGCAGAGCAGGAACTCATTTCTGTTCTGCATGAATCTGAACACAAATATATGACAAAAATTAATACTACTGTGTCTTTTTTAGATCCCTCCTGGCAACTATTGCGAGAAACTATTTCTGTTGGAAAGTTTAACATTTGAATTAATCTTTGATTTAAATGAAAGACAGAAAAAAGGCAGTGAGGAAGGCAAACACTTTTCTAGTATTTGCCACTTCTTGTTCCTAAAGTCTGCTCTTGCTTACCACAGGAAAATAAGCACAATTTTTTCCCTGCTTCCGAAACTCCCTTCAATCCCTCTGAAAACGTAGTGGTGACTGGTGAACGTTTGAGTCATGGACTGATGCTCATCCCAAATCTCTGGGCTTTTGAAGCTGCTCAGCCATAGCCAGGTCAATAGACACACTAGGTTGCACCAAATTGACTCTGAAGGCTTTCTGCACAGACTCCAGAAAGACGGGAGTTGCTCTATTGGATCAAACTAAAGGCGCGTGCAGTCCAGGATCCTGTTTCCAGTCCTGGACAATACCAGATGCTTCAGAGGTTAGATGCCATTTAAGGCCCAGCGACTTCTTTGTACAATAAATTTGAACTGTGTGGAGTTATATTGCAACCTGCTGAGAAGAAAATTGAAGATATGGAAATTGCATTTTGTGGCTGAAATGCAATTCAGACCAAAGATATTGTGAACTAGAGGGCTGAGAGAAATGGTCTGAAGGTCTGGAAAAGCAGAGCTGTGAAATGCTGTGCGGTAGTGTAGCCATCTAGTGATCATTTCAAGAAGACTCTCTTTTTCTTGGGGAAATGTGACGCGGCACATTGAGAGACAGGGACAATGACGTTGTTTGAAATTAAGAAGTAAGGGGGAAGATCTGAGAGTAACAAGATGCTGTATGTGTTGGGGGTAACATTTGCAAAGCTGGGAAACACGATTACAAGATGTTGGTGATTCTGAAGGATCAAAAGGTTTATCTGCAGCATGCCTGCCACCTGCGAGAGCATTTGCACAATATAAGGATTCGAAAAAAGCGTCATCCAGAGAAGAGAGAGCTCACATGCCAGAAAGATATTCAGAAGTGCTTGCAAATTGCAAGCGAGCACCTGAAGAGTTAGACTTGCACAGCAGGACCAAAATTCTCTGCCTGGTTGCTCACAGGATGCCTATTCAATTTCAGTTGAAGAAGAGAAATCCAACTAGAAAGAAACACCTTTTTCCTAGACCTCTGGTAGAAGATTTTATTTTCTTTTCAGATGGAAAAAGAATGAGAGATTCCCCCAAGTGCAAACTCTCTTAGGGTATCAGGAAAAAGGATTGTATGTTTGACCAATGCAGCAGGGATGATTACCTATATTGATGCATTTAGGTCTAGGCAAAGCATAGTGCCAGTCAGCAACATGCTGCTGAAACCAAAAGCCCTGTGCCACTTTACAGCGCACGAGGAATCAAAAATCAGCAAAGCAAGTCCAAAACTAAGAACCGAAGTCACTAATCCAGAACCAAGACGAAATGGTCCCATAACTTGGCTCCAGCCATGGCCTGTGTGTTATCACACCACAGTTTTCCTGTGAGCCGTGTTCCGTCCCACAGCATCTCTGGTAGCTGAAGACTAGATTAAGCTCTGAGGCAGGAGGCCTAAGAGACCTGTCCAACCCTCAGTGTTTTTAACAGTGGTCATTATGATTGCTCTGGATGTTCTTGATAGGCAGACATAAGGATATAAAGAGAATGTGGCACAAATCACAGTAATTAGCATAACAACTCAAACTAAAAGCTTAATAAAGTATTTCAGTATTCATACTATGGCAATCTGCTCTATAGTTCAGTTATAAGCAGGCAGAGAAAGTAAGTATTTCATTTTTTCGGTACTGAATTTCACCTCCTTAGTCTTATCATTCTCACTTCATGAAACAGGGGAAATAGAAGTGCTATCCTGGCTTATATCTCTGCTATTCTTCGTTATATTATTTTTATTCTTCATTACTCTTAATGAAAACTATTTTTATTCATCTTCTTTCTTAGGGACATACAGACCCTGTCCCAGCTATGCCACTTCCCCCATGCCCTTAAACGACCACAGCAGCTGTTCTTTCTCTTGCTCTGCACTTGAGTAGAGCATACGGACCAAACTCCTCTGGGACTTAGCATCACGAGCTGTACTGGTGCCATACTGGGTGCATTGCTGCTGTACTAGACCTCTCCTCATTGAGACAGCATCACAAGTCACCAGTGGGTTGTCAGGGCACTCAGGTCTAGCTGCAGCTCTGATTTTTCTTGCTTATTCCTAGACTACTCTGGGTTGAGGCCATATATAACAAAAGCACTGAAGTGACAATAATTGTGTAGTTTCCACTGCACTGTCACAACGTTCAGAAGGTAGCTACACCCGTGACAGTCTCTGCAACTCAGCTGGGTGTTACATCCTTTCTCTTTCTGTCCTGTCTCTAGTTCTTATGATCCAGTAGACTTTTTGAAGCAAACCTCCTCAGCAGGTTATGACAGGCATTGAAACTCCTGCTGGTTAGCTGGGAGGATTGGGACTTTCAGCTACTCTATAGCAGATAGTGACATCTGGGCCCAGTCTTAGAAAAGAGGGGGGAAGTATTACAGAGAGAAGCTGGAGATAAAAAGAATAATTGTGTGTACAGTCATGGAGACTTACTTAGAATTAGATATAGGAATTGTATTTATCCATTGCTGAACAACAAAGAAGTGAGCAATGTTAAACCTGGGATTAATTTCCTCCTCTCCTCTGCCCAACAGCTACATTAAATAAGCAGGGCAAAAATATGAACTAACAAAAGAAAAACAATAACTGAGTATCATTCAAGTTTTAAGCCAGTCCTTGTCCTTTTCTTTATAAATCGGTCCTGTTTCACCAGAATTTTCCAGGAATTGTACGCAGATTTCCACCAACTGTCTTGCTGGTCCTGCACATGACACTATAAATAGCGAATAGGTCTCTTAATTTTCTCAGTCAAAGCAGCTCTCAGCAAGAGGATCCCAACAGGGGCTGGTGGGTTATCTACCATGTGTCTTCTTCACACTTGCTATCTATCAGGAAGCAGACTCTAATCCCGTAAGTGTGATCTAAATTCTCCAGTTCTGGATGCATGACCTTGAATCTGGATGTATTGAAAAGGATTTAGCTCAGCAAAGTCCAGCCTTATCAAGTAATTCAGCTCAGCCCAGAGAACTAGACTGTCCTTATTTTTCACCTTTATGTCATCCACAAACTTTATTAGCAATGACTTTATATATTCTTATGAAAAACTGGGAGAATACAAAAGGAACTGAGGCAGGAAGTGACCCCTGGGGAACCCTTGGGGGTTACTACTTGAGATTTATTGGTGAGATGGCTTAATCTATTTAAAATGTGCTACTTTTAGTTTACCCACTGCTAACCTTTAATTAGAATCTTCTGTGGCACTGAATCTGATGCCTGACACAGATGAGGAACACATCATATGGCCATCATCAATGAAATTATAATCGCATCAAAAAGCTGAGTTCCACAAGATGTGTTTTCCACAAAAAAAAGTATTGAAAGGCATCAGTTGTTTTCCTGTTTCTCTTCTCCTCTAATTCTATCTTTTTTTTTTTAGATCATATTTATTGCTAGGCAAATCAAACTTTATTCACCTGTGGTTTCAAAGTATCTTTTTAAAGAATTGGTACAATCTTATGCAATCAAGTTCATGTCTGAGAACACCTTTCTCTGATGTGCTTTTCACAGTTTGCTCACAAACAATGTGTGATCATCTTGTGTAAATATTTTCTGAACTCCTGGGTGAAACTTATTTGGTCATGTAAATTTTAAGATGCTCGCTGTTAGCAATGGCTCTCTAGCATTTTCATTAGCTACTTTCAAAATAGACTTTCATCCTCACTGTGACTCTCAAATGTATGACAAAGCACCTTCCCTTATCCATAATGAATATTCATTTAACAGTTCATTTTTTTTTCTGCAGTAGTGCCAATTGTACCAAGTAATGAACCTATGTTTTCTTAAGGGATGGCTTTCATTTCAGTATCTGAATTCTTATTGTCCTCAACCTCCTTGGCATATGTACATAAAAATGTTAATTACTCTGCACCAGTTTTGATTGAGGTGGCTATATATAATCCAGACAATTCCAAAACTGAAATAAAATTCAAAGTCAAAAGGTACATGTTTCTTTTCAGCCTTCACAGTAGTTTTTTTTTCGTTACACTCAAAATACCTTATTCTACTTATTTTCATTTCAAAGTGCTGTATGCACTCAGAATATTTTGCTAACATCTCCACTGAAATGATGTTATCCTAGCAGGAAAATTAAGTGTACATTTGCTATTTTATGGCAAGCAGCAAATTTATTTATTTGATTTGACTGACTCATGGGAAATATTTTTCACGGAGAATATCCCCTATGCATTAATTCTACTAGAATAACTATAAAGAACATCTAACGCATGGCCCTATAAATAGTTGAAAGTAAATATTCATAGGATCATGTCATTACTCTAGCTAACCTGACAGCCATGCTTGCTGCCATGCCACCCCCAGACATTTCCCTTCTCAGCTCCCTGAAATCCCAGCTTCACTCTCCAGCACAACTGCCTTGGAGCCAGCAGCACTCCTGAGCTCTCAAGAATAGAGTTGGCCTTAGCTATACGTCCCACATGTGCCACTTTGCCCAGGGTGCTGGAACAACCTCCGAGCTGGCAGGGATGGAGGCATGAACTTCCTTCTGCTTTTCACGCTTCTACTCCTTTTTCACCATCATTTTACTGCCCATAAAATCAGGCAAGGATGGCTTATCCCCAGAGTGGCCTCAGCCCACCTGCTTTGTGGTGGCAGAGGACAATATAAAGATTGACCCTAAACACCGGCATGCATAACCCCAAGTTATAAAGATAATGAATATGGATATCCAACACCCCAGAGCAGAGAAGTGAAAACACAAGTAGATGCGGCAGTGCAACGCAAGCTGGAGCCACCAAAACCGCCATGAACCAACATGGCACAGCTTCAATGTGACTGACAATGCACTGAGACTACTTTTTGGATGACCACTTTGGCTATGGACAGCACTTCTGTTTCTCAGGGCACACTACCGAATGATAAGGCAACAAAGACTGTATAGGAGTCACATTATTGCCAGCAACAAACTCAGAGAGAATTATTAGATGCAGAAGTTCGCCAAATGCTGACAATAAATAGCCACTTCCAGTGAGGATCACTTCTTTTCCACTGCTTTCTGCACCCTCTAAGGGACATCTTACAGTCTGCAGAACGGAAGGTTAAGTTTCTGTGTTTCCTGACCTGCTAGCAGATCCTACTGTCCTGAAAGTTAACTAAGGCAAATCCACTTAAACTCCTTGCCAACAGTCTCCCATCTAAGCCACGCTTCCCCAGAGAAAAATGACACTTTCTGGTCCACAAACCCATTTGTCAGTGGTGAGTGACTCAAGGTAATGTTTGTCATGGGCACAACACTCCCTTTTCATCTCCAGCTTCTGGGCAGAAATATTAATCTCTTCTCTCTTCCCTTGACTGCTTAAAACTCTTTTCTCCACTCTTCGCCTTTAATATCTCTGTCTTGGCAGGGCAGGGCATGAAAACCAAAGTGATGCTGAACAGAAAATGTTACTTCTGTACTCCCACTGCAATGATAGCTGCAAAAACAATCAGTTCTGTTACATTGACCATGATCACATCAATCACTGAAAACATCAAGTTATGATATTCCTCGTCTTGAGCTGTGATATATACAGTTCTGGGAAGCTAGTATCAATTTTTTATTCCTGTATTGGGTAGCAGAAATGGTCCTGAATGGCAAATTTGGATGCAGACCCTCAGCTGCCTCGCAGTTTAAGGTATTTGGCGTCCAAGTTCTGGTTCAGGTACCTCTCTTGTACGGTGGATACTAAACCCAGCAGGTTGTTAACAGCCACTCTGCTTTCTATATCATACACAGAAACCTTTCACACTGCCCCCTCCAGCCGCCCCCCACCAAAAAAAATAGTGAGAAAGAAAAGTCAATGTGACAATTTATCTACACTGCCTGAAAACTCACTACAAACACACACCACAAATAACCGAGGGAAACTGAGAGAGAGAACTTAACAGTGACAAAGAAACTCATGTGCAATTTAGTACAGTCTACACTCCTGTTTCCCTGCGCAGCACAAAGCAACATGCCACCTCAGTCTGGCCATATTTCCTCATGAAGAATGCTTTGTTTTAAAAAAACCCAAACCTTTCACCATCCTTCCTTCTCTCTCCGCTGCATTTGCCTTCCCCTTGATTTTCTATGTGCTCATCTGCATTCATTTCTCTCCCTGATTTGCCTTTTTCTTTCTAAAAAAAGTGAGCCTTTGAGCCGAGGCATATCGGTTAATCTAACCCATCTATCAACAGTTTCTGAGTCACCTCTTCAGCCTATGCAGCCGGGGATTTTAGCCAGGCTTTTATCATTTTTATGTGCACTGCTGCCACCCGCTGTCACAAGGTCACCCTTGGAAATGATACTACGCCTCAGTGGGTACTTTTTCACCTAATAAAATATACAGCACACTGTATATCAATCAGATCATCTAGGGACCAAATACTGAGCAGTCAAAGGGGAACAAATGCTTCCCTCTGGATCAATTTTTGACTGCATAGCAAGGGTAATCTCTTAGCCAGCGAGAGACACAGAAAGTCCAGCATTAGACTATGAGGACCCTCCTGAGTAATTTTGGAAGCACAGTCTCTCTTTGCTCTCACATATTCAGGGGTTTGAACTCAAAGAGGTTGTGAACAAGGCATGTGACAGACCCAACCATCCCAGCAAATTTCACATCCAGCACTTAGGCACTGTTTGGTCTATCAGCCCCCCTTGCACATGGGGCAGCATTTGGACTGACCTCTGCAGGGTCTGGAGCTGATGCATGCTGAAACCAGGAGTGAAAACTCACTGAATAGCATGTACCTGGAGAGAGAGCCCACTCCAAGAAAATGCATTTTGGAGCTCTTGTTGCACAGTTCTGGAGCTGGCTCCTGGTTTTACAAGCAAACAAGCAGCAATTAAGGGGGAATTTACTTTAGCCATTCTGCTTGTTGCAGAGATTCCGTGGACACAGAAAAAGCACCTGATAGATGTATGGTCAGGTTTCTGGTGACCTCTTTTTCCTGTAAATTAATGTCTGTCTCTCCTTTTCTTTCTTTTTGGCTGTTATGTAGCTCTAAAAGCCCTAAAGACAGAAAAGAAAGAACACTGGGAAGATATGCCTCCCAGTTTCTATAAATCACAGTGATATATTTTAGACTGACAGAATTTTTTAAAAATAGTCGATATCTTTACAGAAGTTGTAGTTCAAATTCAAGGGCCACCACACCAGGAGGAGAAGACAAGAATGGAACTTTTGCTGCTGCTGCTGCTGCTCGTAGCACCACATCTCAGCTCACACCAGCAACAGGACCAGCAAGCCTGGTAACACAGTGCATCTGGTGGGCAGGCACAAGTCCAGCGCAGCGGTCCCACAGAGCTCACCTACACCTGGACTACTATTTCTGCTACCTGGGCACACACCAGACTTGAGCTGTCTTTGGAGCATCAGGTCTGGACACAGAGCCCAAATGCTGGCTATGGTTGGTGGTGGCTCTAAATTCCTGGGTTTTGCCGAGCCCCAGCCAGCATGTACCACAACCCTCCCATCCCTGCATCCACACCACTAACCCATGGGGATCTAGTAGTTCACATACAAGACTTTGTCTTGCTGCCAACTCACCTCCACTGTTACTTCCCTACTCCAGAAAAGCAATGGGCTCCCTGCCTCCCAGAGCCAGCAGAATTAATCCCTTCCCAGCAAGACCAGTGCCTGCTAACAGCACGAGATGTTTCTCACAAGCATTGCTAGCCAGTCCCATGCTGTTTTAAATGAAACACTTCCATTAATGCTGTAGGTGGGCTCCAAATAAAAAGTTAGCAGCTGGATCAGAACGTGACCCAAATTTGGGAGCAGCTTGTTACAAAGGTGGGCCCAAGGTAACATGCCTTTCATCTAAGTGGATACAAATCCCTTTCTCTCTGTTTAAGGGGGAGGAAAGATCTTCGTAAGCAGGGAAGCCAAGTCCAGGTTCATTACAGCGTGACTGCTCTGTGGTCAGATCTGGGGGTCTCACTAGCTTAATGCTGCTGAGGACCTTAGTATTCAACCACGGTCTCTGCATAGTACAGGGAGACCCTTCTGTGGCATCATCCAAGCAGAAGGTAGCCTAGGGCAACAGCCTTACAAAGGCGAAAAAAAACACTGCCTAAAATTCAGTCAGTGCCAGGTCTTTGTTTTCCCATGTTCTTGAGGATGACAAAATTGAATCCTGTAGAGTGCATCTGCTAGGTCCTCTCCTCCCTGCTTGGCCCCAGCAAAGGTTTGTCATGGTGCTTCGCCAAAACTTGCACTCCAGCACTACTGGCAAGCAGGGAGGAGAGAGGATGATCAGCCCTTTCCTACAGCTGGAAGGCAAGGACACACAGCAGAATAGCAGGTGGGAGGGCAGAGAATGAGGGCTGGAGACTAGACAAGCTCTTATGTGCTAAACTTCCCATCCAGCAGCCTTTGCATCCTAGAGGATGCACATCCAGGACTGCTATAGGGAAAAGCTGAGGCCCACCTCACATCCCTGATCATCGCTCCACCACCTTTGAATCCACAGGCAGGCAACATCCAGGGGTTGGGCACACAGAGGTGTTGGAGGTGTTCCTCTTAATCTGAGCCAGAATAAGAAGGAGGTCTGAGCCCAAGAGGGAAACTGAGCAAGCAGCAGATGTTTCTCTCAGATGAGGCACTAACAAGAAGAATGCAGACAAGAAAAGGCATTTCAATGTGCAGGAAAGAAATTAATTACTTGACCTACTGGTCAGACAGAGCAGGGGTTAGTTCCCGACCACAGCACAGTTTCTGGCACAAAAAAAAGTCATGACAAAGCTAAGAAAGCAAACAAAATCTCACCTTTTTAGGCACTCAAGCAAATAAGCATAATGCTTCAAATTCACCTCATGTAGCTGTAAAATCACTTCTAAGGACAGGGTTAGATGGTTCCCACCTCACGGCTGTTCCACTCCAAATAATTAATTGAGTTTATTCAATGGATTTTCTATGAAAGACTTAGAGGGTAAGGAACACAGCTAAGCTTCCAAAGCAGTGTATAAACTCACAGTACAATAATAAGCTTTTATTAATACAAACAAATAATTTGCCCCTCTCCTTCCAGATTTCCTAAGACACAAACTAAAGAAATGGCACAGGACAATGCAGGTCAGCTCCCCGGAATTTTATCAGTGTGTACAGAGGAGCACTGTCTGATCTATTCAGCCCCTTATGCCAGCCATTAGCCATCAGTCTCGCTCCAGTGAGCAGCTCCCCTCTGGCACCAGCACCATGACTCTTCATCCGCGGGATGCAGCTCTCCTCTCCACTTTCTCTTCCTGTGACTCAAAATGAGAGGGGCTGAGACGTTAAATCAACGCTTACCTGTTTTTCTCTCTGGCACCAAACCTTATTTTATCGTCCTCTTCATCATGTCACTTAAAGAGACTGCAGAGATTGGCTTATGCAGGCATCAGCCAAGGCAGAAATGTAGAAGGAAAGGGTCTAGGACTGGCGCACCATGGTGGGAGTTGCACTGTGTCTCTGCATCCAAGGGAAGGAGAAACCACTGTGGACTGCATGTAGACCAAATACTTGCCAGCATTGCAATATTTTAAATCTCCTGCTTCTCCCTTAAAAATATCAGGGAGTCCTTTTTTGTCCCTCCCGTACTGCACCTATGAATCCTAAAAAGTGAAATCGAATAACTGCATAACCTCAAACCTGGCTTCAGGTCTGCCAGAGTAGAGGAGGGGACCTGGACCAGAGCTTTCAGGAGAGCAACAATTACCAGCACAGCTCTGGGCACTAAGGGGTAAATTTTCTTCATTTTTCTCCCCCTCCTGGAATTGATATAATTTCCACAAAGACTAAAACACTCAATGAGCCAGATCAGTTGTCATCTGGTGAGGGCACTCGGCTCAGAGGAGAAACCCTTATGTTCCAGACTTTGTTCCAATAAACATTAAACTGCTTTACAGATATTGGAAACCATTTGCTGGAGAGATGGCATTTCTGCATCCCAGGATACTGTCTGACTCATGGTGTTTGCTAGGGGAGTCTCCAGAGACCTGAGGGTGCAAATGATCTCCCATGAAACATGAGGTTAAACTCATGAGGGGTTCTCCAAGTGTTCCAAGCAGCAGAAGAGGTGACTTCACTTTCAGTTATATAGGTGAAGAGGCAACCACGACCTACAACAACCTGCAAAATATGTCTAAACCCAGCATTTGCTGCATTTGTCTTGTTTTTGCCAAGGGATGCTCAGAACAGAAATAAAATTAAATTATTTGAAAGACCACTTCTTTTGTTCCAAGCTGCAATCAATGGTTTTCAGTTCTTTAGGAGTAAAATAGAACTTTGTCATTCTCGACTGGATCAAACTGGTTTTTGTTTTCGCCCCATTTCAAAGGAAAACATTTCCCTACTCACTCATGAGAAGGAATGTCTTCTACAGAGGCAGCATCCTCACCAGTTTTTGTAAAGATGCAATGTAAAATACAGTGTACTATGGATGCTTAAGCAAACCAGACAAGATTTCTCAAAAATATAGACAAATTACTATTATTATTATTTTTGATGAAGATATTTTCATAGGAACATTACCTTCAAATAAGTTTGAGAAAGAGGAAACTCAGATGGGGGCTGGGGTGCAGTTTCAAGTCCCACAGTTTGTTTTGGTAATATTTAAATAAATAATTTGGATTCATCAGATTATTGGGCTACATTCTGCCTGCTGTCATACTCTAAAATCGTGTATACCCATTTTATAAAACATCATGTCATTCAGTATTTGGACATGACCAAAAAAGGAACGAAAATTGAACAACTTGATACTATCAAAACTCATGGGCATTTCCAAATTGCTTTTCCTTTAATTTGCATTCTGCAGAAATAGTCACAATTTTCTACTTTTCTGTCTGTTTTGAAAGAAGATAAATTTGGAATTATTTCCTAAGGGATGGGATTGTTATAATCCATAATGCTGCAGTAGAAATGTGGCAGTAATGCTTCTCATCTTGCGGATTATGGCACGTTCTAACTGCTGGAGCTACAGGCAGTGCTCTTGGGGCAGAGCGATGGCCAGCAACGATGTTTGTGGACATGGCAGAGCACCGTGCAAGCGCAGATCTGTGGCTGTGACAAGGAGGATGCACCTGTGGGCACAGAAACCATGTCTCTGAATTCCTATGGATGCACATCTGGGCAGACAGAAACCATGTCTGTGAATTCCCATGCTGCCTGCTGTCCTGGTGGCTCAGGAAGGGAGCTTCCTCTGCGCATAGGAGCGACACCTGTGAGCAGCAATCCCCACTGCTGACCCTCCCAAGCAAGTGGAAACCCACATCACTCATGGGAAAGAGGAAACCTCACTCTAAGACTTATTTTAAAAAGGAGCCATATGATGGTGTGATCTTTTGGCTGCTGTTTCGTCATCCCCCAACAAATTTCAGTAAGTTCACAACAGCAGCCTCGGGTCTAGATGCCTTTACCAAGCTTTTCTGTGCAGTTATAATTTCTCCTTTCACAAAAAGCTAGGACCTCATGCTATGGCAACACTGAAGGCAGCCTAAGTGCTTTTCAAGGACTTGCTTTTTAAAGCACATTAACTGCTTGCCCACTCCTTGGCTTCCAGCAGAGGTTCCTCCTGAAGGCTAGCTTGAGATCTGCTGGTGTCTGCTTTCAGTCACCAGGAGTTCCCTGATACCATTTTTGGTTAAAAAAATAAATCCACTACTATATTGACAGGTGGCAGAAGCATCCCCAGTTTGCCATGATTTTCACCTAAAGCTCAGGAATAGGAACTCAGGCAGTCTCCTCTCCTCAAACAAGAGGCAGTGTATTTGTGCAGGTGAGGGAAACCCAGTTAGCTCCCAGACCACCTAATCTCCAGAGAGGACCCACAGTTTACAGAGAGGGTCTGGAAACACTCTCTAGAGAGGCTTTCGGCACCCAGCACTGCTTCAGCCACAGCACAGCCATTCCTTGATTTCAAGGCAGTCATTATTTCAATATAAAACCCACCACAAGAGATTTTGTGTTGGGACTGGAGGCGTAGCAGGAGGGTGGGTTGTTCTGCTTTGTTGGTTCTTTTTTCCCTGAAGAGAGGTTCAGTCTTTAAAATAATCTGCAAATGGCAATTATAACAATGTACATAGAAAATAATAACACACACCATTTTCTATGTCCAGTGATGAGATGTGAACCGAGAATGCAGCTGTATTGGCCTCAAATTTATATTATTTTCTATTTCCCTCTTGGCTGCTACTCTGATATTGCTTGTGAAAACACAAATCCAAGCATGAATTGATGCCCAAAAGGTTGGAATACAATCTGGGAAAGGGGATAGTGTGCAGCTGAGAGATCTGGCACAGTAAGAAGCATTCTAAACAGGAAAAAAAAAAAAAANAGTAATCACTAGGAAGAAAACCTCTTCATTTTAAGTAGCCAGCAAACAAAACAAGAGGAAAAAAAAATCAAATATGACAGGGGAATTCTTGAGAGTTCAAAGTCTTAAAATATTCACCAAGAAGAAAATAATTTTTTTTAGGTGAGCCAGGGATTGTTCTCTACCCAAATTAGATAAGGGGTATACAAAGGGTTTCCAGTTTCATCTAAAAGTGAATTTTATGCCCCATTTACATTTCCATTATTTATGGAGTTTTTCTGATAATCTCTCCTGCTGGGAAGGAGATGACCACAGTCCCACATCTGTTTACCTTTGTTTACAGCTGGGAACACAGCCATGGATTTGTTCTGCTCCAGTGAGAAGGCAGACTGATTTGATTATTGCTTTCTAACATACCAAAAGGTTGTTGCTAAGAGTCTCACTTAGGAGAGAAATGACAGAAAGCTGGTTTTAGCAAGTTATGGGGAAGGTGGAGATGAGAAAGCTAAGGGTTAAGATGGCTCTTTCATCACCCTTTGGTCCCCAGGTGCCACCATTGAGCTTGGTCAGACAAGGTGAGACCAAGGCTAACCTAATTGCTCTGAACAAGACTCCAGGTTCCACCACTGAACATTTGCGCTGATTCCAGCACAGCTGAGACTTGCACATACCACTCACCTCTCACTGAGGTGTCATGCTGCTTGTGGGGATGATCCAGAGGTACGGAGGCAGGTAGAGCTCTTGCTTGATGCATCCAAAGAAGCTATGGGCAAGACTCTCCAATGAAGAGAATCCACTTCAGAGCTGCACAAGCAGGTGTAGGCAGCCTCCAAACTGAGGCCTTTCAACTTGTTTTCATCCTTAAATAGACAACTCCTATCTAAATTATTCTGTCAGTCTCCACTGGTCCTTTTTCTGTCATCCCTATTCTTGTGGGGTGGTTTCTGTTTCTAAAGGAAGCCCAGTGGCTCACCCAGGAGTGACCCCAAATTGGAGCTGAGAAATTACACTGGGATTTCTTTAGCTTTAAGAAAAGAATATGGTCTTTCCAAAGACATCTGGGAAGCAATTCAGCTTTCCCAGTGAACGCTTCTTTCAATAATCAAGGGAGAGAAGAAAGAAATTTTAAGCACTCCCAGTTCAGCTATCATCTGCTACCCACTTACATTGCCAGGACAAGCTGTAGATAAAAACCTGCTGAAGGGTTTCTGACAAACTGACAGGACTTTTCACAAAAGCTCCTGATTACCCTGAGAAGCAGAGGCACTGATCCACATCCGGCAGCTGGGGCTGATTCTCCTCTGCTCCCCCTCCTCCTTGCCCTGCCCGCATTCCACCCAGCCTTGTCTCAGCTGCAGACCCCTGTGAAGGTCACGCACGTAACAGCAACTTGCCCGAGGATGAAACGCTGCACCAGGAAAGGGCAGGTACCAGCAGACCAGAGCAATTCGGAAATGTCATCAAAGCTCAGTTCATCCGGAATGGCAGTTTCTCTGATGCTAATTTGCTTTGCTTCTGTTTACCTTGACATGATACAAGAGTAATTGTAGGTAGACCCCAGCAACAAGCAGTTTTTCGATAAAGAACAAGATATGTACCACTCTCAGGTAAAAATGCACTAGGGAGGACAGAGGCCTTGAGAGGAGTACACACTGGAGGGGCTATAGAGGAGTGCTGGCATGGGGTGATGACACAAGGGACACAGACTGGGCCTGGAGATCCCACAGCTATTAAACAACTCACCAATAGCCAGTTAAAAAAGTGAAGACCTGGAGATGGAGAAAACTCATTCTAGGGGTAAAGAAGAGAACAAGACACAGTATCTAACATACATAAAAGATGACATATATAGTAAATTTTACCATAACCTGGAGCTGCAGACAATGAGAAATGAGCAAGGTCTAAAAGGGTATTAGAGTCAAAATGGCAAATCAAACACGGTGGGGGGAGAAAAAAGGAAGGAAAAAGAAGTGAGGAAGAAACTGTTGGTACCATTTTCCTCCCAGTGAGAGCCACTGGGCAAACAAAGGTTTTCTTTCTTTCAAGATTTACAGCATCAAGACTTGGTTTCCAAATATTGTGTAAGCTAAAAACATCGACATTTTCCAGAAAAAAACCCAAAAGTAGACTTCTTTAGACTCTTGAAAATTCTCGAATTTTGTCAAATTTGACCTGAAATCACAAAACAGCTTTGCCTGAACTGAGCCAGAAGGTTGCAAATAAATGCCCAGTGAAAAACCCCTCAAATTTTAGTCAAAACCAGGGATAAGACAACAGGAGGGATATTAAACAAGAGTTAAAAAGTCCACAGGACTTTGTCTGGGGGTTTGAGTTTGGGAGGGGAGTTGATGTTTAGAGAAGGTAAAGCCTTTTTTCTTTAACTAGCTGAGGAAGCTTATGAGTTTATTTAGAGCATTTACTATCCTAGAGCCTTAGACAGACTGCTCGAAACACTAAATGCCTGCAGGACATTCTTCAAGGGAAGAATGGATGAAAAAAATCACTGATAAATACACAGATTAATTACCTGGTCAAATGAATACACTATTAAACACATAGAAAACATATCTGGCTCTGCAAAATAAATATTTGGAGAGTATTTGGGGGAAATAACACACACAGACTTGTCCTTCATCTTTTCCTAGTCATCTCCCAGAAGTTATTGTCAGAGGTCATCACAAGCAGTGGGGCTCTGTGCACCTTTGGCCTGGCTGAGGATATCCACCCCTACACTGGATGTGACATCTTGGGCAGACTGAAATATTTCCCTACCTCATTGGGATGGGGTGCAGGAAATAAAGCCACACAGTAGGTCTGTGGTAGCCTGGAATTACAAATGTCCTGTCAAAAGTCCATCCAAGGACCTAGAACCTTATCTTTCTTCTCTCAATGGAGCACACAAAATGGATTTCAGGCAAGGAGAGTCTCCAGAAACATACAGCCTTGGGAGGCACTGAAATCCTTAATGAGAGTGAGCCAAGCATCACTCTTGGAGTAATCCCATTGCATTTTGTTTACTCAGAGGTATTTACCGCCAGCCCCAGGTCTTCGCACACCAGTTGCTGCTGCTCCTTCAGGCAGTTAGTCACTTGCCTGCTCTCCAAATACTATTTATTACCAATTCGTTCCCAAGGTGATTCAATTAAGAAGTCAGAGAAACAGCCACATTGCTCACAAAGCAGTAAAGAATTTCTTTTATGGTATAGTTTGTCATGTGTTCTTCTCTCCTGTATGTAAAGGGAATAATAGGATGCAATAAACTGCACTAGGCAATAAACATCTGTTACAATTATTTAAATGCCTCAGACTGGCTTCATTGTTTAATTGCCTGCAAAGAAAGCAATTTAATGCCCTTATATATTTTTTCACCTGCCAGAAACACTGTCCTTTAAACATAAGATAAAACATTTTAAAATGCAAGCATTTCTTACGATCCTGCATTTTAAGTGCCATGCTGTATAACATATCCTGGCTCCAGGTATCTTGCATTTAGCACCACTGCCTTCTGCAGGTTCTCACAACTCCGTGGCCTTGGAAAGTACAATAGCGGGGTGGTGGTGTGTGGCCAGCATGGTTTCCTCATCACCCCTTATTCCCTGCAAGGGAAATAAAGAGAAATCATGTATCACTGTAACAAACCACAGCTGCAGAAAGGCAATGCATGCCAAGAAAACTACACCAAATAAACACAACCTCCAATAAAGTGGGACTGAATGGGAAAACTCAGGAGCACTTGATGCAAAGCAAAAACAAAATAACAAAATAATCAGTGCCGTTACTCGGTACTGACTTGATGGATTTCAAGTTTAGCAAAGACATGCCAATGCGACCCTTGGATACCATGGAGGCTTCAAAAGCTGGGGAGAGAGCAGGGCTGGCAACTGAAGCATCAGCTCCGAAACTGCCAGGAGACATTTGTTGTGAGGGGCTGTGCAGGTCCAAAGGTGGTGAGGCAAGCCTCGAGTGCCAGGTCACTGGTGTTGGATAAACCTGCAGGAAACCCATGACACTGGCCCACGTGTCCTGTCCCAGAGAGCACAGGGGTGACAAGCAGAGAGATGGATGTAGAAAGGAGATGAGTGTCAGTAAGAGAACTGGATTATTTTGTTTACTGAGCTGCATAAATAAGATGTGTGCTTTTAATGCAATGTAAGGCTTACGTTATGAAAGTTATTACCATGCCATTACAAACACAACTACATCTGAAAAGCTACCTATTAAAGCAGCAGCTCAGTGACTAAGAAATGTCAGAGCTAAAACCACCCACGCAGCTTCCTTACTTCAGCTTTGAGTTAAAATACAGCCTTTAATTACGTGATTGTAGATGATATTTTTATACAAAGCCCGTCTTCCTCAGTGAGCGACTAAATATTTCCATTTATTTCTACTCTGCTACTATAAAACACATCCCTTATCCTTATTTATTTTACACCATCTAAATCCTGCCTCAGAAAAAAAAATTGTGCTTTCCTTCCAATTATTCTCACTACAATTATTCTTGTACTCCACAAAAACTAAGAATTCCTTCTAGTTTGTTTAGGATACCTAAGAATAACTTTCCTCAGTTTACCAACAAAGGACTAAGAGATGGGAAAATTTAAGTACAGGCTTAACAAACGCATCTGCAAATTCTGGATAATGAGGCTGAGACCCCCATTTTCCAGAGTGCTGAGCTTTCTTATAGCTCAACATCCAGACACAGCTCCCACCAACAGCCTCTGAAGTTACCTCTTCTTAAAAAAACCCCAAAACTACCATATGCCTTACCTTGGACATAGAGAAAATGAGAATCATGCATTTCGTGGTCAATTTTTCTGTTTAAGGGAGAGAGATGAAGTTTGTGGCTGAGCAAGCTGTAGAACCTAGTTCTCCACAAAGGCGTCAAGCATCCCCTCTGAGACCATTTTATGTCTTTCTGCAGCATCTTGCCTCATTCATTAAGCATTGCAGCCTTCTCCAGCAAGCAAAGCCAGAGTTCTCCAGACGGAAAGTACTTTCACTACACATTGCTTCTCCTTTTCGTTAGTTTCTTCTGCTCTTCTCTTGGGCACCTACTGAGGCAGCCATCTGCAGAAAAAATAACAGAACGCGATATTTTAATTAAAGTCTAATTACTGTGTGTACAAAGTGCCAAATTACAGTTATATTATATCTCCCTGACCTAACTCCCAAGAGTTAGTGTTTGAGCCCAAAACACTCTTCCCATCCTCATTTGCGCGCAGGTTGGAGGAGATCCTTGGGTTTTTAGGAAGAGTCACCAGGAGCGTGGATGTGCAGAAAAGAGTTGGCACAAGCGTGACCCCTCTGCCTGCACGAAGCTGCTGTGAACAGAAAGGGTTTTGTGTCCGAGCTAAGGGGGCACTTCCCACCCTTGACAGTGAGTACCTGGTGTTCCTGGTACCAACCAGATGTTGGCACTGGATTTCAGATGCTTTTGCCATGAAGCACATGAGTCCAGGCACTAAATGCCCCCACGTTCAGAAAACAAGGCATATGCTGGCGTACATGTGTAAATATATGCAAATATATGCAATGATAGTTTTCAAGTGCATTAAGAAACTGCAGTGTAGGCAGGATGTCTGTGTCTGAAGCTACTAAATGAGCAATATATGGTTGTGGGACTGCTGCGACGCTCTCCCCAGGTTCAGCGCTGTTGTAGCTCTCACTGTTCAAACACATGGCTCCAATCCCTGCAGAAAACCTGCTCGTTAGCCAGCAACCCGTTGGCTTGGTTTCTATACTGGGAACACTTCAGAGGAGGAGGGGGCTATCTGGAATATGCAGAGGACAAAACCAGAAAAAAAATTCTAGTTTGCTTGACTTTTCTAACAACTTTTAACCTTAACTAAATTAACCGGAAAACTGAAAAACAAACAGAACAATTCAGAATTTTTGCAAAAGAGAAAAAGCAACCAAATACCCTAGCTGATCTGTGAACAGCAGAAATTCTGAAACTTTCTTTCCCATGGATTTGTGACATATCCCATAAAGTTTCTTTCCCTTCTAGGAGCAGTAACCGCTTCTGCCTGCTCTCATTTGCCTTTGGTAGCACCAAGAAAGGGAAACATCTGTGGCAGCCAATTTGAAAACACCTGCTGGCTAGCAATCACACACGCTGAGGCACTGCTGAAACCTTCTTGACTTTTTTTCATTGACTGGTCCCAGACCATCAACAGGGACTTTGCTACCTGGGGACTTTGATGTCCATTTCAAATGAGGCTGTGTCAGCCAGCAGAAAGGACAGACACTCAGGGACACATATCAGGCAAGGCCTGGGAGAACTGGCCAGATGAGTTCCCAAAACCATTCCTTTGGTTCAACATTCTATGTGGATATCTACGCGGCTTAGTTGGGGAGATGCTGATATTTCAACTTTATATTGCATCATTAGTGTAACATAAAATTAGTAAGCCCGGGTGATTTCCCTTGTCTTCTACCCCGTAAGCTTAGCTCAGCACAACATGCTTGAAAAAGAAGACTCATAATACTGGATTTATGCTTTAATTGGAACTCATATTTAAGGCAACAGACCTTTTTCAGTAAGGCCATCTTCAAACATTTCAGATGGACTTGGCACGAGCCCTTTTATGGTGCCACACTTAAATATTCACAAAGGACATAGCATTGTTGTCTAGCCTGACTGCCTTTGCATCTCTCCTAGGCATCACAATCCGCTTCGCTGCTTAATGGACCTCCTGTTTTTTATTTCATCCTTAGGAAGTCTTGAGCTTTCAAGGGGAACAGACTAAATCAGCTCCCTGCTCACTGCAGGACCTTGGCAGCCATGCAAGTCGTAATCAGAGCTTGTCTGTTCATGTAGTCAATACCCCAACAGAACCCATTAAAGACAGATTCAAATCAGAGGGAAAATAACTTGTCAACCGAAGCAAACTCTGTGAAAGATACTGCTTTCAAAAACACAAAGGAATTACTGCTGTGCTCCCCATCTGGTAGAAACGATGAATCAATAGATATTCAATTTTCCCCAAAAAAGGGAAGAGAGAGGTTTCCAGCATAGGCATGCCTATTATTTCATCAGCTATTCTGTTTGCACATTTCAGACACAAACTTGGCCAGAGAAGTCTGGGGGCTTTGGGTACTGTCAGTTTTGCGAGAGTGCATTTAGGCAAAAAAATAAAAATCAACAAGAAAAAATCAACAAAGCAACAATAACAAAAAACCACTGACAAAGCAGGATCCTAGTCAGCTAATTAAATCAAGTTGCCATGTTTAGAATAGCTGCAGCCCCAAAAATGAGCAAAACCTCACTCAGACAGACAGAGGCTCTAGACCAAATGTTGTTTTTCTCTCCCATCTGTTAAATATAAAACCTGCAGAATGGCGTGCCAGTTTATCAAAGTCCATCCCACTGGAATATTAATCAGTGCATTGTATTTGATATTTATCTGCCTATAAACATTTCTTAATATTTTTCCTGCCTTTGTGCATTTTCTGCTGCTGGAAGTACTCTTATTCTGCAGTCTCACCACCTACTTGCAAAAATTCTTTGCTATGCTAAGTAAACACAGAACTTTATAGTTTTAAGCAATGTGGTCTCTGCTCCTAGATGGAATAGAGTTGAAGTTTCATTGATGTGGTTTAACTGACCATGAAGAGAGGGAAGGAAGGGTAAAAGAAAAAAAGAGCAGACCACATCATACTGTGTAGAGAGCAAAACAGCTTTGTCTAGATATTCACTGGGAGAATGGGGAAATAAAAACAGAGCAGGGTGCATCCTGCTGGAAGGCAAATGAAACGGGAATGAGGAGGAGAAAAAAGGAGCATTTAGGAAAATGGTCTTTACTCACAAATCATCAGGAAAAGAAAGATGAGGAGAAAATTTAGGATCAGCGCAGTGGCAGCACCCAGAGGTGGAAGTGAGCTTGGGGTTTTGGTAGCAGAAGGGGTCTTTGAGGGTGCCAGAGGGGAACAAAGCACTCAGCAAAAATAGTTGCCAGCTAAGTGAAAAACGGAGGTTGGATCAATCCAGTCTGGAACAATTGGTGATGTAAGCAGCACAAGGGACAGAGAGTGAGCAACAGACTGTAGAAACTCAAGTAGGAATCACAGAATCACAGAATAATCTGAGTTGGAAGGGACCCAGAAGGATCATCGAGTCCAACTCTTAAGTGAATGGCCCATACAGGGATTGAACCCACATCCTTGACATCATTAGCACTGTGCTCCAACCAACTGAGCCAAAACGTCTCAGTGCAGTTCAGCAATGGGTGCAAAATGAGGAACCATTTATTTTCAGCATGACTGCAAATTCAACACCAAGGAGACCAGCAGATTTATCAGCGGCCACAAGTGGAGATGTCAGAGAAATGTGGAGACACCAGGTTACTCCATTTTCAGCCTGCTCCATGAAGCCCTGACGGGGAAGAAAAGAAACAGTGGGAGAGAACAGAGTAGAGAAGAATGCAAGCTAGAAAGATGTCAGTACTTGGGCAGCACAGCCAAGATGGGATTTGTGCAGGATCCCCACCAGGTCAGCACTAACCCATAGGAAGCTGTTTTGCTTCAAAACACAGCCGCTCCACCTGAGGAGTCTGGCTTTATTGCCAGTTTCCCCACCACGTGATCACCTCCTGTTATGTTTTTTTTTTAATTAACATGCTAACCATTGTATAAAGAACAAACCACAGCTACAGTAAGGACCAAATAGCACACAAATAACACGCAGCTGGGGCCATGCCAGCACCTCACTGCCCTGGATGCTCACCTCCCTCCCACATCGGGGTGCTACCATTCATTGTTGGCACAGTGTGCTACCAACAGAAAACCCTGACATGCTGACCTGAAGAGGGTGACCCATCTTAGGTCATCAGCTACTCTCTGGAAGAGTTCAGGGGTTTTTATTTATGTAAGTCCCACACTGAATGCACAGACAGACAGACAGACCGGCTTCCCCTGGGCCCAGCAGCCCACTGAGCCCAGGGCTCTCCCACTGCCCGTAGTGTTGCAGGCACGCGGCATATCTGTCACCTCCCTAACCCTGCTGCCCACGCTGCTTTGGATGCAGCCCAGGACACATTTGTTTTCTGTGCTGTGAGTGCACATTGATGGGTCAAGTCCAGCCCCTTATCCACCAGCACCCTCAAGTCCTTCTGGGCAGGGCTGCTCTCCATCTGTTCAATCCCCAGCCTGTGCTAATACTGGGCGTTTCCCTGACCCAGGTACAGCACCTTGAACTTGGTCTTGTTAAACTTCCTGAGATTCCCATGGGCCCACTTCTTGTGCCTATCTAGGTACCTCTGGATGCCATCCCATCCTTCAGGTGTGACAACTGCACCACTCAGCTTGGTGTGATCTGCAAATTTACTGAGGGTGCACTTGCTCCCTCTGTCTATGTCATTAATGAATATATTAAATAACACTGGTCCAAATAAGGACCACTGAAGGACACCACTCATATTTCATATATCAGACTTCCCATTCCCATCAATATCAGCAAGAATATATTCAAGAAACATGCTTCAAACAAACCTAAGTGTCAAGATTCCTCTGACAAGAAAACAGTCATGAAAGAAGTGTCTTGTTCACAAAAGACACAAAAGACTTTTACAGAAGCAAAAGTCTGCAGGGATCTCCCTCCTTCCTGTACTTCCACTACACCAGGGAGGATCAAAGAGCTGTGGATTTTCATAGCCAGATGGAAAGAAATTTGGTGGGCACCTAGGTTAAAAATAAGGTGATGTTTGATCAGTTCAGACTAGTCCCATCAGAAACACAGCACTAGCAGTTTTAATAAAAAGCACTAGATGGGAGTAAAACATCAAGCAAAGTCTGCTTGAGGAGCAGCAGGAAGGTTTTCACAGACAGGGCGAGTAAGCAGGAGGTGCTGCTGTGAAGATGTGGCTTATTCTGATGCAGAACCAGAGTGGTTGAAGTTAACTTAAAATAAATGTGTCTGGAAGTGCTGTAATAAAGTTTGGTGCACAGACAAATAAGCAGAACTTCCCTGACATGATGCAGAGACCTGGCCATCTGTGCAACACAGAGTTGCTGCAATTAGAGGGAAATAGAGGAGCTACTTCATAGACTAAACAATCTCCTTCCTTAGGTAAGTGTCTAGCTGGTGGTGGGTGGTGCGTGTTCTCAAATGGAGGGGGTATCTATCGTTCAGCTGGCAGTGAAAATCGATGAGCAGAAGTCACACACCTTGGTCAGGAGGCTAGAAACTCAGAAATATGATAGTTTTGAAGGTTTTGCTTGAAACAGAAAGAAACAGCATTTACAAGCCAGAGAGATGTTTACATGCCTGCAGCACATTAGCAATGCAGCTTCCTCCTCCTCTAAGCCCATTACCAGAGGAAAGCAGTGCTTTCTTTACCTTTCAGAAAAGACTAACTGAATTTATTTTTTTTCATGGATCCTCTCGATTCCCATTTGCACAGAAGAGGATGAGCTCATCTCCCAGATATGTAAATGGTGTTTGCATCACTCCCCTTTTGTGTACCCTTTCCTTTCTGACAGCCTTCAGGAAGAAGCTGTGTTTCCCCAGAGCGTGCAGCCATTCTGAGGATACGAGAGGTTGTCACATACCATAGCCATCAGTACATTCAAATCATGCACCTGGGCTGACCACAGTAAGTGTTGGCAGGGAGACATTATTTCTGCTTTGATTTTTATTTTACCCCCACTTAGGAACAAACCAAAACCCACAAATAACTTTAGGGCTGTTGATGTGACTTTAGAATTGATGAGAAATACCCAGGACACTTTTGACAAATAAATCTCCCAAATCACAGTAGTGTAGCACTTCTCTGCATGCAGGTACTCTTACCTGAGCGCTGAAGTCAACCAGAAATGAAGCCCCTCTAGCTGTCTGAGCCCTGCGCAGTTCATGACCTGAGGAATAAGGCAAAACATCCTGTGGGTATTTCAGCTTCCTCACCATTTTCCTCACCAGTTCAGCGCAGAAAGTCTCTTCCCTGGGTTGTAAGGTTAAGCAGAACCTCCCATTAATTCTCCAGATGGATCTAGCCTGATGAAAGGCTCCCAGGTCCCACCAGCACAAGGTGCAGCACTGTTCCAACACTTCAGAAACAGCCAGCCCCTCTGTCATTTCCAGAGAGGAAACACAAATGCCTTTCAGATCCATGTGGGAAAAAAACCAAGGGGAGTGATGAGCGGCACCTAAAATAAGGAGACAGAAAAGCAACTTGGGGGATACCGTTATGACCCTACCATGCACTAAGCCCGCCTCCCTTTTCCCCTGACCCAGACTAGGACCCCTTGGGCCTTAGGCAAACCCTAGCATCAGGGAAGATTAGGGGCAGGACATGTTCATGGCCAAGCCAGGAAGAGGTTTTTGCAAGCTGAGGCACAACATCAGTGCCCTCATGGACAGTTTGTAGGTGTTACATGGTGCAGGCAGGGTGGAGGGTGGAACATCTCCAGCCACACCAAAATGCTCCCCATGGTGAAAATAATGCCAAATCATCCTCCAAGGAAGGACACAGAACAACGCTGCCTCCGCACCTTCATCTTCAGGTGCTTGGAGCCATGTGGGTGCTAAGGTTGGGGCCCCAGGGTACTCCATGTTGTTGGGAATATTGAGGTCATAGAAAGTTACTCCTTCTTCCCTACTTGCTGCCTTTGCCATTGCTTCTTCCTCTCTCCGCCTGCACATTCCCATCACTTCATCTCCTTCTCCTTGCTCACATTTCCCTTTCTCTCTTGCAACTTGTCTCTTTCCCTGTTATTTATCCTCTGCAGCGTAAGCCTTCGGCTGGCCTGTAAGTGCCATTGTTCCTGGAGAGGGCATCGTGCCACACTCCAGCACAGAAGCCCAGCAAGTTATTAGATCCACACTCGCCTTCAGCTCTGCACCTGCAGCACTGACAGTGTTGTCTCCCTTTCCCACTGCTGGAATAAAAACAGAACCTGCTTCACATGAAAGCTAGCAGCTGCTTAACCAACAGTTCCTGTGGGATTGATAATAAAGACCACTTCCAACACCCACTGAAGGGCAGTTTTGCTGCACAAGTTTTCCTACGCTCACAAGTAAGCAACAGGCACATCAAGCAGAGAGCAATCTGACATTGAGAGGCAACATTGGACTAAGGGGTGTGGGGGGGAGGAATACAGCAATAACTCACAGGAGACAGAATTAAAACCGCTGTAATTAAATAAACCTTCAACATCAAAATGACATAATCGAAATGACGTACATCAAACAGGACCAGTCTGTTTTTATTTAATCGGGATCAGCCTTTCCCAAGGAGAAGGGATGGTAGGTAGTTAATTCTGTTTGTTTACTCAAAGTTCAGTTGTGTTCCACCGGTATTAACTATTTATTTAATTTCTCTGTGCATAAATGATGGGACATACTAGCACGAAACAGTGACACTAAAAGCTATATCCATTAACAGATGTTTTGCATGGAGAGGAAAAATGCTACCATGGATCTTGCATTATCATGTAATGTAGGAAATAGAGAGGAAATGGCCTTTTCAATTCTCCAATGCATGCAATTTGACAATTCTCAGCAGTCTTATCTTGTGCAGAGATTAGAACTAGGCAAATAAATTAAAGCAGTGTAATCAATGAATGCATTCCTTTTTCCTGTCTGTGAAGAGGGGAGGGAGGCTGGGGTAACATCAGGCAGTCAGGTTAATGAATGCGTTCACAGGCCAGAATTACTAAATGAGTATTTGTGCGCACACACATACACTGAGCTATTGATTACTCATAACCCTATTTGCAAAGAAAACTCCTCTGAATAGTTTGTAGCTCTGATTAGACATTGGAACTGTGAGGATGTCTGTAGGGAGTACAATTAAAAATATCTGTACCAGCCTAACTTACCAAGTTTATTGATTTAACTGCACCAGCATAAAAATCTCTCAGCTGCAGGGTATTGAGCGTGAATTACAGGTTAGAGCTTGTATCCTTACACCAAGTTAGCTGAACACAGGCAACATTGTTCTACCTGTGATCTGCCTGAATGACCCAGCTTCAAGGGTTACTTAGCAAAAACCACCAGAAAACTGGTCTCAGCTACAAAATCAAACATTGCAGTCAAAAAAAAATTTTAAAATGTGCAAATGTTATTCCAAAAATAAAGAAGCATTTCTAGATCAGAGACTCGGGGCTTAACATTTTCTGCACTGCTCCAGGCTCCCTCAGGGTCAGGGTCTGCAGTATTTTCTCATCAGGAAGCTGAGACAAGCACACAGAGCCGCCCCACCTCCAAGCACATTGTAAGCAGAGGTGTTCGAGGGTCAGACTGCTCCAGGAGCAAAGGCAGTACCCATCCCAAAAACGCACACAGTAATCCAGATAGACAGTGAGCAGATTTACTGTCATAGCTGAACCATCTGATCTGGCAAGCCTGTGTGCTATCCCTTAGGGAGTGCAGATTATCTCCTCTCTAATCTCCTCTCCCCTTTCCCTAACCTGCAGACTGCTACCTGCAAACACACGCTATTTGGTCTAGCCTTAAACTGTTAGCTGTTCGCCTCAGGGCCCTACCTTCTATTTGCTCACAAAGCCCCTGGCACATTTTGTCATGGCATAAAGAAGAGGAGAACCCATTCGATTTGCTCCTCCTTGACAGCTGCAGCTTCCTCAGGTTACCTCTTTGTTTGGGAATAATAGCGCTTTTCATACCTTGGATAAACACGGTCAATCCTCTTATAATATTTCCCCCATGTCTGCACATTCACTTCATCTGTTTGTCCTGGGATGCTTCCAGCTATTTTCAGTGTGTTTCTATGGGCATTCAAAGGCAGGTCTTTGTCTCCTACAGCGAGATGCCCGGCGTGATGCCGAGCAGTGTCCAACTGTGCCGGTCTGGGAAGTGGCAGCTTTTCAGATTGCCAGAAAGAGCATGGGGCAGGAGGAGTCACCATAAGGGAGCTACGGGCCCGTTTCTCTCCTTCTAAGGGCCCCGCTGCAGAAGATACAAAACAAGCTGCTAAAAGATGCACCCTTTCACTTGCTATTTTCAGGTCTCCTTCTCCGAGATTCCAGCTGAGTGAAGCCACTCAGATGCCAAAAGGCAGCCTGCTGCATTCACCATCAGTCCCTTGCTGCTCCCCATCACCCCCAGGGCCCAGACCACCCCCTCTGCTTTCCCCAAAAACAGGCGTCTTGGCCTCCTCTGCGGGTGAAATCTGCTGACCTGGGCTCCACCACCACCACATCAGGCTTTTCAACAAGAATATGAAGTAGCTGAATTTGCTACCAGGGCTGTGCGAAGCTTCAGTTCACAAGTCCAAGTGCTGCCATTCAATCTGTAATAACATCCAATGCATTACTAGAGGGAGCCATTACAGTAGCACTGAAAACTGAACAGTTTCTGCCCCCAGCACATGTGATGCACAAGAACAAAGCCATCAGGAACTGTTTGGTCATGCTCCAATTTTTCTTTTTCACTTTGCATTGCAGTTAAACATAGCTGAAAACCACTTTATCCTGATACAAGCTTTTCAGAACATTGTGGTAACATCAAGAGTTACTTGCTGGTATTTGCCAAGCCCTCAATTGCATTGCCATGCAGCCAGCTAGAAAAGAGTCCCACAGAAGGGTAATATTTGATGGCAAAACTTTGCATAGCATAACAGAGAAAAAAAAACCACAGTGCTTTTCAAGTGAATTCATAGTGTTTTATAACGTTTTCTTAAATGGGAAAAAAAATGTAGGAATAAAGTAAAAAAGGAAATCAAAAGCACAGCACAGTGTGCAAACCACCTCCAATCAGTCACTCTAAAGCAGCAAGAACAGCTCATATTTGTATGAGTCGGAAAGTAAAGTCTGCCAAACCCTTTCCCAGGAAATTATTTTAGAGAACGCTACCGAATTCAGAATAGCAGCAGCGCTGTTATTTAACTTAAACACGGAGCTCATATTTTAGTTTGATTTTGCCCTTTGCATCTCAGATCCACCAAAAAGAAGCCATCCCTGCAAGGGGAAGGGGCAGTGCTTGACAACGCACTAGAGAGCCCTGGGGAACCTTTGGTTAATGATTCACAGGCAAGGCTCTGCCCTTGGAAGAAGAGCTTTAAAATACCATTAGACCTTTACTAGAGCAGACAGTCTTTGATTAATAAGGTCTCATCCAAAAGAATGTTAGCTATTAGACCCGTTAATAACAGAGACCAAAGATAAAATCACGAGTACACCTGAGGTGTGCCTCTGTGAGATCCTTAAGTGAGGGGAGAAAAACAATGGAGAGCTGAGGGAGTTACAAGACCCGCTCCTGCTCAGACTTGAAAACAACACTTATTCGCTGTAGCAGAAATAAGAATAGACCACAAATCATCTTCATTGCTTCGTGTACCATTCTGAATGGGAAAGAAAGCAGGGAGAAACATGCAAATACCAAAATCTTCTGCTGAGACATTGCATGAGGCTTTCTGTTAGTGCTAACCCGCCCTATTGCTTTCCTTTTGCGATACCAGCTTCACTGAATAAATTATGGCTCTGGGTCTTTTAAACCTGAATTGGTTCTTCAGCACTATTTGACTGGGTTTCTCTCTTAGGGTGACAGCCCAAATCACCTCCTGTCACATCTCCACCCTCCCTCTGTGCTTGAGGGGCACATGGTGGGGCACAGGGACCCCTGCCCAGCCACCCTCTGATGTGGCAGCTGGTAACTACTGCTCAGGCTCAGCTGAGTGCTCTCTACCAGCCTTGCCTCAATGCTACACAGACACAGTGGCTGCTGCAGAAACTAACACCAGCAGCTGAGAGCAGAGCCTCGCTTGCCTGTGGACATGTGCTTGCATGTGTATTTTATTCCAGCTCTTCCCCCACGCAGCCTGATAGGGGGATGATTTTAGAGATGACGGTTCACTGTCTAGAAACAGCACCAAACAAAAAGGCATCCAAAAAACCCAACCAAACTTCAAAAAACCCAAATATACATTCAAAGACAGAATAAGAAGATATTTACCAGAAACCCTAAAATCTTACTATCAGACATCCTTTTCCGATATTCACAGGAAAAGAGTGAATTTACTTTTTTCCTCCTTTTAAAGCTGGCAAGTGTCTCCCAGCTCTATAGTGAAGATGTGAAGATGTGAAGATGAGGAAAAAATGCAACAGGGATTAGTGTTCTGTTGTTTTCCTGTGATGCTCCAAGGCAGGATTTTTCTTATGCTTACTGTACATGAAGCATTATTTTAAAAAACAAATTGGGAAATTTCCATCAAAATCACTACAGTTTACAGATAGAAATCAGCATATCTGCTTCATCAGGCCCTTAAGAATATTTGCCTGAAGGGTTTCTTATCAAACCATGACAGATGCAGAACAACATTACTAAAAATGCAATATCTTTTACTAATGCATTTAATGTATATGATATTATGTGCATAATATTATAGTGTATCTATTATCTGACAGCTGTCTTACTGCAGTGTCTTGTATCACCCCTTTTTCTCCATATAGCCCCAGCAACTGAAGCATGCAAAATCCATATTAACCTCTTTTGAAAGCTCCTGGTTGCAGAAGATCTGAGATGAGAAGGAGCATGGTAAGGCCACTGAGAAATTCTGTCTAATCAAAATCAGAGTGCTCTTCTTGTCTTCTTGAGGAATTTCTCCACAGCGCTGTCATCTTGTCCTTTCAGGAGAAAAGAGGATTTTTCTACTCGGGTAAACCTCAAAGCAAACCTTGTTCTAGTTCTCCTCCCCTCCCCAGGCATGCAGTGGGCTCAGTGGCCCACGGGGTCTTTATGTTTCTACATGCAGCAGGTGGTTTCTCGGTGTTTCCAGACAAAAGCTTACACTGAATTAAAGAGAGAGGAGCTGCAGGTCCTCCAAAGGACAATTCTTCTGCAAGTGCTGAGAAGAACATCGAGGGGCACAGAGGACCCAATCCAGTGGTGCTCTCTGCTTGTGAAGGATAATGATGGGGAAAAAGAAAGGGCCAAAGTGCTTTCAAGATGAATTATTTCCAGAGAAGAATGGCAGACAGGGAATTTAGAAGGAAAAAGTAATTATTGGTTAAAGAGCAGAAATGGTGGTCAACAATCCTGATGTTTTTATACATATTTCAAATTTTAGGGAAAACACTTCCAACACTAGAGCTGGAAAATCATTACGGACAGCTGGAAAGATCAGAGATGTGGACAATCTGGACTGCAGGTCGGCGGCAAACAGCATGCAGAAGAAATTCAAGCCTGCTTGTGAACCCTGCCAGGATACAGAGCATGTTTCCCTGTGCTGGCACCGCTGCTATTTTCGAGGGACAGGATCTGAGCTGGTTGCTGCACACATCTCCTCAGTGGTTATTTTCTTGGAACTCAGCATAGAACTTCTTCCTTTTTTTTTCCTCCCCAGCAGAAAAACATGTGATGTTATTTAACGTGACATGCCAGCTTTCCCATCATTTTAATTTCTTTCAAGGAGAAGCACCCCACATGGAAATACACAATGCTACACAATAGCATGCCGAAAGGTCTGAGTGGAGAGCAGGGAACTCTTTCAGAGTGTGTCTAAGAGGGTGACATGTAATGCAGGTTTTTTTCTTCATTTTCTTTTGTTTCCCCCTCTTTTCAAGGCTTCCAGTCAAGTGACATTTTGTTTGATATTCACATCATTTCCCAATTACAGTTCTTCTAAAATTCTTGTGAACAGCTGAATAACTCCTGGTGCGGCTTTGTTACAGCTCATTTCACTGCATTAGCTTCCACTACCTCTCCTCTTCAGAGGCTGAACCCGGAGACGCGGTTCAGATCTCCCCCTCACATCACTCCCTCTCCACTTTCACTTTTACTGAAGCACATCTCCCTTATCTTGACTTCAATTTCACAACATTTCTATTATGACCTGGTTTAGTGTAATTCTCTCAGAGCATGATAGCTAAAAGAAAGGTTAAAAGGTATCCCAGTGATATAATTGCCCCGGCAGCTCAGCACTACTCACCTGAGGCATTCCTGAGCAGGCAGGGAACTCACGGATGAGAAGGATCAAGAGCTGTAACATGAGTCTTATGTTCAAGACTCTCCAGCATACTTTCACAGTTGAAGGAGAGCAGTACATTCAGGGTAGGATATTCAGAAGCAATAAAATAAAGGAGCAATCCATTTTTTTATGCCTTTGAAAAGATGGATACTTGTTGAACCTCTCTCCTGCAAATATTTGTATTCACCGGCAACTTCACAGATACAACACAGCCCATTGAACGCCACTAACAGGGCTCTCTCGGGTTAGACTCTTCACACGGGGAAGACTTTTTTTCTCCAGGCACAGCAGTATAAAGTCTGGCCCAGAGGCCATCCTGAATGGATAGTGCAGTCCTGGCCCTGCAGACCAAATGCTTAGCAATCTGGTTTCTCTCATCTCCCTCTCCCCAAATTAAAATAGCTGTGCAAAAGCAGAGTGGAAAACAACACACTAAGGGAGAAAAACATGATCATTAGTGAGCTCACCTGCACTTATAATACGGATTCTTTTGGTAGCCAGCCACAAATCTGAGGGATTTTTCTGCTGCACATATATTACACTATGGGCACTCAGACCTAGGGCTACACCAAGGTTCTTCTGCTCTGTGTAGATGCAAAGGAGAAAATTCCAACCAAATATTCTCAAGAGGTAAAAACCCAAAAATGTTTACTGGCAAACTATGGAAAATTAAGAAACATTGGCAAAAGAGTAGATACAATATAACATCACTTATCACAGGATAGACTTAGCTCATTGAATGTAGAAAACCTTTAAAGCCATTTGATGTTACGTTCTGTGAGAAGAGAGCTAAAAGAAGAAAGGGAGAAAAACAGAAAGATAGGAAAGATATAGAAAAAAAGGCACATAGCTACCAGCTCCTGGGTTGCAGCGATGTAAAACTCCAAGATGTAAGCAGGGTTAAAAGAATGTGCTTGCCTTGTGGTCAGGCTTCTTAAAGTCTTGGCTCATCCTGGGCCTTCCCAGAAGGGACGTTGGGTCTCAGCCTCTTGGGGACTGGGGTAGGTGACGCTGGGGCTGCCTCCAGTATGCTGTGTTTCACAGACACTATGGGGCTGAGGGGTCTGGGGCAGAACACCACCTCACTAGAGCAAGGCCTGACCCACCTCCTACCACTCATTCCAAGCCCCCGAGATGTCTCGAAACAGATCACCTTTTCCAGACTCTGACAACATGCAGATCAATTTTGCGTGCTGTGACACCATGGGCACTCAGTGGAGCTGGAGGGGAGCTTCCCAAAACACATGAGGTTTATGTAAAACGATTTAATGCCTAGAAAGAGACTGAGGAAACACTTCAGTGCAGGCTACCAATGAGTGCACTTTGGGGATTTTTTTTTTTTCCTAAAGAGGCTGCAGGTAGAGCTTAAGCTGCTGCCCAGGCTCAGTAGAAAAGACACCAGCATGGGGTATCAGGAGCCTTCCACTGCTGTCTTGGCTATGCTGTTGATGTTGTGCAATGAAGAGTATTGCAATGACCCCATGCAAAGAGAATCCTGCATCCACGGGCTGGTCTCGGCACTGAAGTTAACATCCTATTTTTTTACCCTTCCCTTCCTCCCTCGTTATGATCAGGGAACAAATTCCTCCTCCACCCAGATCCCATTCCCAGCACACACCTGGGCTGAGAGGTTGAGATGTCCTTCCTTCCCCAGCCCAGAAGCCGAGCAAAGATTATCTTGAGGTCACCTCAGTAGCGAGAGGCATGTTTCTGAGAACATTCCTGACCACAGAGTACCCACCATGCTCTGCTTCTGCTGCACTGAGCCAAGAGTCTATAGATTTCCTGCTCTTAAAATACATTAACGTAATAAAAGTCAGAATTACACAGCCTGGTGTTTGTGATTTACAGTTCTGGGCCAAACACAACAAGTAAGAAATAAGAACATCCTGTGGCAACTCAAACAATCCAAGACTGTTATGCAGGAAGGTGAACTTTTTACCTGCAATGAGCTATCGTGTCCATTACAGCCAAAACAAAAGTGACAGAGAAACACCTGCAATACCTTTTTTCTGGTTTTCAAGTGACTAGATCAACATTACTAATGACTGGCCTTGGCAGCTGTCCTGTCTAATTACTAGCTGCACTCCGACATTATCATCTAATATTAATACAACTGGAAACCCTTGTTACATTCAGTTTATCATGATGTCATGTCTGGCTTCTTGTCTGTCTTCTCTAAGTCTGCATGGTTAACCTAGACCTGTATCACTCCCTGCTTCCAGACTGAGTGGGTATTCTCATACCCTCTTTGTTGAAGATGGTTTTTAAGAAAAATATCACAGGACAAGGAAATCACTGTGTTAGACATTCAGTTTTTGCTCTACGACCAGCTTTAATCTGTCCAGAGGCTCTTTTTTTCTATATCCACATCAATAGTCAGTTTTTGTGCATAAGCACAACCCCGGTGACCAACAAATGCGGCTGAATTTTAACTTTAAAATGCGTTCTGACCTGAAGAAAAGTGCTATTCCTGGAACTGACTGAAAAACGTCAGTGAAGGGCAGCAGCACTCCAGCACCGCACCTGTAGCATCCAGGAGGAGTAACCCAGAGACAAGACCTTGTGTTTGGCCTTTCAAGCCTATGTATCAATAGCAGAGCCACGCCTTTCTGTTAGCTTCAACAAGCGAAAACCAAGAGTGGCCTCTCTGCTTTTAAATGAATTACTTTAAGGACATTTCTGAAGGGAGACCAAGGACCAGTACAATTCATAAGAAAACTCAGTCTGAGGCTACACTGTACTGTGTGTTTGAGGCTCTACAGAAACCCCAGGAAAAGATGCATTGGAGCTCTAGCTCAGAGTCTGCACGCTTTTCTGAGGGCAATGTAGGTTCTGAACGTCATGTTGAGAGCACAGAAAACCAAGGTATTGTATTGATCTCTAGGCTACATTTGTGGCAAACAACAGGAGTTTGTTTTTTCTTGCTAACACACTTCATCAGCCAGACATCCAGAGGAACACGTCTGTAGGGATAGGATGGGGGAGAGCCAGATCTTGCTGTTGAAGCAGAGATGTTTTGGCTTCCTCTTGGTGACACCTTCTAGGAAATGGGCCCTGCTTCCACAAAGATAGATATAAACTGGACATTTTCCCTCAGCTAGTCAGCTTACTGTTTTTACCTGTGAGCTGGGGACATTTTCCTCCTCTTGCCAGACCAGTGGGGAGATGAGCCCCAATTCCTCCCGCCTCGCCGCCTCAGCCCCCCTCCATCCTGCTGGCAACAGCTGCTGTGGCACTGCTTCAGAAACCAGGTGCTGCCAGGGGGTACAAACTGCATGATCCCACTCTGTATAAAAGGGTCACATTAGTCACGGAAAGTGCTTCCAGGAAGGCTAATGAAAGGAAATGGACCCAGGCACTGATGCTCTGCATACTAAGTATCTCTTACTGCAAGGATCTTCTCTGCTCTTCAATTAAATAGTATTCAAAGGAAGTATTGGTCACGAACCTTTTCCACTATCATCCTTAATAGCTGGTAAAACAGTTCCTTTGACCCCTTGATGATGTTGCATGACCACAAAAGCAGTAGAAGAGTGGATGTTGTCATCAGGCTCAGAAAGGTGGAAGTTTTCTCACAGACATCTGCCCTTAGCTCCCATCCACCCCCAGCTGCCCTCTGGTACCTCCACGATATTCACCTGCCAGAAAACCAGCAGTGGTTTTAGTGACGAGAACCTAACTTGGGAGCCAAAATTATGTTCACTAATATATACAGGTCTCCTCTTCACAGGAGGGCAAACCCAAGTCCTGAGCCATCACACACGAATTTAGGCACAAGTCTAATACAAATGAAAAAATTGCCCTTTTACAATGTCATTAAACATAACAACAAATCTGAATCTGAATTTAATTACCCCAGTCTTGAAAGAGAATAAATTATAAGTGAACATTGAATGATTCTGTACTGAGGGTCCTTCAAAAATCACAAATAGAGTTACTGCATCTGGAGTATACATATGCATACATACAATGTCTAGCTCATCATCAACAGGAAGACCTTTCCCAACCCTTCGTCTTCTGCAAGTTTTGCTTTTTTTTACTAACATTTCATTTTCCTTTTTCTCTTCAGTGCAAATGTCAAGAAATAGGGTAATTATCTTTTTGAGTATTTACACTATTTTGGTTGGAGTTTTTAAAATGGATTAAGGAATATCAGAATATACATGCCATAAGCAAGGAAAAGCTGAGCACTAGGGCTAAATATTATCAAACGGCGTACATGCATCTGGATGTGCTTCCTCTGTTTTTTGCTCACACGGTAAGTACTAGGATCTGTGTCCATAATATAAACAATACAGAGCATGAGAATGATGGAGAGCAAAGTGGGGAAGAAAAACAGAAATTGTTTGATATAAAACGTCACATTTGAGCTTGTCTTATAAAACATAATAATGCTCCAGGAAACGAAAGGTAAAGGGTTTCCATAGCATTAAACACTTTTTGCTGAAGTATGGTACCTAGACAAAAAAAATCTCTGCCTCGTAGCAAAAGAGAACCACAACACGAAACTAGAAGAATCTGGGAAATTCAAACAGCCAAGTAAGGGTGTCAGTTGTGTAAAACTCAAATGGACTTAAATAAACCCAAGTCTGCTGGGTCTCCAGCCAGTGCACAGCAGCAGCTTGGAGCTCCAGCACTTTCCTGCCTGTGTAACAGGGCACTCCAGGTTTCTGCCATCATTATCTCTCTTTCTCAAGATGGTTGGTGATCTTCCATGCATCTATGACAGGATATCAAAATGTTTTTAATCACCTGCTGAAGTAGCTTCAGGAGTTAGAAAAAAGAAAGAAATTATTTTTCTACTTCCATCGAAGTATGATTTTCTTTAAGATTCTGAATTCAAGAGAAAAGCTGTAGTGGAAGGTGAGGATGATTGATTATTTTCTTGCAGAGCAAGCAAGAGCCCTAAACCTCTCTGGAATTACTTTAGACCCCATCACTGGTGTTTCCCATTAATTTCATTCAAGCAGATTTTTTTTCAGGTGAATGTTCTTATTGCTTCTGGGCACATTCTCTCGGGACTGGCAAACCTAGACCTTTGTGAGAAAACTTGCAAAACCAAAGCACTCATTCCCAGCTGGTTGCTTGCTCCCTTGGGATGCACATGTACACCTCCTGCCAAGAAAGTCATTCTCAGTCCACCTGTGAAGAGGAATTGTTATTTTCTCATTTGAATTTTGAAGTGACACCAGGTGAGACAACAAACCATACCAGATGGGGAGGTCAAGACAGCCCAGTCTCATTTACAGGACTCCAAACCCTGTCAGTTTTTTGTCTCTTTCAGTGTACGAGCCCCAGCTGTGAATCATTTGCTGGTGACAGAAGATACCACCAGTGAGATGTGGGCAAGATGCCAGGTGGGATCAGTCATTTCACCCCCTCCCTGCGCCCAAGTGACTCTGATCGAGACCAAGGTGGTCCCAGCACGTCTCAGGTGGAGAGGGAGAGTAGATTTAGAGTAGATTCCCCTCAGAAGTTTGGGGCTCTCAGTGATCCCCATCCCCCAAACCAGCAGGGTAAAGGAAGCATCTCTTCCCCCACCCCAGCATTGCAGGCATCTCTTCTGCTGCTATGCAGACCACCAGTCCCTCATATTAGCCCAAGACATGAAACGCCAAATGAGATCATGAAAAGCAGCGGTGTGTGTGGAGCACAGCTAAAGGTCACTGCTGCATGTGAATTCTCTTTTAAAAATAATTAATTGAACAACAGCCTGACATTTACCCTGCAAAGGGATTTTTCAGAGTTTGCTTGCTGAACTCTGATGTTCACAGGCTGCAATATTTACTGTTGGGGGAGCAGAGGATCATTGCTATTCTACAGCAAATAAAAGAAAATGGATCAAATTCAACTCTGAATAAAAGAGGAAAAGAAAACCCTATAGGCAAAACTTGCATTGGATTCACTCATCTTTCCTTTTTCTCCCTGCTTTGTTTTGTGGGATTGGTGAATATCATTAAGGCTGAACAAACATTTCCAACGCAAAAAGTAATTTCCGCTTGCACGTAACATCTTTCCTCAGGGCTGAAGTTTCATACACACCTTTTCCTACCTCAGAAATATTTTTATTAATGCTATTTGGAGTAGTGGAAGTCTGAATAATGGCCAGGAAGGGGTTTCTTTTAGGATATAGTGGAAGGAGAAATAAAAGAAAGGAAATTGTGTTCTCTTTACATCTTTTTAACTGATAGCTCAGTCTCAGTGTCTCATCCCTCTGTTTCACAGATGGGCTGGGTGATGTGATCAGCGTCAGCTGTGAGGAGCCAACAGCCTAAACCCATCCATTTTATGTGCTTGGCTTCTGCATGTCCATGGGCCACCAATTTCCTTCTGACTACATATGCCCTTAAAGTCCTGGAATGAACAGGCCACAGACTCATCATTGATGATGTTGCACACGGTGGTTGTTCACCTAGAAGCCTGTCCCACACAACGTTCTTTAAGCATTTTGTCTCACAGGGAAGCTAAATTGGGAATTTTCATTGTGGCCTTGGACTAGACTCTACCTCATTTTCAAAGCATCTGAAATTTGAATGGAGAGCATCTCATCCTCTAAACAGCTTTCTGTCTATTAAAAAAATAAAATTAACAAATCTTTCCTCCAGTCCCACAGCAACTTAGTTTTTTACTAACCTCTGGCGTGAACCTTTGCCTAATGCCGTTTGAAAATCCATGCAAAACCCCCTCCTGGGCCCTCTTTATCGACACACTTAGTGACACCACCTCTAGGAGGTTACAATAGGACCCAGGAGACTACACTGGCAGGGTTGCCCTTTAAGATAGCTGTGCTGCTTCCCACAGGCTGTGTTTATATCTACCTGTCCAGTGCTCATACGCCTTACTATCAGCTCTATCATCTTGCTGCTGCTGGGAGTCAGACTCACTGCCCTGTGGTTCCTAGGTTACCCTCTAAAGCTTCATTTAGAAAGGGAGTTTGCAGCTGGGGATTTCAACACGCCTTTAAAGAAAGCTCTTTATGTGCCATAATATTGGTTTTAGGTTTTGGCAATGCAAATCTCAGTCTGGTGTCTGTATGTTCTTCTACCCACAGCCAAGCCTGTGATTCTCAGCATTACAGCAACTGCAAACAAAAGCTCGATTCTTCTTTACATATCACAAGTCTTGCCTAATCACCTGCTATTTATTAAGACACAACTTAAAGAAAATCTGATACACTAGCACCTTGTAACACCTGGCATTAGAATCTGTAGAGACCACACGTACATCTCCAAAATCCCCCACTACTGGTCCACAATATTAACCAAACATTTTTCTTTAAACAGTAAATATTTTCTAACATATTTGCAATATCTAGATTTTGTTTGGTTTATCCCAGTCACAACCACCTTTCTGAGGACACATTAATACATGCAGCATCACACTGCAGACTGTGTGCAACGCAGAGATACCGAAGCCAGACTTTCAGCTCTGCTGTTGCATAGGCGCTAGGGAAAGTAAGAAAGCTGGCTGCTGTGTCAGGGGGGTCCCTGCAGTCACACGAGACCAACTGGGTAATTTACCTCATTAGATTGCTGCTAGCTCTGAAATTAATGGTGCAGCCATAACAACCCAAGCTTAAGAAGCAGATAGATTTGCAGATTTACTGAAAGTGCATTTAGGTCAATTATTTTAAAAATCATTTTAATTTGCAGACGGTACATTATGAAGCCAGTTAATCTTACGGCTGGCAGCTAGATGTGGCTTGGGACCTCTTGTACGTCTTGGCTCTGCATCCCAGCTCTCTCTATCTACTGGACAGGGTTATTTATTCTTGACCTCTGTGACAAACCCAGGTGTGGTACCCAACCATCAGGGCTGGGGTCCTTTACAGGCCACTTGTTTCTCAAGTACAGTTGATGCATAGACACAATTGGAATGTTTGTCAACACTCAGAACTAACATTTTGCAATTCCTTTATCTACACCCTTCATCAGCAGTTTCGCCTGTTTACAGACTCTGGTCCACATGCCATTCTGAATTTTATCAGCTCAGGAGTGCTGAACAGGCAGAAAGATGGCAGGTCAGATTTGGTGTCGAGGAAGGCAAGGAAATACACCTAAAGAAAAATAACCTACCTGTGCCTACACAACGTGAAGTTTGGAAAAGGCAGTTACAACTGAGAAAAGAGATTTTGGGGTGATGATTGGCAGCTCTCAGGTGCCAACTCAGCATACAGGATCAGAAAGAAGGAAAACAACATGCTGGGCATCATCAGGCAGGGTAGCAAGAACAAGACAGAAAGGAACATTTTACCACCACATAAGAAGTAGTCAGCGTATACTGAAAATGGTGTGTGGCTTGGGTCTCTGCATGTCAAGAAGGACATAATGAAATTAAAGAAAGTACGAGAAGGGTAACTAAAGTGATAAAGGGGACAGTGCAATTGCCCAAAAAGTAGAGATTGTAGGAGACTGGGACTCTTCAACTTGCAAAGGGAAAAGCTGGGGGATATCATACAGTGCAATATCAATATCCTGACATAATTTGACAGCTGGTGGCCATGATGACTGCCAAACTGTTGTTCACCAAATCCCATACTGCAGGAACTAGATGACACTCAAGGAAACTGTCTGGAAACCAGCTTTAAAAAGCTGGAAGATTATTCCTTACACAGAAGGTAGTGAGCTTCTGTGACTTGCTGCCACAGGAGATTGTGGATGTCAATAGTATCAGCCAGCTAAAAAAGTAATTAAACAAATTCATAGACAATATATAAATGATTTCTGAAAGGACTAGTCAAAGCTGTGTTCTGTATAATTTTTACGATGGAGATTTTGGATAGTGGAGAACTACGAAGAGCATGGACCAACACCAGAGGAAGGGCTTACATAACCTCCTTGAAGAGCCCCTCCTGTTGCCATTAAAATCTATGAGTTTTGCAATCATTTTCAAATGAGGCCACTATGCCACAGAACCAACATAAGCTCCCACACATCATGAATGGAGCTTGTTGGTAACACAGCAGCTAAAGGCTGTGATGGATTAAAATCTGCTTGGTAAGGAGGTTCACTCTCAGGCCTAAAAGTCTTCAGAGAAATTCTACAATTTTGACTGGAAAATCCAGTTCCATCATACATGCCACAGAGTGGAACTCATCAGATCTTAAAACAAACCTGAATGCAAACCTTACCATGTGCTGATTGCCAAAATACAAGGAATATGCTGTTAATACTCCACAGTGCATTTCATCCTAATTGAATAATGTGGAGCCACACTTATTTCTGTCAACATCCTAAAGATGCAGCGTCTTGACCCTCACATTTTAGGACAGAGGCAAGCAAAACAACACATCATTTGGGAAAGAGCCATCAACAAACTGGGATTCAATTAATTGGGCCAAATCAAGGTTTGACTGAGCATTTTGTTTTCTTTATTTAGAGAACCATTTCGGAAAGCAGGATAGAGACACTCTTAAGAGCAATGTTCCCCCTTATAAGTATCTGCAAAATATTTTCTAAGCTTCTGCCTTTGTGTCACATATTTTTAAACAGCAGGAAATCTGGACTACAATAAAAACCCCTGCATATTCAACTCTTCCAGCAAAATGCCAAAACCATGTGGTGACTTGTTCATCTGGTTTACACTGAGTCTGTAACAGAGAATGAACAAAACTGAAGGAAGGGGCTATTTGCAATGGTTTATTAAATCTCTCTTATGCCAGTTCTCAGTTGGAAGGGTAATTCTTGTCACAGTAAAGAACCTAAACCATGCCCTGTATGTCAGCTGATAAAGTCGAAGATGACACATGAGGGAAACATTGACCCTTGCCAGTACTGGAAGGCAGAAGTCCCAGGTTACTGTTGGGGAAAGGGATGTCTGGCAGCGAGAAGACACTAACACTGCTGGTAAAACCTTCAAGAGCTTCTTGGTAACTCCGTACCTAAGGATCATGCTACATTACACTCTGCTCACTAAGGTGTCTCAGTCTCAGACACCTGGTAGGCGACTCAGTCTTCTATAATTCAGGTAGGTGAACTGGAAACTGCTGGCTTTGGTTTTGCTATCCCAGAGACTGTGAGGGTTGCAGAAATTTTCTAGATGTAATTTATGTATACCAACCTACAATTTGCTACCAACATATATCAGTAAGGAATTTTGAGGGAAGGCTGGAAAGAAAGCACACGAGCATTAAATCTCAGGAGTCAGAGCTAAAATTACACACATAATATATTTACAAAGCCTGTTACTCATTTCAACACAAGTAATCACCCCTGTGATTCTGTTAAACTGACTGATGTGTCCCAGTTAATGTCTTGCACCTTCAGGTCTGTTTAGATTCCTATAGATTAACCTCAGTTTAGGGAGTCGGAGATAGCAACACTTTGGCCATCTGAAACAGTAATCACAGGTACTGCCTGCACATAAAGTTATATTGCTATTTAGTTCCAGAAGCACTAACCTCTTACCAAGACACACAGACACCTTTTACATATGAACTTGTGACTTTGGGGAAGAGGAGAGGCAGGGGGGAAGACACAAAAACAACAGAAAACCCCCACAAACAAACAAAACCCCACCAACCCTGTTTGCTTCATTCCAACAATACCTTTTTTTCATAAGTTAATGATTACCTAAAATCTGCCGCACCTCCTTACCACAATGATGCATTTATGTGGGAGCAATATCATCATTCCCTTTTAAGGTTCACATTACACAAACTCACCTTTACTCAGCAGCCAAGATACTTTCTGAGGAATTTCTTAGGAGATGAGTGAAGGAATAGGTAAAAACAGGCCGGTGCCCAGTGCCATCCTAGATAAACTCTGGAAAATACTTACCTAGAAACCTAAATAGAAAGGATCTGTTAATACCATCACAGCTTTTTGATGTGGTTGTGCACTGCAACATCCTGACAGCTCACTCAGTATTTCAAAGTCTCAGCAGTAGTGAGGTTGAGCCACAACTTTCTACTCCTTTGATCCATGGATTTTGTTGGGGGTGAGGGGTGGGGGTGAAAGAGTGTGAACTGCTAAATTAAAAAAGAGAGTTAGATCTGTGGTAACAGACATTTTTCATCCACAAGCCAAGGGTATTTTCATCATTTTACTTCCTTAAACAGATTAGCTTTGATTAACAACTACTTCTAGAAGCCTATGTTGTAATACCAGCTCCTCCCAGATTTTTTGGTTATGCCTCTCCATCTACAAAAATATGAGCTCATGTCTGGTGCTTGCTTCTAACCTTTGCTCCTTTCTTGATCAGAGATCCCGTATGCTCTTCATGCCTTTGGAGGTGCCTGGCTGAAGCTCTGGAGCACATCTCCTTCTTCTACCATGAAACTGAGTGAACTTCAAACTTTATGAAACTTTCTGTCTCTCCATCACACCACACCAGGGCAATTAGGTGTCAAACATTCTCTTAATGCAATTCTGTCCACATGAGCTCAGTATTATCTCTTCCTGATACCTGTGTTTCCACAGATGAAGCACCCCCATTAGACACCACTTATAAGATACGGACATGAATGAAGAAAGAGGGAGGCTGTTCCTCTGATCCACAAACAGATGAGGGCAGGAAGAAAGGGATTCGCACACATACAAGTCAACACTGATCCTGATCTCTGGAGCTTTTTTGTTTTGGTTTGTTTCTAACAACAGCTACTCAGTAGAATACAGACATGAAGGATGTGCAGTGTGTCACTGCTTCTCTGTGATCTCCCATGCTCTGCCACCACACACAGCTTCTGGAGAAATGGGATTGCTCTGAACCATGTTCTGAACTACTTCAACAAAAAAAAAAAAAAAAA
>VZTF01005565.1:1481321-1584881 GCA_013397755.1 Cnemophilus loriae
AAAAGAAAAAAAAAAAAGCCACTGTGGACTAATTCCACCTATATATGAAAACTGTCAATTTCATCCATAAATATGAGTGCAGTATTGGCTGGTGCAGATATCTGTGTGATGTATGGATATTATGTTACTTCCAGTGTGCTGCACATTACATGTTCAGAAGAAATGAACTAAAAATCTGTCTGGTTTAAAATAAACTGAATTAAAAGTATGGCACTATACCTGCTCCTGATATGTCTGCCTTTTTTTTTTTCTATTCCCACAGGTATTTTTTCCCAGTTTGTTAAGCTTCCTTTCCCCTTTTATGCCTCTTGCCCTCTGAAGGACTTGTGGTAATACTCGGCAGGTTACATGAACATGCAGTTCCACCCGA
This sequence comes from Cnemophilus loriae, assembly GCA_013397755.1. Lineage (NCBI taxonomy): Eukaryota > Metazoa > Chordata > Aves > Passeriformes > Corvidae > Cnemophilus > Cnemophilus loriae. The sequence goes on from VZTF01005565.1 coordinate 1,481,692, forward strand.
GTGAAGGAACACTCAGGCAGGGTGAAGAATTTGCAAACTGCAGATTAAGGACTGAGAGAGCAGAACATCAAGAGAAATGGACAAAGAAATTACTTTTTTGTTTTTCCGCCTACCACTTACTGTTGCCAACATTTGAAGAACAAAAATTAGATTTGTGGAGGTTGTTTGGGGAGGAGAAAAGGAGAGAAAATGTGGAGGCTGCACAGTAAACAGAAATATGTACTGATGGGCACATCTATCCATCCATCCATCCATCCATGTCTGCATGAAGCAGACAATGTGCATTTGAGACAACCACCTGCTTCACCTGCTGACATATATTCACAGGTTTTGACTCCTATATCTGGACCTTGCCTTGACAGAGGCAATATATTCCAAACCGTGCTTCAGTAATACAACTGCACTTTCAAAAGCTATTGCTAATTTTGAGTGTTGTTGTTATTCAAACCGCTTTCCATCTCTGGAGACTTTCATTGAGTGTGAAACCAGAGCTGGTTTTCAACTGAGTTCCTTCTCTTCATGTGAGGCCAATATGCCTCATCTAGTCAAAAGCAGCTCTACTGCCAGGATTAGACACCTGATTTCATTAAGACTTCTGAAAGCTTCTAATTAAGGATCTTTCCTCTTTACACATCCCTGCAATCAAACAGTATTGAAGACACCAGGTGATTTTCTCATTTTAATTTTTTCCCCAGTAGGTTTCAGTAACTGCTCCTTCAGCTGGAAGTCTTTCTGCTGAGCCCTGGCAACAACCCCCAAATCAGAGCAGCGTGGTGCATGACACATGCACTCGCCTCTGGCATGTAACCAGAAGGAACTGCAGCTCCAGGGCTTTGGGGCACAATAAGGAGGACAACACCATTCAGGCCCAGTGCCTACCTCCAGGAGACAGTGTGTCTTCTGAGGTTGTGATACTGATGTAATCAGTCAAGAAGGGCAGCAAAGGGAAGGTGTGATTTCAGTTTGAACCGATAAACATCTGAATTTAAACATGCAGAAAAAGAGAAAAAACACCAAGAAACTAATATCAAAACAAACCTGATTTAAGCCAGGATTTTGATTTTCTGATTTTTTAAGAACCATTTATAATCCAGAGAAAGTTATAGCACCATTCCTGACTCAGCATTTTTTCTATAGAAACAGAGAAAACAAAAAGCATTCTGAGGTCCAAGACAAGCAAAGTGTTAAGCCTGTTGGACAACCCTCTGCCTTCACTTCATGGTACTCCCTGACTCCTTATATCCCACCAACAAATCAGTTGCATGGTAGCAGCTGCAAATGCCAGAGTGTGGAGAAGGAGAGCAAGGCAGAAAGAAGGGTAATGGAGCACGGAGCTGCCTTGAAACCTTTACTGACCAGGACTACCTAGAGAGATTGCCAAGAGACCGTATTTATCCCTTGGTAAGGCAATTGCTTTACTGCAAGTTGCACACAACCTGAAGTGAAGCTCAGTGTACACAAACAGGGCTTCAATGCTGCAAATAAGTCTGTTCATCTAGAGATGAAGTCCTTTATTGTTGCTAGTCCCCAGAGAACCCAAGAAGTCCCTTCATCTTTTTTTTTCCCTCAGTGTCTCTATGCGAAATACAGGACCATCTTTCCTCTCCAAAGAGTGATGATCTTTCACAGCTCCCCACAGATATCACATTGTCTTAACCCAAACTTTGAGAAATTAAGTCCCTGCCTCATATTCCTCAGGTATGACAACCCAAAGTCTCTTATCTTCTCGAAAAACCTCAGATCTGCCTGGACAGACAAAAAATTCCAATCAAGTTTGGCGGATAAATACACTCCTAGAGAAAAAGGTCTGTGATGGACGAGTTTCAGCTGCTGAAAGACAGAGGTTGATGGGCAAAAGATCTCAGCCCCCAAGCAGAGGCTGTTTTCTGCCTGTCCTGGTTGCTGCCTTGGTGCCCAGCTGGGCCCTGCAGCACCCAGTGTGGGTCACAGCTGGGCCAGCAAGCCGCAGAGGACAGCTGGCTCTTCAAAACAATGCACCTCGCTTTGCCAAACACATAAAATGTCACTGCTAAACTCCACAGATGAACCAAATACACACAGAGCCGTGATTAACAGCCAATTAGCAAAGTAAATGACAAAGAGATTACACTCAATCTGCTTCTATGCATGTGTGTGTAACAGCAACTGAACACAAAGGTGCCCATTTAATGACACCAACATATACAAGTGGACTAACAAAGACTGCTGCTAAACTCATCCATACGCAGCAGTTTGCCTATCTGGACACACCTCATTTTGCTGGCCATCTATCAATGCTCTTAGAATAACTTCACCTACCAGCATACAGTTCTCGTCAATAAATATGGACAGTGACTTAATTGTCATTTTCTAACTGTAAAATATCATCAACAGACCATAAGCCCTCTGTAAAATACCCCACCAAAAATACCATATAGACACATATTTTCTATGTGCATGTAGGCATACTTAATATGCATACAGAAGCTTATACTAAAAAAGGGTTCTCCAGCTATTTTCCACTGTAACTACTTGTTACGCTTTATTGCACACAAAAACGGTTTTGGTGCTTGCAAAATAAAATACTGTTCCCACCATATTCCTCTCAAAGAGTAGCAGCTGAATCCATGCACGTACAGTGGCCAGAAGGCAGGGGTGAGCCCACAAGCAGGTGGTTTGGCTGCTAGAGGCCTGATTTGAGCAAGAGGGTCCATCAGGCAGAAATGCATTTTCAGCCACTTGTGTGCCCTGGGACCAGCTTGCCGGACACCAAAGCTGTGTGTCCAAGCACTTTCTGCCCTGTGCAGTTCTCAAACATCAGGCCCTGAGAAGAACTGATGGAAAGAATAGTTTGGGTTTACACACACCTGGAAGACTGAAGGAATTGGATATTATGTTATTGAGTACATAGAGACCCACGGGAATGGAAATATTTAAGCAGCAAATGAGGTGAAAACTTGCTAGCAGCAATGAAGAGCACCTCGGTCATTTGGCAAAGTGATGTACCCTTAGCAACTGCCAGATGAGCCAGGCAGAGGAAGAGAACAAGAGGGGTCTGGGATTAGATAAGAAGTACAACACAGCTTTGAGTTTGTGACAGATCCAGGGATGATCTTGACCAGCCTCTCTGACGCTGTCAGTGCCTGAAAAGGAATCAGACTGCAGTGGGAGCCCAAGGCTGCAGCCCTAAGGAAATCACTAGGAGACCTGCACTTATCCCTGGATAAATCAATTCAATTTCTGAAGATTGCACACAACCTGGAACTCAGTCTCCCTTGCTACAGTCAGGACTGTCTGTCTCCAAAATCCTGCAGCAGAAAGCCATGCTGAGCTTAAAACCAGGCAAGCAAGCTGTGCTAAGCTCCACAGGTCAAGACAATATTACTATATAGAGGGGAAAAAAAAAAAANNNNAAAAAGGAGAAAAAAAAAAAAAAAAAGACATGAGGTGGATTGCTTCGTTTCTGGCAAACACACAGTGGGCAGAAATGATCACCTCAAGCACTGCTAGCTAAGGGGAACTGACAATCTGTCCATAGCCTGCTGCAAAGCACTCTGAAAAAGAAAATGAGATTATTAACTTTCAACTGGACACCATTACACAGTTACAAGTCAGTTGCCAGAAACAACAGGATTAAATGGAAAAAGAAGTTCCAAGCTCTGAAAATTTGTCAGGGAGTCTGTCCTGTAATAAGAGAAAGGAAACTTGATGCTGATGATTGAAGCACCACCAATATTAATGAAGAAGAGAATATTTGTACCAGTGCTCAGGAAAACAGTACCTTACCCCTACAGGATAAAGGATGGGAATACTTTCTCATTGTTGCAGCATGGAAGAAAAATTCCAACTGTTTAAATATATAAACCCTGAAGATCTGGTTATGACAATACAAAATTACATCTTACAAAGCTTCACCCTCCAAATACTTTCCTTCAAGAATGAACACTCCATTTGGTTAAAATACAAGGAAGCACAAAAAAAAAAAAAAAAAAAAAAAAAAAAAAAAAAAAAGGTCAGAGCAAAAAACACAAACCAAGGCAAGCTTCATAACACGAGAACTGTATTAAATAATGAAGCAGCAACTAATAATGGATGTTAGGTTAAAATGTGTTTAGGACAGATCTAAATTTAGAGCGGATCTACACTTTAACAGATTTCTGGTGAAAAAGGTGTTTTAATGTCAAGAAGAGGGTGGCTGTGATGCTGAAAGCTGGTATCAGAGAAGCTTGCTTTTTATGGATATATAGGAGACAGATAAATCTTCATAGAAAGCTCTACCAAAATTTTTTGGTTCTAGGTCCCACCACCACTTTCTGCAACACAAGCCTACATCTTCTGGAGACGCCAGGGACTTCAGACAGCAGTCATCCCACCAGCTTGCCATTCAGAGGAGTGTGCATTGGGAGATAACAGCCACCCTCTGTTTCAGGGCATGAGGATGCCGAGAGAGGATGAGGACAGAACTCCTGCTCCCCCAAAAGGCCTCCAGCAACAACCACAGCAGATTTAAAAAGTGCCTTGAGAGTGCTACAATAAACAGATAAGGCTGTTTCAGCTGCAAGCCCAGGCAGCTACCTGAAGCAACCTTGCAAATTATATGAACACCAGTAGTAAAACCAGGTGCAATCTTGAGAGCTCATGTTGTATCACAGCAGTTGGCAAAGTTGGGTTTAGCTGGGAAAAGATGGATGTGTTGTGGGGACAACCTCCCTCAGGAGCCTACCTACCCATCCTTCAAAACCCCAAGATAGCAATTTTGTTTACAGTTTACCTTCATATTGTGCAATGTTTTCTTCCTTGTAAGAAAAGACAGGAGACAGGGCAAGGAGGGAGAAACGAGCCAGCTAATACATCCTGCCTATTTGGAGGCAACACTGACAGACTCCCTTGCCAAAGCCCTCGTGCAAAACCATCTGCAATGTGATGGAAACATTGCCCGACAGAGCGTGGGAGGCTCACAGGGAGCAAACTGCTGGTATCAGCACAGTGCAGATAAATGAAGGGGAAGTCCACTGGAAGTGCTGCTTAAACAGAGGAACAATAATGGAAGTTTATTTGGTAGCTGGTGGTCAGGCTTTCACTAAAGTTACCTACGCCATGGGTGGCTCATGAGAATGTAATACCCCAAATGCTCCTGTAGTCTCTCTCTTTTTCTTTTTTGACAGAACTATATGTATAAAAAATAACAGAAACACATCCAAATAAGAACATGGCTATTACACTCCAGATTATTTCCATACAAATAATTTCAAACAGATGATGGCCATTGTGTGGCATGGACAAGAGCAAAAAATACTGAGTAATGGTCTCTGAAATGTAATTATTTTAAACAACCTACTTAAACCACAGCTAAAACACTAAATCCACATGTTAACAGTTAAGAAAGTAGAAGCACGAAGAAGAAAAGCTTGTGCTACTTGTCGTGGCCCTGAATGCACCGGAGGCTGATGGCACAGCCACATGCTCAGAGCCTTCCTCCTCACTTTTCTGTTTTGAACCCTGCTGTGATCTAAACTCAGCTCAGGAACTTCCTGCAAATGCCTAATCTAAGTTTAAAAAAAGTCAAACTTGTCGTCGGAAACAGTTTCTCCACCTTAAGCCTTCAGCACATGGCACAGTTGCAGAGGATGACATTTATAGCCCAGAGAAGGTTTTCTGGTAGAGCTGTGCATCAGGAAATGAGTCCTGTTGTGTCATGGTAGAAAACCAATGTCCTTTCCTGAGGGTTTTCTTTAACATTCACTTACAGGTTCAGAGCAGCACTGGTATTTCTAAGTTAAAAGCAGGCCATGCTATTTTATTCAAATCCTCTCCTCTCTCTTTTCAGCATTCTCAGTTTATTGGAAATAACTGAAAACTTACTTGCCTTCTTCAGCTGAGTGATATTGAAGTTCAAGTCAATTCTAGGCCCATTCTTGAAGCACAGTAAACTATAAGCACAGAAAGCAAAATTCCCAGGAACCATCATCATTACTATCCTGAAAATCAGGGTGGAAATTACATAAGATTCTGCAAATTTCTTATTTAGTTTTAAAACAAACAAGATTGAGAGTTAAAGACCAATACTTGTACTCACCCTGATCTCTAGGACTGAAGTTCAGCCCCATGTAGCTAAACTGAAAACCAAAGGAGCAGATTAGGGTTTTTTTTAAATCACGGGGAAATACTTGCATTCCTAACCCTCAGCTGAAAAGAAAAAAAAAAAGAAAAGAAGGGAAAAAAAGGAGAAAAATTATCATAGATACTTTCAATTTACTTACCCAGTCAAGCGCAGGAGAGGTCATTCATCAGCAGTGCAAATTAAAAACTGAAGGCACCTCTGCTCTTTAAATTAGGGCACTTGCTGTCTGTAAAAGCAAAAGCAAAATCTACAAACTAAACAAAAATCATGCATAACTGTAGTGAAAATTTTAACCATTGTGCCCTGAATGAAAATGTGGTGCCAATAGCAGGTTGGGTTTACATGGGCAGCTGCAAATATTTCAGTGACAGCTAGAAAGCTGTTTGATATAAGCATGAAAGATTTGTTTTCTCATTCTTTGTATTTCTCAGCTTTTGGAAAGGCCCCAAAGCAGACTACTTCGGACAGGTGTAATTCCATGCTTCCCCCTGCAGTTTAAGCCAGCTACGACAAAGTTTGACAGGACTGTTGGTTATTACTGCTAACCCCACAAGTTCCTAAGATTTCAGGTCACAGAATTTACAGCACTATTAGGCCCAGGAAAGAGGTTTTCATTTCTTTCATATGATTTAACAGCTGCCTGTGGCCTTGCACAATTGTACTCATAGTAACTGATGCTCCTGGCTTTAAGAAGAAATAAAGAGAGTGCCAAAAAGCGGTCCAATACAAACACTTCAAATCTGTTTAAAACAATTGTTTAATGGTTTTCTCTAAGGCTAAATCCCTTGCTGCTACACAAAAGATTTTGCTTGCAGTACCCAGAAGTTTTCAGAAAGGTTTTCATTACATAAAAGAAAAAAAGAAAAAAGACTGCACATCTTGGGAGAAATTCAAAATTCAGCTCAAAAGAGAGGAGGTTGCACTGAAAGAGACGCAGTTTCCGCTGGTCAGTGTTCCTTGATTTTTAGTTAGCTTTTCACGGGCACTTTTAGATCAACGAAAGCCTTGCTGATGGTTGACAGCCTCTGTCCAGATCCCTGATACCCTCCCATAGCACAAAACCAAAGAAGCAGCTGTTGGGTTTTTTTCGTTTTTACACCTTTAAAACATTGTCAAAAAACAATGTGGCATTAATATGCCATGTGGGACCAATCCCAACACCAACCAATTTTGTCTTTGCCACGGCTTTAAGCTGCCACTTTGAAAAGGGTTGTGCCTTACAGGTAGGTGCAACAAAACCCATTCATGCCAAGAGCAGTCAAGTGATCCGAGGCAATGTGTGTCACTTGAGGAAGGTGGCGAGGACAGCAGGAGCTGAGTGGCCAGTGACAGCCACACCAGCCCACGCTTTAGCTGTGCCTGCCACAGTGATTCAGTCAGAAAGGAAGTCAAATGAGGCCATGGGTATGGATCGTCCCTCTTAGCAGGGCTCAGACTCTAGATACAAAATACTTTTGTCACAGGAAGGGAAAGCAGAGAGGAAATAAAGTCAGTGAGATATACTCTGTGTAGGGAAGGTTCTGAAATTTGATGCAGTCTTTTGTACCTGGTTTGAGTTCAGAAAGAGAAGGTTGGGTGGTTGCTCTGATTTGGTGAGGGGAAAAGGCATGTGAAGCGACTGTAACAGTGGAAATGGTGGGAGGCACAATTGCAAGAAGAATTATAACCCAGGAAAGCACAGAGCAACCCAAGAGCAGCAATACACCACACCTGCCTGCCTCCTGCTCTGCTCCAGCATTATACCTCAGATATAACCACAGAGCTACCTTTTTGGCCTTCAGGACAAGGGCGAAGGGGAAAAACAAAGTGAAAATACATGGTGCACTGTCAAGAAATGGAGAATAGGCCCCTAAAGAGGAAAAAGTGAGCTCATTTAGCTGTCATCATCAAAATACTTTGCCAACTCTTTGCAAAATGGTGTATTATGTATCCTTCCTTAAGGGTAAAGGCTTCAAAATACTCAGCCAACTCAGCACCAGAAGTGTTGATTTGTTTGTTGGGTTTTTTTCTTTAAAAAATAACTGTATGTATTATTTTTTTTTCCTGTGAAATAGATACTCATGCTGACAGTTGCAGAATCCTGACTAGCAGAGCTTTCCACGCAATTCACCAGAGACATTTAAGTCTAAACACATTATCTTAAGACTCTCTGCTTCCCCATACCTGCACCCTCTCTTTTCATGAAAAGGGAATCTAAAAACATCCTTTGTATATTAAGCAAGGCTTCATTTTCTTTAAAAATAACCCTACTCTACACATGCCCAGGAAAAAGGACAGCCGAGTACAATCTCTTCAATGAGAAGAGAAGGATGGCATTCGTGGCCTATTCCTTTTGTGAATTAAAATTGAACAGGGCATGGAGCAACCGCACTGTTGTCCTTCAGAGAAAGTCTCTGTCACCAAAATTCCAGCCCTGGAGCTGGTGCTGCTTTGACCCTTAGAAATACACTGCCCCAGCCTTAGCATGTCCACCTCTTTCAGGATATCCAGAAAACCCTCCTGTGAAGCAGACACAAGTGATGTCATGTGAGTGACAAGGAGTCAGGACGAGAAAATCTTCAGAGGGATCCTCTTCAGTTCACAAAGTTTCGTGTTCGTTTCCAGTTGTCATCACATTTTAGTAGACCTCTTACCTTGTCTCTCAATAACCTGTCTCTGTGCCTACCGTGAAACTGGCGAGTTCAGGTCTCTGGGCTGTGCTCTGCAGCCCAAAGCAAAAGTTCCCTGTGCATCTGCTATAGAACATGTCCCTGAGCTGGTAGTTCCTCATAGAGGTGACAGGCATTAGTAACCTGTCTGTAAGAAGAACGTGAGCTTAAGCCCAGTCCGTTGTTTCAGAGAAAGGATTGTAGAATAATGGTTTAAGTTTGGCTCAAACTTGTGAAGACATCTCTTTTTCTACTAGTTATCAGATACACTTTTTGGCTCTCCTAACTTTAAGAAAAATAATTTGTTTTTTCCTAAGACTCAGCTATATGTATCTATTGTAAGTTACTTAAAGCAATAGAATGACTCCTGGGAAAGCACAGCTTGCCCCTGTGCTGACCCAAAACATTTCTCATTTGCAGTGGTTGCAGAGACAGCAAAAACTGGTTAAGAAGATACAGCAACTTGGACTTTATAAGAGAAAATTTTTGATTTCAGTAAGTAGAGAAGCATTAGACATTAATCTTTCAGGAAATCAGAGAAGCAATTGTTCATTGAGATTTTTTTACTATCCTCATAACTGCCAAAACTTAAAACAACAATTGCAGCTAGCAGGGTTGCTGCTTTCTTGTGTTGGTTTTTTTTCACATTTTTATGTGCCAGCAAGGAACAAATCTGTTCCAAGTCACATTTACCCCATTACCTTTTAATCTGAACACTATCAGGTAAAATACGAACCTCTGCTTAGTCTCTCTTTGATCATATACAGCTGTATTAAATCTATTTTAGCTAGTTAACATTCCTAGTCCAGGCACGTCCTGAAAAAATTGAGCTGAACTTTACTGTCATCAAGCTACATCCACAGGATGCAGGAACAATCACTTCATTACCCTTTTGCAACAGCTTAGTTTTCAGTAAGCTTCATGCTCTGAATAATCAAGACAGTCAGAAGTCAAAGCTCACTTCATCAGTTTAAAAAAAAAAAAAATCATACAAAAGTTTGCATACAGTGAGATTACCTCTAACTGGGTTTCTTCAAGCTGCAGTTTGCATCTTGGTTGTCCATATAGCACAATTCTTTATTTCTAGTATCCATGGTGGGAAAAGTAACTCTTCCTCTCCTCATATTTGGAGTACAGTTGTGCCTAGCACCATCTAAATTCCTTCTTAGCCACAGATTGTAAGCATTCTCATGGAATGGGAAAGGAGAGGGGAAAATGAGCACAGACATATGGTTTAATTCCATTTGTGGGTTTTACACTGATCTATTTTCAAAAGAAATATATATGCAACCACCTGTAGTGCTAATGTGAAGTGCCCAGCACATCGATAGCTGCTTGTCAGGGGTTGCTTCTCACAAACACCTCACTGACATGTCAGCCCTACATCCTCACATCACCTGCTTGAGAAGGGGCAGGAAGAACACAGTAAAACCCCAGTGATACTATAACTGCAGTGAAGAACTCCACAAAGGTGGAGGACACTGAGGTGACTGGTCCCTAGCTTTGACAGCTAATGCTACAGACAACAAACATTAGGTGGACCAACGAAACTAAAGAACTTCACACCATTAACTAAGGAAAGCTGTCTATGGTAATTCTTTGAAGTACAGCTTTTGTGGTGTGGGGTTATAATGAAAAAAACCACATACCTTTATGGAACAATTAGAGTGGATGGGCCTCAGATGACCACAGGAAGAAATTTATGATGAACTACCCCACTGCACATCTCAAAAAAAAGCTCAGGTAAAGGTTGATGCAGGGCAGAGGAGTTGTTATCTCCAAGTGGTATTATCTTCTCTGTGTTTCTGGTAGAATTTGTCCTTCTTGCAGACATCTCCAGACAAGTTCCATCAGGGGATGCATAGGACACATGTAACTTCCTTATGCAGATGTAATATCATGCAATGTGAACACAGCGAAGTGTGACAATATACAAAAAACCCAAAACCCACAAAACAAAACCAAAACTCCTTACATTAATGATGTCCACAAAACAGGACAAACCACAACCTTCTCCAGGTCCTACTGCTCCAACAAGCAATATTAAGGACTGTAAGAGCAACCCACTAAAAATCATAAATATCTATAGAGGGTACAACTGCTTCTGCCGTTGAGAGTATCTTGCAGGGCAGAAGAGATGTTTGGTCCCAAGAGTTGTCTCACATCCACGCCTGAGATAAAGCACAGGAGAACTCTTTGGCACAGTGCTCCACAGTTCTCCAACAAGAGGTCTGGGAGAAGGGACAACAGCACTGAATAGCTTTGGGAGAGCGATAAAGGCATTCCCACTATCATCAGAGTCCCCACCAAACCATGTTATTACCACACTGCCATCATTACTATGACTCTAGTTCTGGCATCTCTTTGAAAAATGAAGGAACCTTGTACATCAGCCTTTCCAGTGCTACAGCCAGAATCACATCTAATGGATGTCTTTTTAAATTTCCCATGCATCACTGACAGGATGAGAACAATTATTGTGTCTTGTTGATGTCCAAGTCAAACACACAATTAATGGGCAGACTCAAATAGCGCCATGTCTGGAAGTCCATTACACATTCCTCCGATATTTCCCACACAAGATGCGGCAACTTGAAACAGAATATTCAGAATATGCAGTAAATGAGTCAGAAGCAAATCTGAGGCTCAGAGCACCAAGACAGCAGTGGTCAACTGCTTCTACACCAAAACACAAGGGCTTGCTGAGTTGTGCATATTACACCAGCTGGTTATGTCACGTTGTCAGCTGCACTATGCCAAAGGTGCCTGTTTACTGTCCAGAATAATCTGACCTGTCCATGATGTCCACATTGCACAGTGGCAGCACCACGCTGGCAGAGGCAGAGAGGAGCTCTAAAATCCCAGTACCTGAGCATTATTGAAGAGGCATCTCCAGTGACTGGCCTGGCAAAGGCAAAAAACCCCTTCTATGCCGACCAAATACTGAGGGGTGGGGATGGGATTTTTGGGAACCTGAAGAAAACAATTTCTTTTTAATGTCAGTGATCATTTAAGATCACTCCAGATTTATTTGTCATAAATCTGGCTTCAGGAACCAACAGAGTTAATGGATTATACTTAAATGGCTTCTGAAGCCTGCATAAGGCTGAAAGATCATTGATCCAACTGGACTGAAAGGTCCAGGAACAAAGCATATCTTAGGAGAGATCTCTACCCATTCAGGAGACCCATTCCTGGCAAGTCTACAGCCAAAAAAAATCCCAGACCTTATGGATCAGGTTTCTACAAAAGCCATGACTCAGAGGAAGATACAATTTCCTCCAAGTCACATTCCAGCACTGTTGCATAGAGTTGAAATGCATTTTTTCAAGGCAAAAGTACAAGGCAGAAAAGTGGAAATGGCACATGATGCCTTGTGGCAGCCCAGAGCCATGGAAAGGAATGAGAACAATGAAGCGTTTCCTCACACCAGGGACCTGACTGAGCAGGGTTGAGGTGGCACCGACCAATTTCTGTACCAAACAAGACAGGTGGGGCTAAGCATGCCTACAACATCTAACAAAGTTGTACAACAGCCTCTTGATGTAGATTGAGTGTACATGCTCCTGCTGCCGGGTTCGACTTCAGTCCTAATTGAAGTAGGTTAATGTGCTTTGTCTGGACTACTTCACAGAAATACACACATATGCACAATCTGTAATTGAATAATTCTCTGTTTTCATGCAGTAATTCACATTCAAGATCACAAAAAACCAGGCCAGATCAGAATAATGATTGGCTTTGACTACAAAGGGTAATTCTGAGAGCTACTACATTCAAGCATGCCCTAAGTATGCGTAATACAGTTGGTTCCTGTGGTTTTCAGCATCTGGGAATGTGAGAGAGGATTTTGGGGTTTGAGATTTGTTTCCAGTTCATTCACCATGTAAGTACAGCCACATTTAAATAGAAATATACGTGTAACTTGATCTCACTGCCTCAAGCATACATTTCTTTCATCATTTCACACAGGGAGAGGTTCTTTACTCTGGGTAATGGAAATGACACTTTCCACTCCCAGCACTTCCCTGACTCAAAAGAGTACAGGAGAAAGCACAGGTAAAGGGTCATTGGCATTCAACAAGCCATCACTTACTGTATTACAGCGATCATCTATAATTATAGCCGTTATATCCTGAGATCCTGGAATACTTACCACCAGAACTGGTCATTTGAGCTGTGTCTATCTAACTGGCATAGACTGAAAATGCTATTTTGCTAATCTGGTTAGCTACCTGAAAACATTTTCAGATGAAAAATATCCATTAGAGAGTCAGATATCCTGATTAATCAATTCCTGAACATCAAAACTAGGAGAGAAAACAGCAGCTAGAAAATTCTTCCTGTTTTCACTGAACTTTGAAACAAGGTTTTTGCTCTACAACAATCCAGATCTCCTCATCGTGCAGCCAATGCAACTACAAAACTTACTCTCAAGTTCTTTAGTCTGAATATTTCCAATGCTGAAGTCACCACAGCAATAAAGGCTGGGCTTCTTTCCCACTTCCTGTGGACTGGACATGGACCCAACAGTTTTTCTTGGACCACTTCACAGGATAGGTGCCTCTCTTTGCCAAAGTTAAGTTTGTAGGAAAGGCATATTTCTAGAATTTAGAGGAAGTAGTGGTGAAGTCTCTTGAAACACTGGTTTAACCTCTGTTCTATTAGCAGTTCGCTCTCAGTATATGAACTATACACAGCCAACTAGTTATAGTCCCAGAAGCAGGAAAATGACAGAGCAGACAGCATCTGCAAAGTAAAGATTTATGATTAACTTTGAAATGCACAGTGAAAGGCACAGAAAAGTTGCAGGACAGGAAATTTTGACTAGGTGCTGGTGGGGAGGTGGAGGATTCTTCACCACAAGAGGTGTCAGACAGGCTGGCCAGAAGGTTGTATCCTCCAAGACATGGAGAAGCTGACTGGGTGAGGTCTTGAGCAATTTGATCTAACTTTGAAGTCAGCCTTGCTTTTGCAAAAGTTTGGGCCAGATGACCTGCAGAGGTCTGTTCCAACCCAAGAGAAAAGCAAAAGTGGGAATGTCTGGAACGTGTGACTGAACCAGTATCATTAAGTACTGACAAAGAAGTCCCAAGTTATTTAAGACAGCAAAATAACCAACCCTAGGTGACTAAACAGCATACACGGAAAGAAAGCAAAAATCTATAAATTCGACTTAATGCAAAATGGAACGAAGAATTACTTCTATAGTCCTGTATAATAAGCTAAGTATTCAGAAGACTAAAATGCCACTGAGGATCACTTCCCAAAAAACCACAATCCAACCTTTGAAAATAAAAAAAAAAAGAGAAGACTTAGAGAAAGGTGATGAAAATGAGACAGGACTTATACAAGAGGTGAGGCCAAAAGGCTTTTCTGAAGAATACAAAGATGAACAACATCAGAGTTATCAAAACTCCTAATGACATCCATCCACTGAAAGAAAGAAAGAAAATGCATTTAAAACTGAAGGAAGTTCTACGTGTCTTACTACTTACTCCAGGGGCGAGGAAACCAGTCATGGTTGTTTCAAAGGCAGGTTACCATCTATGCCCTGAACCAGTGCTATAACAATTACTTGGTTTCCTGTCAGAAGTAGCAGTTTGCTTTCATCTCAGAATTCAATTATGATATGGAGCAGCATCACCAAGCTGAATGGCCTTGCAAGGAAAGGAGCAGCAGACACTGCATGAAACGCAAGCAGAATGCTACAAAAACACTCTCCAAGATTCATAAAGAAAATAAGTGAACAATGTAGTGAATTAGTTTTCAACTCAATGTCATAGTTTCTAGTCTTTAGATAACCTATTAGTTATGTGCCAGTTTTGTTTTCTGCATTAGAAACTTACTACAGAAAAGTATTATTTTGTTTTTCTAAGTACCATACACCATGCTCACCACCTTCACATATTGCAGCTATGCCTAGCTGAAAATTTTCAATCATTAGTAGTTAGAGTGAGATGCAAACCTGAGAACTATTTGCTTTAAAATGACTGTAAGAAATGCGAGAATAGACCTGAGAGCAAACAGCACTCTAACACTGTGCAGGTCTTAAACTTTGCACATTCCTCTCTTACCCTAAATCTCTACTGTTTACAATTTAGTTCAAATCAGACACAAGGCTCCTAAAGCTATCAAGGTTTATTCTGTAGCACTTATGTTTTCCCACATTTCTTCATTTGGAAGCATGAAGGAACAGTTAACGTAGTGAAGGAAAGCTTTGAGTTACTATTTCTTAGTTAATCTTCTGAAGCACATTTCCATCTCCCTACTTACCTTGAAGGGGAAATACAGCAGAATAAATCTGCCAGGGTTTTGCTCATCTCTCTGAATGTGCTACATCACTTGAACAAACATGAGCAAGAATTAAAAAGGATTGCCTTAATTTTGTTTCTAACTGGGAACACAGATTCTCTCTCTTGCTTACAATACATATCTCAGATGAGCATCGTTGCTGTGATAAAATGAAAGGCAACTGCCAAGCCCCTTTGAGTGGAACTACCATAAAAATAAAGCTACTGAAATACAACTTAATTCAATAGTGATAAAACAAACTGACAGATTGAGAAAACAGTCACGGTCGTACACACACACACAGATAACTTTTGTGACTTTCAGTATCTGAAGAGACTCAAGATGACCTAATCAGACCTGGCACAGCGTGGTTATCTAAAGTTTGTACCATAATGTGTAATCCACTTCAACTCAGTTAAAAGGCACTGGTGTTTCTCAATAAATGTCTTCACACAGGCAAATGAAGAGCGATGGAGAACAGAACACTGCCTTTAGAACACGCACAGGAAATTTATGCTAAATACACTGAGCCCAGGACAGACAAAGGACAACTAGAGAGCTTACCAATTCTCTTCAAAATATAGCTACTGAGTTTGTTTCCCACTACCCTGAAACTATTTGCTGTCGAGGTCAAATAAGACAGCAGTCATCTTTTTTTTTTTTTCTCCCCTCCTCCATCTGACCTGCACAGCAATAAATGCTGAGGAACTGGAGTGGGATTTCTACTGGAAACTATTGATACATCTCATAACACAGGTGAGTTACACAGTAAGGAAAAGGCAACGCTCTGGTTTTTTTTCAGAACAGGTTAAATAAAAATACATACAGAGGTTCTTAAAATTCTATCTGAAGACTTAAGTATAAGAAGACAGACCAGATGGAAAGGAACTAAGTATGCCTGTAACTGACAGAGCCAACTATTCCTACTCAAAGCTGGTATGTAGAAGCACTCTGCCTGTGAGTGGAGGACCACTGCTGGGTGACTACAGCTGAGCAGAGTTCTAAGGAAGATCACTTTCAGCAGGGAGCTCTGGTGACTCGAGCTTCTGTGGCAAGAGAAGCTCTAAGATAACTCTGTGTGGCAAGCCGTTCTGTGACCGTGTTTGAGAAGGCTTAATATGACAGAATATTTGAAATGCACTTTGGTGCAGGGAATTTTTGCAGAAGCCCTGTGCTGTCCACCAACATAGCACAGCTGCTAGGCACGTGCCATGAAAACAGGGACAGGCTAAGCACAGCCCACTGCCCATACCCAGCCCCAGTTACCCACCATGGGACCACCATTCGGAGCCAAACACCTCGGGGCTGCAGCCACTCTCAGGTCTGCTGCTTCCCCTCCCCATACTCAGCAGCTGAGAACTGGCAACGTATAGGCTGGAAATCTGATTGCTCCTTCAGCTTGCTGACAACTTGACACACGCATTTTAAGTCGTGCAATTATTTGTACTGCAGTTTTATGTGACCAACATATAAAATGACTTGTTGAACTAAGAAGGGTAAAATCACGGTAACACTGAGGCCTGCCTACAAGTTTAGTTACCTCCCAAGCCATGGCACTTCAGTTTTGTTAACAGGATATCACAGCAGGAATCGTAAGAGTTGAAAATAAAAAGTGAAAATGTGTTTCGTGTGTTCAGCGATGTGCTGTATGCATATGAAATCTGAAAGAAATTAAGACAGTTTGAAAACTTACAGGACTTTCTCACTGCATTTCTGATGCTCCCGCTTCTCATTTCATGAAAGCTTACCCGACTCTGATTTAGAGCCTCTCTGCTGGAAATGTTTTCAAAGGATGTTTTGTGTTTGGGAAATTGTTTCTGAAGTAAAAAATACCACATTCTTAGGCACCACCACACACACGCCCTAAAAATTGCTAGTTTGCTAAGATTTAAAAAAAAAAAAAGACACTGTTACCCACCTTGTCCTCTTCACTGACCGTAAGAAAGGAGTAAGTCTTCCCACATTTCTCACATAACCATTAAGATGAACCTTTTCCTTTTTTTTTTTCCTAAAGTCATCTTGGCACACTTCAATATATTTCTGATAAATTACTTTCATAAATCCACTTCAATCTCATAAGATTTTCAGGGCTATCCAAACAGAGGGGCCAGTAAAAGATCGTTAGATATTTGGATGTTTTATCTAATATTACACCCACATTGCCTCATCCTACATATTTTTAAAGTAGTAATGTAATAGCAGGATTTGTTAACCTTTCCTCTGCTTTCTGTATGAAAACTCTTGTGTACTGCTGCAGAAATAATGGCGATAACACTGACAACAGCAACTCGGGATAGTAAATTTAAAATGGCCTTAACAGCCAAATATAATTCCACACAACTTTTGCATGAGTCTAGGTTTAATTTGATTTACAGGACAGTTGGCCAAACAATGACATTTTTCATAAAAATATCCTCTCCATTAAGCAAATGTCATTTTCCTTTCCAAAAGAAAATTCAATGTATATTCTGAGCGTTCAGTGGCTCATTTTCAAGATCAGCCCACACAGATTTTTCTTAACAAAACAAAGCAATTCAGTTAAAAAATGCAGACCAATGTAATGACATAGTCATATTGCTTTTGGCTATGTTAGCTTTAAAAATCATGCCAATTTCACTATTTTTCTTTAGGTTTTATTAGAAAAAAGCAGCAGATCAACATTACAATTCAGAGTCTAATCTAAATATGCACTTGACAATGAAGCACATCTGAATATGAAGTGAAAAAGTGTTCCAGAAAACCTTCAGTTTTGCCAATCTTCTGCTACCCAAATCATGTATCTTTTCTTCTGGCTTTCTGACGACTGAAACCAAACAAGGAACAAAAGATTTATTGCTATGAAAACAAAATCATAGTACAGTAGTACAAGTCTTGGGCGCTAAAGCGTACTGAAGTTAACTTAATTTCAAAGTGTACTTAAAATCTTTTGTTTGGCCATGAAAGTCCATAAGCTGACTGACCCAAGTATAAATTGAAATGGCAGGTCTGGGAAAAAAAAAGTTAGACAGCATGTTAACCTCCAGTTTTCAGACAGTAAGAAAAAGATACAATTCCAACAGCCAAGAAATTAAAATTAAAAAAAAAAAGTTGACCTGACATTCAAGAGCTCAGTTTATTCTTATGCTCATTTTGTTTGCGCCCAAAATAATTTTAGACTCACCAGGAAAAAAGAAAAGTATTTATGGACTATCACACAATTGAAAAAGAGAAACAATTGCCTTTTGACTTGGTTATTTTCCCCCATTGAGGTATAAAATCTACATATAAATTTGATACTTCACTATAACAAATTGTACTTTTCATAGTTCTGATTTAATTTCATTAAACCCTGTTTACTTTTTGCTTTTAAACCACAGAATTCTTATGTCATGATACTGAATCTGGTTTCCAGCTCTCTCTTTCATTTATTTGTGGATCTATATTTAGTAGTCTGGTTACCACTAACCAGGAAAAAAAGAATTCTTGAAACTTTCTTCATTACAACAGCACTTTCAGCAGAGGTTACTGATGTGCAAGCAAACTAAAACGATATGTAGCTCTTCAGAGAGGCTATTTCATTGATTATGTTTCCACTGTCCAAACATTCTCTAAATTATTTGCTGGAAGAAACTCTTTTGATCTTGTAAACATCAGTGGGCACAGTTTCACTGCTGTGTGTGGTAGTTTCACATCCTTATACAGGAAGGCTGGTTCACAGATACTGAGAAGCTGCAGGAGTTCTAACAGCTGAGGAACTGTGAATTCTGACGAGCAGAAGTTTCTTCTGTTGCTACTTAACAGCGTAGCCAAAGTATCAGCCGAGGTAGCCCAGTCAATCTTTGCTTTCCTTTAGAACCTCTCAGAATATTTCTGGAAGGGTGACATTGCGGAGCAGCCACTGCTGGGAGCGGCTGCCGGTGCAGTCTCTGATGCTGGGTACCTGGCTGTCCTCTTCAGTGGCTTTGTCCAGGCACTGGTTACTGTTCACATGCAACAGGGTTAATTTCTTGAAGACAAAAAAAAAAAAAAAATTAGCTTTATAAAAATCACCAGGCATAAGGTAACCAAAAAATTTCTAGTTGGCATCAAAACTTTTCCATAGGTAAGTAGGAACTAGACAAGACCCTGGTGGTTACTGATTGCAGATCCCAATCCTAGAAAACCCTTAAATGTACTATTTGATACTGTAGATACTAAAAGCAGTACTTTATGAAAAACGAAACAGTCTGAACTTGTAAATTATGTTCTTTACCAAGCAATACCCACCATTCTTTAAATAGGACTATACAGCTAGGGATCTTTGAAGAGTTAGAAATCACAGGTTGTTAAGATATACAACTTCAATTATTAGTTATAATAGCAAGTTTTATCAGATCAGAGTGAACACATTGAATATGTTTTCAAAAGTACCTTTTTTTCCTCAGCTTGGGA
The DNA here is from genome assembly GCA_013397755.1 of Cnemophilus loriae. Classification (NCBI taxonomy): domain Eukaryota; kingdom Metazoa; phylum Chordata; class Aves; order Passeriformes; family Corvidae; genus Cnemophilus; species Cnemophilus loriae. Next base: position 1,501,144 of record VZTF01005565.1, read on the forward strand.
CACAATACTGGCTTACGTTATGTTCTTTTAGCACTTTTTTGGCTCTTTTTAAAAAGCATGTTCTTTTATAAAAAGCGTGTGCAATTTCACATAAAGATAAATCTTTTGCAATATCTACTAATCTCACTTATGCAATCTTCGGTAAACCACTCCACCTACACCTCAGCACTATCCTCATGGAGAAGAGCTCTTCAGAAGCTGTATTTCCTGCCACTGTACTACTGATACTTCTCAGTGCACCAACTACAGAAAAGAAATAAAAATCACTCAACTCTGTGGGCAGGAGTTCTTTTTAAGTACCCTATAACTTTCTTTTGTGCTTTATTAGCCACCTTTCAGTAATGTGCTGAAGATTATGCCTAGATTTTCTACTGACAGAATAACGAGAAAAAACACATATAACCAAATTTATGGCTGAGGATCAACATAGGGGAAGTCTGTGGCAGTCACTGCAAGACAGACTATTGTAATTAGGTGTCTAAAGATGCATTTTTCTTATTACTGATAAGGTAGAAACCTAATGTAAAGGACTTGCCTTTTGGTAAATCACTGTAGGTGGTAATATTTTTCATATTATTTGCTTAAGTCAGGTAAACTAACTACATTACAAACAAGAATGAATGGTTCCCAAGAGTAATTTAAACCTGCAAGCCTTCAGCTTTCTTCACCGTCCTAGCAAAAGTTGCCAGCAATGTGCAGAAATCCTAGCAGAGATCCATTGTCTTCCACATTAACTGCCATCCTAATCACAAAATCATCATTCATACATACTTGCTCTTGGTCTAAAAGGCTGCAGGCTTTGTTAACACCTCAGCTACTGAAATCTATAGCAAGTATATTTAGTCAGAAATACCCCCCACCCTGCTTTTTAATTAGTGAAGTGACTTTTTAGTAGCTAAATATCTGAAAGTTCTTCCTAAAAACAGTGATTACAAATATACTGGCACGATTCTTCATCCACAAATTGTCTCACAAGTGTCTTTTGTAATAACTGATTTGAAATTAACAACCTTGAGAACTACTTTTTTTTAATTATCCATGAAGTCAGAGTTCTTGACTGCATTACTCAATCACGAAATCATTTCTAGAGCTTGCAGATCAAATTAATGATGAATTGATCAATGGACAATGATTTCTAGATCCAGCAGTTCAACATATGAACTTCAAAGTAAATTTGAACATTATGTAGAAGAACGAGCATGATTTAAATAAAGGTGCTTTAAGCATCTGTACCTTAGACATATCATGATTAGAAATGTTAAATCATCTTTATAAGTTTGCAATGCTCATTTTTTAATTAGACAAGTGTTTCCTTTTAACATTGTGCAAGACAACACACCAAGTGCTAAATTTGTCACCACATCATTACCCTTATCTTTTATTGGTCCAGTAGACACCTGGAATACTTCTCCATTTTTGATCTGATTCTAACACAACACTACACTGTTAGACTATATTCTTCCAGAGGGTCCAAAAGCCTTCTGTCAAAACATTCTTCCAAAAGTTCCCCCAAAACTCACCAGGTAATTAAATCAACACAGATGTCCACTGTGTGACTACATAGTGAATTAATAAGAGAGGGAACATAATCCTGACTTTGTTTCCTGTTTTGTCTGTCCAATAGTGGTCCCACACTGGAATATGTTGCTCTGTAGGCTCATGTAAAAGCCAAAGTTGCCTCATTTTACAGTCAAAAGTCATTAGAAGACTTACCACTGGATCATATTCCCAAAGCTGATTTCCTTTTAGATGGTGGCACTTGAGCATCGTTACTGGGCCGTTAAGTTTGGATACATCTAAACACAAATCATCTGTTCGAATTTCTTTGTTGGCAGTATATGAGAAAACCTAGACAGAAAAAGAATGAGAGGAACTGAAAAAGAACTGCTTCCACCAAAACATTCCTGGAGTGAGGGGAAAGGGGAACATTTGTGCAGTGTTTCATTGATGCCCACTAATGTTTTCTTTTGCTTTCCATTCCCTTCGTAATAGGGAGGCATAGACAGATTTTTTTTGGAACAAATATAAACACCATCACAAGCTGTTCAGTCAAAATAGACTTTTTTTGAATTGAAGACTGTTTGCTGTGAAGGAACAGGAGAATCCCCAAACACAGGTAATCTCTGTTTATGTGAAAACAATTCATCAAGAATCATTAAGAAAGTAGAACAAAAAAATAGATGAAAAATAAAACCCACAACTGACACCTAGAAAAAGATACATTTAAATAGTATTTCAGGTACAGGCATGTTTGGTTTTGTTTTTTTTTTAAAGTAACAATGCCAATCAGGAGTTCTAACCAGAATGCATTTCCAGAAAACCTACAGGAGGTGAAGTCTAGCTCACAGCAGTATTCTCCTCCTATGATTTTGTTTTTGACTTTAAAGTTGATCTAAAATGTATTGCAATCAGGCCTCAAAAGCATACAACTACAAAGAACCACCAAATCTTCTCATGCATTTCCTCTTACAAACATTTTCTTTAATGAGGGTTTCCTAAGTATATTTTGAAGATGACTAGTGAAAACATCCAAGAATTGTCCCAATGAGCAGTAGTGCTCCAAATAATTCAATACATTAAGAAAATTCCTTTTTAAAAATTGTCACCTGATTGCCACCCATTCCATGGCAGTTAAAGATTCCAACTTTCTCATTTTCTTTTCTTGCCATGTTATCCAGACATTGATTTGTCTCCACATTTCTTATCTAGGAGGAAAAAAGAGCACATCACCAAAGGCTGATATTTTTAGAAGAGAATTAGGTCCATATCAAACCGCACTGGCACCAGTTCTCTCCCTACACCAGAGGTTATGTGAAATAAATGACTCATATTAGCAATGAGGCATCACTGTCCAAGACTCAAACTCCCAAGCAAATGTTCAAGCTACCAGTTTACAGAACCAAGATTGTTTCTTTGCTTTCTTTGGGAGATCCTTCCACCTTGGGGACACTTTTTGCTCAAAGATTCAGCTGCAACAGAATGGACACAATTGAGTCCCCAGCCCAAAACCTTCAAAAGTATTAATCTCTGTATCACTATATAGTAAACCAGCAGGAATATCAAGTCTCTTGATAGTCATGCAGAAGCACCAATGCCTGCTCCATTTTGCTAAAAGTGTTTCTTTTAAAACCAAACAGTACAAAATCACTCTGCAGCAAACTTGATATTTAGTTCAACATGACTTATAGAGGAGAGAGTGCCTACTTATTTAGGACAGCCTCATCTGTACTATTTTTACAGTCACTTAAAAATGTTAAATAAAAACCAGAAATACCCAACAAGGCTTAGGGGTCACTAGAATTTGCTGGTCAGTGGTGAGGGTTCTGGGGGTAAAGTTGAGAACAGCTTTTAGGTAAAGACCTAGTATAGCTTTCAAGCAAAACTTCGCTCATACTCTATGTAGAGAACGTTATACAGAAAGTCATCCACAACTACATTTCTGAAGGAATATTTCTAAAGCCATTTGTATGACATTTTGTACTGTAGTAGAAAAAAGGAAAACATTCAAATTACAATACTGTTATGTGAAGTTCAGTTGTCTGCCCCACTGAGAAGCCAGATTTGTCATTTTACAGGTGACAGAAACACAGGTGAGAGATACTTGAACTTTTCTGGAGACAACTTGCTTGCACTACTCAGTTCAAAATACAAACAACCTACCACACAATATACTTTACATAGAGAAGATGAATATGAAAAATAAAATCTTACCTCTCCCAGAGAAAAGTAATGGCGTGGAATTTGGGAATCAGGATAAACGTTCTCTAGGTACCAGGAGAAAGGCTTGCACTGGAGCTTGCGCCTTAGTCCGAGTCGTGATGATATGTCCCCATAATCAACTTTAGTAACTCCTGTAGGAAAAAAGGAAGTTGTATTCAATGGCTGCCAATACATATAATTTAATTCCACTTCATAAGAAAACTCATCAGTATAATTTACTACTTCCATGAAAGGCTGTTTCTTTAAAAAGTCACCTCTATACAAAGGGGTTTTTGTTTAATATAGCATTATGCTGTTTATATTTAGAGAGAACATGTCTGTCAAGACCTGTGACCTCTTTTTCTGGCTAATCATACAAAAGACAGAATTGCTACATCTGGGCCGTGCATGACGATTTCTTACCTGTGGTTTGTGGAATGATTTGAATGTAGTTGCTTACTAATTTAACAGAGGAGAAAGGCTGAAACCTTTTTAGTCACTAATGCCATTCTATCCCCAGTGGTAACTGGAGCGCGTATCTATGCAGCATAACACAGCAGTCTCCTTCCGTGGAGCAAGAAGAATTCCAATTTAATTTATTTCTGTAAGCCAGGTACCACCTACTGGACTGTTCATCTATCTAACTGCACAAAGAAGCAGACAGAAAGCAGCCTTCATACAGAGCACTAAACCTTAAATAATTCAGCATTTGTTCAATATAACCGCAGCGTTTGCAGGAAGTATGTTCACCATTATGACTGCTATCATTTTTTTGTGGTAGTTTGCTTGCCTTTTTATTCCTTTGCTTCTCATTTATCAAAGTGCTCCCTCTTCCTGTATCTTCCCACTCCTTTATGATTGCTTTAATTCCTTCTGCAAATTAATTTGTGCAAGTCCCATCTGCAGATGGGTTAAGGATGGTGTGCATGAACAGTAGATATTTTTGCTTCACCTGAATTCAGCACTATTGTAATATTCTAATAATAATAATAATAATTAATGTGACCAGGATAATTTCTAGTTTTCAAGCATCATGTCTTTTTTCTATTTCCCATACCACACTCCATATCACACAGGTCAAATGCAGTACCCTACCAAAAAACCCAAACTAAAAAAAGAACATAAACTAGACCCAGCAATTTAAATTCCCCTAACAGACTAAAAATATGGCTCAACTGGCCACCATACTACAGATCTCCAGCTGCACACATTTTGCAGAAATCTCTCCACTCGGAAGACTGCAAGTTACCTCTAAAATTCTTGACCTTAGAAAGAGTTTGAGATATTTCTAAGCTGGCATATTGTGTATTAAATTGACTTGCCAGCAGATGGTGTCTTTCTACTCAATTGAGACAAATAATTGGATCAAACTTTAGCTAATTGTCTGTAAATGTCAATGAAAACCACAATTTTGATATTCCAGAAAGAAAAAAATGTTAGCCAGGTTTTTAGGCTTTTTTTTTCTTTAATTAAAGACTTTATTTTAATAAATATATTGGACAGCTATACTGATAGGGGAATAAAAGCAAAGGAAATCTTTTTTTTATAGAACCCCAGAAAACTTCAGTCTGGGCCTTCAAGTCACAAAAGAAATCCCAAAAACAAGAAATACAAGAAAAATTAAAAACAACAACAACAACAACAACAAAAAAACAAACCCAAAAAACCACAAAAAAACCCCACAAAAATAACACACACACACACACAAAACCCCACCAAAAAACCACCCCAGCCACATAATGCTGCTTTATCTTCATGAAAGCAAATATTTGCTCTACAAGAAAAGCAACACTCTCTCAAAAGCTAACATAAGAACAGAAAGGTTCCAACCACAGCTAAATACTGGATTCTTCATTTTTCAGAGATGAAAAAGCAGCTGATGGATGAAACAGTTACGGGACCACGCTCGCAACAACCTTACAACACTCAAAACTTAGGTTGCTACACTGACCCCCAGAAAACAACACTTTTAAGGCTTTGTCACATCACTAAATGGCAATAAGAATTAAAGTCACATCCATAAATAATTAAATGTAAAGTGAGACAATAGCATACAAGCAAGCTGTTTCTTAAAGTAGTTTTAAGTGTCACCACACAAAAAAAAAGTTCCAGCTGATTTTTTCTCCATTACATTATATTCATTAAACCATTTTTATTCAGAAAGGTTTTTAAAAAATCCTGTCTGAAGTCAGGTCTGCACCAAACCATACACAAAGACTACAGTTAGCATCAGGTTAGCAGATGGACTGAAGAGCAGAACAGGTAGAGTTGCCTTAGGGGTGTCCTCTAGTAAGGCTGAATTACTCTGTGTCCAAGATTTCTGGTACCTTATCGATACTACTCTAAACCAGCTTGAGTATTTCTATCCAGTGCAGTGCCAGTTACTTATAGGGAATTTTGTTTTGGGGGGAAAAAAGAAGGGAAGAAAACAAGGAGAACTGCAGCAAAGTATAAAGCATACCAAAAATTAAGTACAGGTTTAAATCATTATTTCCTCCACAGACCAGTAAAATTTATATGTATACCTATAACAGTGACATAGAAGCTTCTAGGAGTTTTGGACATTTTTTCAAAGGCTCAGCTAAAAAACAAAACAAAAACCAAACTGCAAAACATAAAATAGATCAGATTTCCTCTGAGGAGACAATTATGTCAGATTCTAAAGGTATGCGCATCATGAGAAAGACAGTCATGTCCACTTGTTGTTTTTTCAAATCTTTGGTCCATTAAAAAAAAAAAAATTAGGAAAAAATCATATAATCACAGAATGGTTTGGGTTGTAAGGGACTGCAGAATCATCTCATTCCAACCCCTCTGCCATGGGCAGGGACACCTTCCTCTACACCAGGCTGCACAAAGACACATCTAACCGGACCTTGAACAGTTTCCAGGATGGGGAATCCAAATCACACAAATCGGAAAGAGTATTTAAGAAACCTTGCTACTGTTGCCTTTATCTGACCATAACAATATATTTTTCCTCAACCTCCCTGCCCCCAACCCTAATTACATTTAAAAGCTTGGGCCTCCCTGATGATTCTATCTGTCACCCAGCTTGCTGTTTGCTGTGGGACAATCACATGCTTTTTTTCACACACATGCTTAAAGACATACACAAAATACAAATATTGATAATGCAAAAAACATCCACTTCAAAACATCCAGCCATACCAGCACCAGTTCTTTTGTGCAAATGTAAAACCGTACTTGCTTGTACTGTTGCTATTCTTGAAGAAGTCTGGTACGCAGACCTAGATCACTCTGATTATTAAATATAATGGTCTTTCCTTATACTTTTAGAAAAACAGCTATATAATGATGTCTATCAGTAGAATTCTCCTTTAATTTTAATTTTCTTCGGCACCTTATATTTAAGCTTCCCATCAGCCATTTGTAACAGTTGTGCCATCCTCAAAATTTCAAGAGCTGGAGATTTGCTTGCCCAAATTTAATGTGTGGCAATATATTTATGCTAAACTCCTTTGAAAAAAAATAGCATGTTGTTATCATCATGATTATAAATTGCTCAGTCATTTTCAAAAGCAAAGTATGAAAACTGTTTCATCTAAATCTAGTCTTCTGATAAAAATAATATAACTTGTTTTTATTTAGTATTATGAAACTCTATAAGCAATAATAATTTAAAACCAATTTGAATAGCTACATTCTTCGCATTCCCAATTAATGCTAATAGGGAATAATAGCTGAACACAAAACCACATGGAAACACTCAGTAGGTACTTTGAACACAGGCTTAGTGACACTGCAAGATGTGGACTCAGTCCCTCCTCTATCCCACCTATCAACCATAAATAATGTTTTCCATTTCCAGTCTGTACAGACTGAACCTTGACTTACCGTGCCTGGTTAGAGACCAGTGCATGCATGCTGTGCAGAGATAGATAGATATGAGGTAGATATGAAGCCTACGGATCCAGTTTTCAGGATAACATACCCCTTTCTCTGTCTAGATGACTCCTGCTTAGGTAATTCCACAGTGCTACCTTTTCAGGCTTTCTGCCTGCCCACTGAGTCCCAGGGCAATACACCTTCTGGGTATATCCCAGAATATACCTTCCGGAGCAAACTTTCAGTCAACAGTAAAATTCATTTCCATATAAGCTAAGTAAGGCTGTACCTAAACTCACTGGAGCTGCTTTTGGGGATGTCTTCATCCCACCAGCCTAATGCTTTGCAGCTGCTGCAGCCAAAGGGGCAGCTTTCCCTTTCTCACATTCAGATTCCTGCTGTACCTCCTGTGCTGCCACAGGTTCTAACTTAACCCCTGGGCAGCCAGCCCACAGGAGAAACAACCCTGACAAATCCAGCAAGTCACAGAAGCAGCTGATACAGACGAAGGAGCCCCAAGCGAGGGTAGGTGAAGCCCTATCACCTGCCATACCAGCACACCTGCCATGAAAAGCAAGGCACTCTCCTCACAGCAAGCAGTGAGATGGGCATCACCATCTCGTGAAGCCTCCTCACCTTAGATAACATAGTCCTAATCTTTTAGCCTGGAAAAAGTGATGAACAAGCAGCACTAGAAATAAAGAAGTGGCAGAGTCTACAGAAAGAACGACCGGAGCCAGGAAACAGATTATTCACATGCTGGATTTGTTTTCTGAACGCAGAAATGAAAATGGTCTGGGAAACAGGGCCCTGGTGTAACACATGACTGCGAGAAAAGCTACCAGCTAATGAGAAAGGACTGTAGCCAGTGCCTGTACTGCTGGGGAGAAGAGCTGCTGCCTGCAAAGAGACAGGCTCGATTTTGGCTGAGCAGCAGCTGCAACAAGTTCCTGCCCAACCTCCATCTGTACCTAACCAGTATGGCTTCTGAAATGCACGCAAGCTTAAAACAGACAAGTAGTAGTTTCTACTGGGCTATACTTATAAGAGAAGAAAAGGATTACAGGCTTACTTTCAAGAGGGCAGCTTTCCATTTAACTACATTACATCAATAGTAAAAAGTCTCTTGAGTTCCTATCATTCAAGCAGCAAGCCTTTTTTTCCCAGACAACACAGATTACATGAAGTGGGAAAGCTACCTGAGAATCTTACATTTGCTTTCCGGGATGAATCTCTCTGTAATTCACTATCTTAGGGGAACAGAAAAGAAAATATGAGGGAGGAAACAAGTGTCTTGCTAGCTAGGCTCACTGATGCTTGTCAGTACATTATCTCCTTCAAAATCCAATTTTTTCATCCATATCAACTAGTGAGAAAAATCCTGGGTGCACAGAGGATTGCTTGTTTTCCTCATTCATCTGCACCCAAGGCTTGCAAACCAGCATCAGCTTAAGAATCCTCACTTTGCTCTTTGCAAGGACTTGTGACACTGTCACAGTAATACTGAAAGTACACATTTGTACTAGCAAACAGTTTCACAGGCTGCATACTGTGCTCTGCCTGAGGATTACTACACCAGCATCCTGGAAGAACTTACACATTTAAATTTTTATATTAGAAGGATATCTAGAAAAGCTAAGTGAGCCAAGCTAGCAGATTCACTGAGTTCCTAAACAACTAATGCCCACAAGAGACTTACTGAAACTCGTACTGATGCTATTTGTTGTCAATGGGGAAAATCACAGTCTGCAACACTCAGCTAAGATTGGAGATACCAGAATTATAAGAATAAGGTGTTTGTGAAATTCCCAGAACAGTAATCCTTATTAGTTAGTACCTACTGGCTCTCACAACTTACGTGGATTTGGTGGTGGTGAGAGGCATGAGCTGCACTGAGTACAACTGTGTGTTCATTCTCTGAACAACAGGTTTTCATCAGAGCTCAAGAATGACCCACACTACTGGGCATTCTCCTCACAGCCTCAGGCAACAAATCAACTTCAGAATAACCCAACTTATTCAGATACAATATGATCCTATCCTCGACACACTTGAAAATTCTGGCATCAAACTTCAGTGCACGGTCAATACAGTCACAGGGACACAGACGAGAGCGTGTGACAGGCGGCAGGTGCAGATGCTCCAAGCGGAGCTTGGCAAGAGCGCATCCCTATCCAACAATCACTCAGGTCATTAGCATACAAATTATGCAGACATGCCTCTTTTGAAAGGAAAGAAAATGTACAGTGCAGTTACAGATAATTGCTTAAGTTACTTTCACCATTTCAGAATTTTTACTGTCCTTGGAGAATGCATGCATATTCTACAATGCTGCAATGCTATGAAAGTCCTATTAAAAAAGCCCAATCCTACAAAATTCAAAGAGTGTAACTCCTCTTGTAGCTTACGCTTACCACACAAAATGGAAGGAATATAGAGATTATATATAAAATAACAGAGCCTTATCATGGCTTATCAGTAATTTATATCTTTAAAAGAATTTCGTGATTTTTTATAATTAGGTCTTCCTGCGACTTTGTACATTTGAAAATCTAGCTTGACATGGATGCATAAGAGCAATCTTAACCAAAAAAGGCTGCGCCTATTTATATATAACTTTTCTGAATATTTATACATGTTCATGTTTGAATTCATAATGATGTATTAATTACAAAACAGGGCAGTAACAATGCTGCTGTTAGCTTCTGATTTCACCTAAAAAGCTTTGAATAGTAGCAAGACTTTTTTTAAATTAAAAGTCCTGCACAGTCTCATTTGAGTAAATCTTTGTTTTGATGCAAAATCACCGTAAATTCACAGTCAGTTGCTCTCCCTAGCATCTGTAAAATCCATAATCTAAAATTTGACACTGTTCAGACTCATATTACATTGTATTACAGCTTTTAAATGTCAATTATAATGCAGGTCTAATAAGCAGGTCATAAGGAAATACTAGTTTTAAAGAAATTTTTTTGGAAAAGTAGATGTGGCATATAAAACTACCACTTAGTATATAAAGTCTAATGTTTCAAGTATTTAGAAAAGTTGCCTATTGCCACCCGAAGTTTGTTTCTCTTATTATACAACAATAAAAATAATCTATAGTTGAAAGTAATAATTCAATATTTCCCAGGCTTCCTTTTTCTCCGAATTTTTTTTTGCAGAAAATCTGAGTTCATGGGAAATTTTCTCTCATATTTCACATCCTCTCGTTTTGCTAACATCCACATATAGAAACATAATAAATATCATCACAGTCAATTATACTGGCGACTTGCCCCTATACTCTAGATAGTGAAGCACAAATTCTATCAAGACAGAAGATATTCACTTTTGCCACTCCTGCTTCTGGGTTTCACCTAAATCACTTCTGATATATTCAACATGGAATGGCTACAACAGAGAAGCCGGAGCCCAAATTTCAGCACGTTACGATATGAATTTGGATGGCTAGTTTTCAGCACTACAGCTGAGCTCTTTGATGTTCCACTGAACTTCAATTCTATTGCACAGGAAGCTCATTCATAAATCATGTTCATGTTAAAAAACAAACAAACAAAAAACCCTTCAGGGCACATCTCTGGCTAACAAAATTATTCTTCAATTAAGACCTTACTTTTTGTACACCTTAAGTGAGTTCTGTCTTAACAAACTTCAAAGCAATAACATTCTTATATAAATACTCATGTTATTTCCCAGTAGTAGCAGCATTTTAATTCTTAATAAGTATTTCTCATAACCAAGGACCTGCTCACCTGGGGAAATAATGTAGAAAAAGTTTTTGAATTCATCCATCCAGACTTCTGCAAGCCGCCTGTTATTCTTGTTGATTATCTGCCCTGTACCTCCTGGGAAAGTGTACGGTGTTGCTTTTCTGAACACATGCCCAACATGTGAGCAAGTTACAATTTCCAAAGTGCCACCACACTGCCAGATCTGGAAGCGATAGAACAATTATTGCACAGTTACAAGTTGCTAAAAAAAGTTCCAAAACATTAATCACTTGCTTCTGTTCAAGGTAGGGAAACAACATTAGCTGAGGTGTAGAACAAATGCAACTGCAGGGAAGAGAACTGCATGTTTTTTCCTGCTCAACAGCTAAAGATGCTCACAAGCTCAAGCAAGGCAGCATATGAAAATACTTCAGCCCCCAGAGCAATACCACATCAGCCAGAGATTACTTTAAAGAATGAGGCAAGCTGACCATAAAGGAAGGAAAAGGCTCACACAAATCACAGGAACTAGCAGGTGTCTAAATTAGTCCATTATAAAACAGAAACTCCACTCTTTCAAGAATCAACAAGAATCTCTCCTCTGTTTCTTGTAAAAGAACCCATACACTTCCCAAGTCTCTGAAAACATTTTCAGTTTTATTTTGGACATTGGAAAATGGCAGATTCAGAAAGCTGAAGTACTTCAGAAGAATCCCCATGTATGTACTTTTTGCTGACAAGTAAAATGAAAGGAAATGGTGCTATTTGGTAGGAACAAAAATGAGAATAACACTGGTTAGGTCCACAACCAAATGAACACATGAAATCATGAAGTCAGTAAAGAGTGAGAAGAGAGGGTTTGTAACAGAGGTGCTCACATTTCACTGACACATTAAATTATGCACTGACATTGCCCTTAACTGATGCTCTCCTAACAGCTTTTCTAACTGAATTCCTTTTAACACACAAACACTCATTCCTCAGAATAACCATCTTAATCTTTTAATCGAAAAGCTCTACCAACTATTCACCATACACTTTGCACTGACAGATACAGTCTTTGTGTATGTCTGCTGGAGGAACTTGACAGGGAAGGGAAGTGCCAGCTGCAACAGACGAGGACACTGGTGGAGGTGGCAGATCTGTGTTTTACAGAACTCAAGATGCACTGTCCTGATTAATAAATTAATGATTAATAAAACAGTGCAGAGTTTTACCTACCCTGAAGGAAATTTCTAAGTTTTCTCCACCCCAAATATCCATTCCAGCATCATATGTTCCAATTTCCTGAAAGTAATCTCTATCTATTGAAAAAAGGCCTCCTGCCATTGTAGGTGTCCTGCAGGGAGAAAAAAAAAAAGCACATCAGTCACTATATAAACATACTTAGATACATTTCACACTTACACTAACAAAACAGCTGTTTATTTCCCAAGTTCCTAACATATTCCTTCTCGGTAAGCTTCGCTTCAAACTCTGTTACCATTGGTGTACTTGCTAGCTCAAAATTTTCCAGAGATGGAATCAGGTAGTGGCAGTTCTCCTTATTTTCTCACTTCAAACTGGTGTCTGGATAGAGAAACAGTCCCTAGAAAGCTGCTGTCATTCCTGAGAAAGACTTCTGCCTCCAGTGCTGGTAACTCATAAAAAAGAAACCAGTGTCACCCAGGAAAATTATACTTCTGGCTATTGCTCTTGAAACATTTTTGGGAGGCCATTAAGCAGCCTGCTTGCTTTCACTTTTATTGCTTCATACAAGAAAATTGCACAGTCAGGGTTATATCCAGATTTTCCTTACAGATTCCTTACTGGTAGAAAAAAAAATAAAACTCTGCCAGTGGTTTCTCAGAGCTTTAGAAACATCTCCCAAAATTCAACTTTTTTAGACAACAAATACAAGAAGTAGATTATACATTAGGGTGATGACATAACTTTGTAGTTCAATTATTTACACTTTTAGCATAAATGATTTTATATCACTAGCTATATTCCTGAAATGTTTTGGGCTTTTTCTGAAAGACGCATAAAATATGAGCTAGGTCACAATCTAACTAAAAATTTATGTCTTTTCCTTTGCTAAAAAAGAAACAGGGGGAAGGAAGGAATACAATTAGCCATATCCTGAGAAGACCTCTTAATTTCTTAAACTAAAGACAAAAACCAGCAAAGGTCAGATCCTGAGCTTTACTCTAAGTAAATATTGCCCAGTTTTCAGAAAAAGTAAGGACAGAAAATGTATGTTTGCAATTGTTAAAAGGTACACATTACACACAAGCTATCGTCCTCATTACCTTTCTCATAAACCTACATGACATTCAAGTATAAATTCACTTTCCATCCCCCCTTTTAAGACTTAAAGTTTTCATATGAATGCACATATACAAATATATATACACACATATAGCAAAAATCAATGTGTCTTTACAAAATACAGTTTACTTTGTTAGAAGTTAGAAAATATAAAAAATAAGGTTCAATTAAAAAAAATAAAAATAAGCTGTGTTAAAAACTTGTGCATCATTATCTGAAAACTAGTAATTCTGCAGTAATTAACACAGAACTGAAAAATATTTCCGAAGTGACAAAGTGATTGATTCCTTTATTGCTACCAAAAGTTACCAACAATCCATGCAAAAACTTTTATGTTGTTCCTTCAACCACACAAAAAAGATGCTACAATGCTTGACTAAGTACTTAGCAACCTTACGTACCTACTTTCAAGTTTAACATAAAAAGGTTCTGAGCAAACATCAGACAAACATTTTAACCAATTTAATAATTTCTCCTTACCTAACAGGGAGGGTTCGGTCTCCTTTCCGTCGATCCATCTCTCTCTGAGGAACAGGGTACCAACGAAAATTCAGCTTCCAGTTGAATCCACCATAGGTCATGTCAGAACCTGCCATATATTCGAAGGTGTCATCACTGATTACATCAATGATGGGACACACTACTGTCCTCCTAAGAAAAGGAAGGAAGCAAAATCTATTAATCAAAAGTGTCAAAAAAGATGTTTGCGGTTTTTTTTTAACATTACTTTTAACACATACAGTTGAAATTTTTATAATGTCATCTCCTAACAACGTTATTCAATAAATAATTAATAAGAAACATACTAAAATTCTGTCTTGCTAACTGTAATTCTGATACAATTTTGGCAATGCCAGATCTTTTTTCAAATCATATTTGCATTATTACCAGTAATAGATACTCATCCCTCTGCAGATGGAAATAAGGTCCCAAACTTCTCATTGCTACATAGTTATTAGGGAGAAAACCAGGGGTTCTTCTTTCTAGTTGAGTGGTCAAAATAACTTGAGTGTTTCGAAAGTAAAACTTGGGCTTTAACTCTGGGTAAGTATTTTTATTTACCCTCAGGACTAAGAGATGATAGTCATTGTTAACAAAGTACAATTACTGCATCATAGTTGACGGAGAGGCCTCGTTGTCCACTGTCCTGACATTATTAATACATATATTCACAGAAACCAATTCTGATCATCTGAAAGACACTTAAGCAACCATGCTCAAAGCTTCCTCTCATGGGAAGCTTTTTAAAAAGATTCAGAGGTTGCTTGCAACTGAATTCAAAGGACTTAAGTCCTTTGCACAACTGTAACAATGTATGTATTGTAGTCTCAGAAAACCTGATTAACGATAACAAAATTTACTTTGTCTTTGCACAGTGCTGAACAAAGATTCTTCATTATTTGTAGCTTATTCATCATGTAACACTATATTTTGTAATACCAAATTTTAAGTGTGATTTTTATCTATAACAATAAAAACTAGGGATCTTTAACACCATATCTAATTTCTATTTAGTATGTTGTCTACTAACAGACTAGTGCACAACTACAGCTACTGTTCAGATGTATGAATATTTTACAAAGCAGATAATTCTCTCACTTTTGTCCCCAATGCAATTTCCATCGCAGATATAAGTGTAGATCAGCATGAATCCAGTAATTATTCTAACTTTAGAAAATACATCCCAGAAGACCAAGACACAGCACAGATTTCCACAATTAAAACTATTACGTAATAAAGAAATCACAATGAGAGCCTGAAAACAGCTCTTGCTCACAACGTTGGTGCTACATGAGATCAGGGCTCAATTTCTTTCTCAAGAGTATCTTCCCAGATTCATGAAGGTATAGGCCAGGCTGCAGACTGAAGACCTCAAATTCCCCTAATTCCTCAATTTCATTCATTGCACCCACTATTTAACACATTATTCCATGCATCCTAATATAGACTTCACTTGAAACAGAGTTTTACTTTTAAAAGTTTAACTGAATTAGCCTTTTATCTTTACACCAATGAGAATTTATTCAGCCCTTCAGAAAGTAGATATTTGCCTGTAGGCGATTTTGTAATACATGGGAAATTTCTTAATAACTGAAAAAACCCAACGTAGGCGAATACATGGATAATTACCTGTCAGCTTTGATCCTTGCCAGTAGTGGTTCAAGCCAGCCTACTGTACATTCACAATGAGCATCTAAGAAGGTGATGACCTGGCCTTTAGAAGCAGCAGCCCCCTTTAATCTTGCTCTAATCAATCCAGAACGCTGTTCCATTCGAATCACATGAACAGGTACTTTTAATTTTTTCACATAACTCTCCAGTGGTCTTTTCAAGAAGTCTGCAAAGGATGATCAAAACAATGAAAACTGTTAGTTACGTAGTTCAGCTTTTTTTTTTTTTAATGAAGAGACTTGAATTAAGACACATTTCCTCTTTTCTTGTCTATCCTTTTTGTACTTTGTCAGCAAGTTTCCTCTACTGCTTGTTCTACACTTCACAATACTCCTTTCCACATCTCCCAAGTGTTTCACTTGACAGCACTGAAAGTTCTTCCTCCTGTTTATTTCTTCATTATGGAAAACACCAAAAGGAAGAGAGGGTAGAACGCTTATACAAAACCCAGATGAGATAGGCAAGTTTTTATGGCAGAGAAGACGTGATACTTATTCTCAAAAACATGCATAAGCACTCTTGGATGTAACACTTCTCTACCAAGGAAATACAGAAACGGTTTGACTAGCTGCACATAATGAATTGCCTCCTACAGTAATGCAACCTACAGATAATTTCTTTGTGAGAAGTTTAAAACACAGTCAAACTGGTTTTTCAATTATGCTTTCTCTAGGGTTTTCTGGATAATATTTTTTCTATTAGACTATCACTATAACACCTAAAAAAAGATAATAAGCTATACATAAATGAGAATCTGTAACACCAACAAACCTCAACGCAGCATGAATTATGAAGAACAAGCTATTCAGAATACAACAGTCAATTGTCATACACCCAGAGATTCAAAATTACTTGCCCTACAAAGAGCTATTGGGTTGTGATGAATGATGCCAAAGGAAGAACAAAGAAGTGAGGGAGAATGCAATGGACAGTCACAGAAACAGACTTCTGCAATAACTCATAGATTCTAAATGTGTAAAAAAGGCAAAACAGTCTTATTGCACAGCTATGGAATATTAGATCGTACATGCAAAGCACAAGGGAGTTGAAAGTTGTACTACAACAGTGCAAAGCCTGTAGTAGGATATCACATAAGGTAGTAAGTACCTCATACAAGAATAAGTGTGACATCGGAGGGGGGTGAAAAAGTTCAGCATGAACTCTCAGTGGTTCCTTTGTAAACCTCAAGAGGCAGAGCTGACTTGAAGGTGATTACCATTCCTTACTGCTTCTCAGGATGAATGAATTCTAATTGCCTTCTCATTTTTTTCTGTGCGTTGTTGGACTGCCACTAAAACCCACAGAAATAAGTTCTGACATGTCTTGAAAGCTAAACTGTGCTAAAAGTACATAAGAGTTTGATACATCTAAATATTTGTTTCCAGAGAAACTCAAAGAAAGTTAATTCTTATTTTGCATATGAAGAGACTCAAATTAATACATGTTTATTAGTACAAACCAAGTGTACATGTCTGAACATTTTGCAAGTCTTTTGGGTTTGAGCACAGAGATCACGACTGAGCTTGTAGCAAATATAGTCTCATCTCTTTACAGTGTAGCTTTCCAAAGCCATTAGTTTAAAAGAACTAGTATGGCAATGGTTTTAGCTTTAATGTATACAGCTTCCACGATATACACAGAGAGAGTGTGCAGCATTCCTCTCTATGCTCACCATCTGATGAGCAAGTCACACAAATCAGTGCTTCTCTGCACATTTCAGGTGTAGTACTGATAAGCTTTTAAAGTAGTTCCATCCACTTCAAACTTAAATGAATGAATATGGGCTGGGACACTGGTTCTTGAATGTAGTTACATTAACAGAATGGTAAAATTCTGGCAGGGGGAAGAGAGAAAGACTGCAGTAATACAACTGCAGCCAGTCAAGAACTTGCACAAAACACAAACTTACATTACAGAAAGTCATGCTTAATGTATCGCATATAAAAATCTTGAGTCCTACCTACATTTTCTCTGTAAAGTATTTAAAATTTCAATTTATCAAGTACTTCTAAAGTTTTTTTTCCTCTAAGAAAGAATCACAGATGTGTGCAGTGTTTTCACTGTGGAGGGAATAAGGTTAAGAAGAGTCCTTCTCCCATGTTTAACTATGTCCACAAGAACATTCTTATGAACTATCACCTTGTTCAAAACTTCAGTAGGGACTATTCTCAGAAACAGAACTGTGTCCTTAAAATATAACTAGAGCTTCAGCAAAATAAGCAGAAAAGATAAAGCTTGATGTCTCATCCCTATAAAAGCATAGTAAATAACTCAGGCATCAAGATTTCCAAAGTTCCTCTGCTACCAGAAGTTAGGGTAAAATGCTCAAATCTAAGCAGCTATCTTCCCCAGAACACCCTCTCTAAGAGCAATACACATCCCTTACAAATTGCTCCCTTTGTTCAAGTAGCAAGAACCTAGCTTTTATGATTAGTCGTGCATCCAGAAACTAATAATAGTTTCTTATAAGGTAAGACTTGGTTATTTCCCTTAAAGAAAAAAGAAAATATTTGAATAATTGTTTAATGAATGTAATACATTTTGGCCTACAAGAAACACCAGGATCAAGCTGTGGAGATGATTTTTTATACAAACCTGTTGGCCATATTTATACTAAATTCTATATTGAACACTGAGATGAAAAGTTTTATGCATTACAGAGTCAGCTGCTTCTAAGTGACCCAGAATTAGAGCTGACTAATTTTTCAGCATTGCTTCATACACTTTGAACAGAGTAAGGTTTGATAATATTTAAAAAAACCCCCAAACATCTCCACAATACTTCTGATTTGGAGCAATAATAATTCATGTAGTTTCATAGGTGTAAATATAACTCTTTGTGGCGGATATTCTTTTCAAGCCTTTTCTCTGTCAAAAGGGTACATAGTTTTACCTAGGACTGAGCATCTTCTGTGGAAGCAGCAGAACTGAGGAAGCCAAAAGAGCAAATATATTCAGTTCAAGTCAACTAAGTGCCTTAGTTGAAAAATACCTTGCCAGTTCTATTACTGAGTCACACTGGTATGCATATAAATGAAAAATTAAGTTTCAACCCTTTTTTTTCTACTAAACTACAATAAAACACAGGTTTATTATTTTTATAAGCATGCAAGCATGGTTTTTTAAGAAGTGTGAATATTTTTGTAAGTATTGTTGGTAGGATTTAGTTGCAGTCACATTGCTTCGACCTGTATCTCTGTAACTAAATTCTGGGGATGTGGTCTATCCTGATACAATCTGCCCACCACACTTGGCTATTGGGTGCTGACCTAGTTTGAAGTACCAGCTAACCCTGATTTCTCCTGTTAACTGTCTTGAACTAGTTACTAAAAATCAATACTTAAAAACTAAAGTTGCAATCCTGATCAGTACCTAGAGAACAATGTTACAGATGTGTCTCGTTTCTCCAATGCTTTTCTTCTGGATGTAAATAAATGCATGCTGTTATGCAAATTCATTCTTCTAAGAGCATGACACTAGCAGGTACAAAGTGTGCTTCAGGCAGACTGAATGCTTACTTTACTCCAATTAAAATGACTCTGATGTTAGAATTCAATATACAATACTCAGGCTGAACACTGTCTTTTTCTGGAAAAGTATGCTGCTTTAATTCAACACAAACAGAATGCTTAAGTAGCAAACACAAACCCTTCACATCTTCAGGCATCATAACCTTCTGTTCTGTTTAATGTAAAAGCATGCTTGATGGAACCATAACAACTTCTTGCAAAACAGAACAAAAAACCCCCCTCTCAGTAATTGTTGAAAATATCAACAAATAAAAGACGCCTAAGTCATCTGAAATGAAGATCACAGGCTTCAAAAAGAAATACTGGAACAGGATCGGTAACACCACCAAAAAAAGTATGAAATGCTCTATCTTTCAGGCTGGAATTAAGTTAATTTTTTTTTTATTACCCAGAAAGAGAAAATGTATCTAGAGAAAGCCGCATGCTTTTTTAAGTAGACTATAATTCTATGATTCATAGTGAGGACATCTCTGTTGCTACATTGAAATTGATTTTTTTCTAAAACAAAAATTGAAGAGGCAAAACATAAGTAATATGATGTCTACATCATTCTAATATTAGCTTGCTCTTTATTTCTAGGTCGTACTGAAAGCTGACCTGTCACACATAATAATTAGCACTGATTTGAATTAGTGCCAAGAACTGTTTTGATAAATAAAATGTAGAACTTTTACATAAAGGTTAAAAAACTACAACAAATCAAGGAGTATAATTACAAACTACCCACAAGTGCAAAAAGCAAAAAAATTGATGTCGTGCCTTTGTAAAAGCAAAAGTTGATCATGCCTCTCATTTAATCTGGACCATGTTTACGTGGCACTTTGCATAGGCATTTCTTCTCTGCTGCCGGAATGTAATTGTATTTAATGCTTCTGTCCTTTCTTCCAAATTGCACTGGAATTAGCTGAAGCACTTAGAGTTAAGTACAAAAGAAAAGCAAAAGCGAGAGTGCCCGAGAGAGGAAAGGGGCAGAGACAAGCGCAAACACAACCCGAGTGCGTGAGCTGTGCTTCCTCGGGAAAACAGAGCGGTGAGAGCGCAGTTGGCTGATGGGATCTGTCCTCAGCTACTCCACAAGCAGCTGTGCTCCTCACCTGCCCAGCGTGCAGCAGGCCAGCTAACACGCCAGGCATCGTACTCAACACATAACCTGAAGGACCAGCTCAGTATATTTGCTACCACCTTAGTGCAAAAATCCACTTCTAATGCTCTTCAGCTACAAAAGCTCCTGTTAACCACGGTAAATGGTTCCTAACTAGACTAAAACATCCCGTTAGCCACTGTAACCCCTGTATCACAGTGCTACTCAGGGCAAATCCAGTGCCTCTCTTCATACATGCAGATCTTGGGCAGATCTCGTCATCTGGACAACAGTCAGACATCTTACTCTGAATTTGGAATTACCATAGGCAGCAAAATGAATTTTGCATCACTGGAATCAGAAGCAACAGGCTGAGATGTCAGCATGCTGTGTGTAAAACCCTTCTACGTGTGACACACAGGAATTCCTTCTGATCCAGGCAAGAGCCTACAGCTGGTGACTGTTAAGACTTTTTCTCTAGAGGCCTACCAGCCATTGGTTCTAGTAGAAAACTTTCAAAATAGAAATAGAGAAAAAAAAGGTGGATAAATATAAATATATAGATATGTTTTAGATGAAAAAACCTGTACTATCCTCTCATCTCCATTTACCAACACAAGGCAAAAAAAGTACTTCATAACCCATAACACCAAGAAATATTAAGCAAAGAACAAGCCAAATATCAACTATTAACCAAAATTAAAAGTTAAGTATTACATAGAATATTATTTTTATGTCTAATAGACTTTAATTTAAAAATACTATGAAGATTAAAACCTAAAAAATATTATGATGTTGTAAGAAAAAAATCAACTTCAAGTTTTACTTATTACACATGGCAAGTTTCATTCTGTAGCATGGAATTTTCATTTGGAGCACTATTTATTAAGAAGTTGAACCTCTTGCAGCACAAAAACTGAATTTTAACTTCCCGTGAACTGAATAATCAAAATTGATCCCTCTGAACACCAAGCCTAACAGTGACAGTGATAGTAAATTTAAATGTGTAACAAACAGAGTTGCCTTTGCTATTATTCACCAGGTGTTTCCAACATTAAACGCCCTCAAGCTGTATGAATGTGCTAAAATTCCAAATGGAAAACACTAAAACTGTAATAGAATAAATCCCCTAGGAAACACAAAGTCCATGCTGCCAACAGACAGGCAAACTTACACCAGCAGAATTCAGTGCAGAATGATCCATCTGTATTTCAAAATGGGCATCGCTCCCTGTGCCTTCCCCTGCCCCAGGTGCTGTGTTTTGCTAAGGAGGGCTAAGCCCACATCAAGTCAGCTTCAGTTTTTGAAACATGAAGAGCAGCGAGCTAAAGCACCGGCGTTACCCTCACCTCTTTCACTGGCATCATCGACGAGGACGATCTCTTCCAGCATGTGCCGCGGGGAGCGGTTGATCACGCTGTGAACCGTCCGCAGCAGCGTGCTCCAGGCCTCGTTGTGGAACACAATGACAACGCTTGTCGTGGGAAGGTTGTCTGCATACACCTTCGTTTTACACCTATAAACCAATTTAGAGCAGATATTTGTAAAGGTCAAGCCTTCAGTTAGAGCTGCAAGTCTGAGGTTTCTCTCCTGAGTGTCTCTACTAACATCCCCGATATATCAATTGTATGCAGAGTGTGACAAAGGAGCACACAGTGCACATTTTATACATGCTCAAAGTGCTATAAAGTTCATCAAATTTAAAGAGAACTATATTCACTTTCCGAAGTTAGCATGGAAAACCATAGGTTTAGTTCTCTCAACGGTATATATAGGGCATTTATGTAAACGATGACATACACTTCAAGTAACCCCACATGCAGCCAAAATTTTTACATTCTGCAATGCTATTTTAAAACTAATGATGTCTTCATTATCTTCTAGAAAAATCAATACACTGTACAAAAAGTACTGGTCGCAATTCTGAAAAAATTCTAATTCTGCTCTAAAAAGTAACCACACAAATGTAAGTGTTCTCTGCACAGATCTGTTCCTCCTGCACATTTAAAAATGACACAGTCACTTATGTAAGATTTGATGGTATTAATCCTTTAAGAATCAAAATTAAAGAGTTATATGCAGATCTCAAACAAAAGGAAAACATCGAGGTGGAAAAAGAAATACATTCAACAGAGCTCCATTCCAACAAAAGAGCTTTTATTAGATCCCAAATTGTTGAGTCAGTTCACTGTAATGTAACCTGATCTAAACGCTACAAAAATACATTAACAAGTATTCATGACCATCATCCTAACAGCAGCACTGTCCAAGGCCTTGAGAAGCACAGAGCTCATATCCTCCACGCTAAATATACAAAAGCAATGCTTAAGGAACAGCCTGCCAATACAACAGGATCATGGTGTCAGCATCCAATACCACGCCAAACAGTGACACCAGAAATGTCAGCCAGAACTAGGCTCTCAGCATTAATATTTTATTTGCTGGATAACTCAGCCAGCGCTCTTCTCAGAGAGAGCAGCTCTCACAGCAAACTGGCATTTCAGCTCTGAGGTGGTGACAAAAGCCCAGCGTGCACAGGCATCTCAGAAAGGATCAGTAAGTCCAGGTGCAAATGAAGAAATATCTAGAAGAGCTCCTGTGAAATCATTTTCTGAGAATTGAAGCAGTCAGATCAGGCACTATCTGCCTTCAGTATTATACCTACTTATTACACAACTATGCCAAATTTAATTATTCATCACACTGAACTGAACATTATAAAATCTTTATGGAAAGCTTCCATATATCCCTATGTTATCCTGATTTATTTCACATGTAAAAAAAAAAAACTTGCAAAGGATGCCAGCTGAAAAAGCTACTTCTTTGATATCCCTTGAAAAATAAAATAGCTTTTCACGAAAATGCTATAAATTTCAGATGAAAAATTCAATCATAAATCAAATAATTTTGTCCCCATGTTTGGCACTTGTTCAGTCTACTTTGCTACTTTAAAACCAAAATGTTTTATTCCTTCTGCTGCACTGCTCCCTAGACCAGAAAATAAGCTTCTGATTGTAGACCTTCAGCTACGACAGTAATACAAACCCACCAATTGCTCCTCTACTTTTTGGAAGAATATTTGTAAAAAAGTTGAGAGAAGCCTGTTAGCAGTTCTCTACAAAAAGCAGTAACAATGTGTCATTCACCAGGAATATCATGCTGAGACAGCCACAGGATCTACTATTGTAGTATGAAATCTCTCATCTTCAGCTTTGCCTTTTATCATGGTTTTACAGAAGATTTTATTTTACTGAGTTCAAATCAATGAACTGGTATAAACATCAGCCAAGTGATCAGGGACTACAATGTTTATACAGCATTACACTGTCTGAAGTATAAATGTATCAAAACATTTGAGATCTGTCTTTGAAAGGGAACTTTTCAGCACTAAAAGGAAGGCTTACAGGAATTTTTTGGGGACCCCCCTCCCCACTGCAAGGCATTCCTCCTGCTCTGTCCTGCAGATGGTGAATCTCCACCTTGCCATAACGAACCCTTCACCTTTCCTGGGGTAACAATTTAGGTGTGACCCTACACTGGCATTTGGTTGGTGGCTGGGTTTAACCCATGGCATTTGTTTACCAACACGTGAAAGGCTGCCAGGCGTAACACAAGGGTGTTTCATAACAAAACTGGCTTGGCATTTTTGAATGCTATTCTTAATAAAGCATTTGGTATGAAATTATTCTGAAAAGATTCATTGACACAGGCAAGACAAATGAAAGAGCTGATTGTATGAGACCTGGCTTTTAATATTCCTTTTACCTGCCCTTCTATATATACCTTTTAGCTATATCTGTACAAATTACTGTGAATACATACAAATAAAACCTCCTGTTTTTAATTTTGCAAACACTGGTAACTCCCTCCCCCCCAGGAATATGTCACCGCAGAACATAAGAAAAACAAAATAGAACACTTGATGCCCATGATTAGACATTAGCCTTCTAAAGAAACCTCATATTTTATTCTATTAAAAAACATTTAAATTAAGAATTCTTTTTGTCTTTCATTTGAAAACAAATTACCCTAGAAAGGAGTACTACAGAATTTAAAATAAAGCATTAGCTTCAACCAAGTTATGCAATATTAGAAGCAGAATAAAACCACAAGGGGTATGACACACAGGCTATGAATTAAGGACAATTTGAATTTTAATGAGCTACTAATACATTATGTTCCTTTTGTTGGATCATGCCTCAAACAATTTTAAAATTGAGTGCATAACATTAGGAAGGCATACCATCTCCAGTAATTTAATGAAGACTCCAAACAGCAGCTGAGAATGTCTACTCCACATGGAATGCAGCATCCTTTCCTTAATCTACAGCATTCAGTATGCAAACTCTCAGCTAATGTGACTCCATATATTATTAAGATTGTGGAAACTCCCCAGAAAGTCGTATATTTGAAATACAAACAAACTTCTGTCCTATGACCTAAAGACACAGAAAAAGAATAGGCCAGATTGTTAAAATACGATCAGAGTGACGACGTTTGTCTTCCCAAGTCACTGTTCCAGGTGATGGAGCCCCGCTTTCCTGGAGATGGCTGAACACCTGCCTACCCATGGGCAGTGGTGAATGAATTCCTTGCGTGTGTGGCTTTTGCTTTCCTGATTAAACTGAATATCTCAACCTGTAAGTTTTCCCACTTCTACCCTTCCGATTCTCTCCCCCAGCTCACTGCGGAGGCAGCGAGCAAGTGGCTGCATGGGGCTTAGTTACTGGCTGGGGTCAAACTACAACAGAAATAAAGTGGAAAATTACATAGGAAATAGAATTAAAATTATCAAAGATTTTTAATGCCCCATCAAAATCAGATGTGAGAAAAAATAATTAAGTTTAGTACCTAGGCTTTTTAAAGCTGTTTTACAAACACATGACTATGAAGACAGGATTCTGCTCTGACCTAAGACGCTCACACATTTTTCACAGAATTTCATCTTTTTGCCATCTTGCATCATATATTCAGAATATTGAGTACTACATTCTGGTTTGGGGCCTTCAACATAAGATGGACATGCACTTGTTGGAGCAAGTCCAGAGGAAAGGCACAAAGATGACCAGAGGACACCTCTCCTATGCAGACAAGCTGAGAAAGCCGGGTTTGTTCAGCCTGGAGAAGAGAAGACTCTGGAGAGACCTTACAGCACCTTCCAGGACCTAAAAGGGGTATAAAAGAACTGGAGAGGGACTTTTTACAAGGGTCTGTAATGACATGACAAGGTAGAATGGCTTTAAACTGAAATAGAATCAGTTTAGATCAGATATCAGGAATAAATCCTTTACTGTGAGGGTGATGAGAAACTGGAACAGGTTGCCTAGGTTGTGGATGACCCTGGAAGTCTTCACAGCCAGGCTGGATGGGACTGTCCGCAACCTGGTTTAGGAGAAAGTGTCCCTGTCCACAGCAGGGGGGTTGGAACTAGATGATCTTTAAGGTCCCTTCCAACCTAAACCATACCACTCCATGATTCTATGATTCTGTGAGAATAGTCTGGCCCAGGTCATCACAGCTACACAGTTAGTCCTAGGCCCACATCTCCCCAAGAACACATGGCAGTGTAACAAGTCAGAGTACTTTATAACTTGAAATCAAGCTTAATGGACCAAAAGCAAAGAAAGTTGGACAGATCCTAGCATATATCTATAACACTGCTAAAGAAGAACCACGACAGCAAAATAAATACATGTTGTTGTTCCTTACACCCTGTAGCCAGAATTCAAAGTTTTAAATCCATTACAAAAGTTTTTTAAATGAAAGGCTAAAAGCAACTATGAGTTTTGTTTTTCTTCTCTATTTTTGTGACTCTTTGTGAAGGTGTAAGTTGAATCTTTCATAGAAGCTCTGCAGGTTTTACACAGGGAGATGTTCAGAAAAAAACTCAAGAGAATTTTATTCAATGGATTAAGTACAACCACTTGAAAACTACCTGATGCTACTTCAAATGCATCTGAAGAGCCTCTGAATAAACTGCTTTCCTACATTCTCTTTCAGCCCAGAGTACAAATAGTCCACAGGAGACACTACAAAAATAACCAGAAGAGACCACAAGTAAGGCAATTACGTCCAAATAAAATTAAGCCATTAAATCTCAAAGTTTAATTGTTGCTTCAGCACAAACTTGCAGGGAAAGAAGACAACTTTCTATTTTGCACTTTCTACAACACCACAACCATACACACTCAATGCTTCTCCACATCTGACAGAACTGGAAGCCTGTCTTCTCTCACAGCAGTGAGGGAATACGGAAACAAATGTACTTTGCCACTGCAGGGGCAGAAGAAATCTACCAGGTGATCCTGCAAGATGCTTCAATTGAATTTATCGGAAGGTGAAATTCTTCTGATACCTATCTGATCTGTTCAGTGTCCAACTCAGAGATGAAAATGCTACCCACTCTAGCCACAACCAGGCATGCAGAGACTCCAGAAACTTGGGACATCACCTGCGCTGTCCTCATGCTGCCTCTCTCAGTTTACTGTTGGGTCTTTGACAAACATTCCAAATATTACCTTAGAAAAACCCCACAACTGCGCGGCCATCTTGTTGCAGAATAGCACTTGGCATTTTATCAATATTATGAAATTGCATTCATGAATCAACTTACTCAGAAATTATTCCTGAAATACAAGATTGAGTGCTACATGGGTAATGTTGGCAAATCTTGAAAGACATATATTTATAATGTTAGTAGTGATCTGTCTGCACACCCTTCAAAGGCATGCTAAATCATTTCTGAAAGTGAAAACCAAGGATTTACTATTTGGATGACTCTTAAATACCTTTTCATAGGCTAAAAAATCACACCTCAAACAAAGCTACAAGCAAGGAAGAGGTCTTGTAGGAAATCAGTTATATATTAGCATAAGGCTTATGCAGTGAGACACAATGAGGAAAACCTCATTCACTGACGCAAAACATGAAAAAAAATTTAGGTCAATTTCTAGAAAGATGAGGTCATAATTATAGTCTGCATGAGAAATAAATGCTACATTTCTAAAGTACTACAGGGCAGATTTCTACCCCTTCTGATGCTGCCAACATGTTATTCTCCACAGAGGAGAAATGAGAGAACAAGTTACACATTGGAACATTTTTTTTTTAAATATGGATTTTTCAAAACAAGGCCACTGATGCTTACCTAATCATAAAAATTAACAGAGTCAGACACTACCTGAGCCATGATTTGCTCTACTTGTTTCCAGTTTTATTCCCATATTCCACCAGCCTTTCAAAGGAACAAGTCATGAGCAATAATTTACAATGGCTCAAAAACATTAACAGCAGTAAAACATGTATGCAATCCTTGTTTTCTAGCCCAGTGCACACAGCCCAGAGCACTCTGATAAAAGACAGAGATGAAGCACAAGTAGAAGTGTCTCCTGTGCACTGAGAAGCTCAGCTGGGAAGTCCCAGTGGAGCTCAGATTGGTGCTTGTACGTGCAGTACAATAACACAGTGCCAATGCATTTTTGAACGCTGAACTAGCAACAGATTTGGGCAGGAAGGGAAGCACGTTTAGTCATCCTACAAATTTAGTACAATCTTTTATCTTGCATACTACAAACAATGGTTGTAAATAAAAACTGCAGTTATAAATAAACTGCATCTCAGGACGTAAATTTGACAATGACACATAGGAATAATCCAAGTCTTGCTGAAAATCAGGTTAGAGCTGAAGTATTGAGGAAATACTACACAGCACAGCCTCTGTAATAAATTTGTTTAATATTACTGATGCAGTACAAACAACACACACTTCAGTCTTAAAATATATTGAGAGTCTCTGGAAAGTAAGCATCAGTATCCTTTGGCTTGAAAGCACACATTTATTTTCCTTTGAGGTTACAAAAGTTAATTCCAGATCGATAGAAAACAAAATCAGAAAATCTGAACTCCTCTCATGAAACCTCAGGTTTAATTACTGATATCTGATGAATATCACTGCAGTGCTATAAAATGTCAGTATTCCATTGCTTACCTGTTCATATGCCTGAAGTTATAGCCTGCAATAAAGTTAATGTAACAGAGCTGAGGCACAGCTATGCCCAACAAAAAACCTCCTCTCTACTTAAATCACAGGTGAAAACAAGTTTTGAAATAAGACTCTGAGAGTCACCCCAAAGCTGCTGAGACTGACCTACATTTCCATCAAGGGAGAATGCCCTGTATCAGGATGTCAGAGAAAATGTCAAAACACTACATCAAGAACCACCAGGACTCAAGTCACGTGGTGTTTTTCTGGTAAACACTGACTTAATCTTTCCTGGATTACAGAACCACAGAATACACTGAGTTGGAAGGGGCCCACAAGGATCATGGAGTATTAGCAGCAGCCTCACAATATCATTTAAGAGGGAGCGTTAATGAATCTGCTTTTTATGTAAATTTTAAGAACACTCCAAGCTCCTAAATTGAAGACAACCAAGCTGGATAAAGACCTGATTTGCACACAGAAGCAATACAGCTAAAGGGACTAAAAGAAGTTCTGATAGATAGATATAGGATCACTGGCTGTTGTAACATGCCAAACTACATTTCACTACTCAGACTTTGCATATGACCACAGCTTTAACTTGCAACTGAACAAAGAGAAAGCACTGCAGATAAGGTTGCAACAAAACTTCACGCTACCCTGAAGCTGCTTCTTCCAATCAAATCAGAACAATTCATTTTAGGAAGAGGCCTTCTTTTCTATAATTCATATCACAACTTCAATTAGTCTTTCTGAACAGGTGCCCTGAAGGTAGGCAAATCCCTTATTCTTATTTAAACATTTCAACGCAGCCTGCTCAATATCTGCCTTCAATAGTATTACATAATTTACCTGACATCAAGAGTATGAAATTTTCCTTTCTTCTGATCTCAAAGATTTGGATATAAGAAAGGTCGCATTATCTCATGAGTCAAGTAGAAATCTTCTTTAAACCCTGAAAACAAAATCCAAAATGGTTCTTAAAACCATTGTG
Source organism: Cnemophilus loriae (assembly GCA_013397755.1). NCBI lineage: Eukaryota > Metazoa > Chordata > Aves > Passeriformes > Corvidae > Cnemophilus > Cnemophilus loriae. Next base: position 1,530,473 of record VZTF01005565.1, read on the forward strand.
GTTACAGAATTCAAGCAGAACTTCACAAAAATAATAGTAGCTGCAATTGACTGTTTTCCTTATCCTGAAAGCGATCACAGAAAAGCATCTCTTGACAGAAGCAAAACCAATTCTGTCCTCAGAGACTGAAATTGAACCTTAAGATCTCTAGACCAATTATTTCCCATGCCTGACCTAACAATCTGAATAAATTTCAGGAGATGGCAGCTCATCCAAAATGGATGAGCATGAATAAGAAGATTGCAACCAAGAATGAGACTGCCAAGTGTTTGTGCACATACAGATCTGAGTGTGTGTGAAAAGTGTAAACTCCCTCCCCCACCCAAAAAAACCCAAGTTTACAGGAAGTAAGGTGATTTTTAACGTTATTTTTTTCCCCTCTAAGCTTTCTCTAGGGAAAAGGTTTATAGGGAATTTCTTTCAGCTAACTCACTAAATCAGTGTGAACAAGAACAATTCCAAACATTGATCCTACAACGGGCCAGTAACAAGCTATAGGCACCACAAAAGCCAGATGAAAAAACATTCCTGCTTGAAAGAACAGTAAAGTCTTTAATACCTCACATGCTTTCAGACTTCCATGACATTGCTGAAAGTTACACTGCTGGTGATGAGGTCAGCAGATTTTCTTTACAGATGCCGGGTTAATTAACAGCCTGGATTTCTAGCTGGTGTCAAAAGCTCCTGAGTCTCCCACCACTTATGTTAACAACTTTGCTCTTTTTTTGTTATCTTTACATTACTATGACCTGAGCTAAATGAACACTCAAAGTTCACAGAGTATATCACAATTTGTGGAGCTATTTAAACCCCTATGGCCTTATGGGGATTTTAATACTCAGGTTCTGTAAGAAACCTTTTTTCCCCACCGCATTCCACCTAATCCAGTGTGACTATGGGCTGCTGCCAAAAGCAATAAACCCACCTATCACCATTACAGCTTTGTCCCATCCCCTTCTTTCGACCAGATCTGGTAGTCATATGGCTGCTGTGCATGTTGCTTCAGTTTGCTGAATCAACAAACTATACTTTTTTCCACTTTTTGGTGTCCATCCAGTCAGTGAACATCCAGGCCACACAATCATCAGATTAGTATCAACAGAAGTAATGAGAAAACTTCTTTCTTTCATCTGCAGTCCATATTTATACCGAATTATATGTAGTATAAAACTACCCTCTTAGCTATTTTTCTGAATTAAAATAACTGAAAGTAGAGAGCACACTTTCACAAGCCTCATATAAAATCAAATACCTTGAATATTGTCTTTTAAAAAACCCATGAAATATCACATTTGAGTTCCAAGAGCACGCTCTTGCATGTGTGCCTTCATTTGTTTTACTACGAATAGTTCTATTCAAGCTTTCTTCCTCACACTGAGATTGTGTTAATTTTAAGGATGTGTTATATTTTGATTTAACTGTATTATCCTAAAGTATAGAGCAAATAAATTTGCCTTGAGAAGTTAAAAATCCAAATTCTGGTGTATTCTCACATGCATATTTCATACTTAAAACCAAAATTACATTTTTAAAGCACAGATATGAAAAACAGATTGTGGTAACTAAAAAACATTATGTTGTATCATCTCATTAACAGTGCCTAAATCTAAATTCTGTTCTTTCTAACCAAAGATATGACAGAATCGGTCAGAATTACTATTTTCCTAGATTTACTCAGAAAGAAGACCAGCATAACTGCCATAAACTCCACAACATACATGTAACTTAGAAGAATGGCTTTTAACCTGGAAAATTGTCTACTTCCTCCCAGTCATGAAAGTAAGCTTGGCAGCAGGAACTGAGAAGGGTAGTTTGATCCAGGAAAAAACCCTTTAATAATAACAACCTGACAACATTAATGTACCAGTTAAACATGAAGGTCTCAGATACACGCACCTTTCTTTTTTCCATGAAGTGGCTGAAGTCGTAATTTGTATGGATTTGAGCAGTTGACTCAAATATGTAGGGCCATCTGGATAAAAACTCTGATTATACCCCAACATGATCTATAGCACTCAAAATGCCAGCACACCTACCTTCCTGAGTACAGACACTTTGAGAAAATGATAGTTAAAAGATCCCAGACTTTATGCAGAACTAACTGAGGTATAATAAGATGCCTGATACCCTTAATTCTGGCAAAATTATACCATCTAGGGAAAAATGACAAGGAAGATCTTTTATGCCAAATTGTATGGAACCTGTAGCCTTGGAAAAAGGATTGCTGAGGGATCAGCAAGGAGTGTGGATACTTCTGCTTGCAGCAGGTCTACTCGGGGAAGCCCATCACCTTTCCAAGAAATCTCAACCTGCAAAACATGACACCCTGCTAGCACTGCATCACAAGCTCCAGTGGGGACCACAGCCTACATGAACACAAAATCATTCTGTCACAGCTGTGCCTTCATTGTTTGAAGCCTTGATTTCTTGTGCCTGAAAAAAAAAAGAGTTTTAAGCAGCTCTTTTCAAGTGTAAAAAATCGCAGAATTTGGTTTAAACTCTCACAACAGGGAACAAATGTCTACTTAAAAGTTTTATTTATTCCACAAATTGTTAAATAATGAATTCAGGCTGGAAAGCTCAGCCCTAGAACACAATACTCATTCTTCATTTTGCAAAGTAGTTTCTGAAGTCACCTCCAGCAGCACTGAGAGCCAAACCAAGTCATACAACATGTGCAAATTTCATGCTTTCAATCCTCCTACTTTCCAGCCTGAACACCAATCTAAGGCACACAGGCACAGCTGAACATGTACTTTACTCACTAGCACCTATTTTATTCATTGCCTCTCTCATCTTCAGCAAAATCAAGGCAAGACTCCAGTGCTCCTGATCATCCATCTTTTACTCTTTACTGTCATGTCAAGCCCACAGCTGCATATTTTCCTGGCAACTGTGAATCAACTCCCACTTTGATGATTGATTCAGACTAGAATAAGACATGCTTGCAAGAATTATTCTATTAACAACTTAAAACCAATCTGATATGCACAGCTGCTTCTTCCTTTGCAACAGCTCTCCCCCAGAGGTTGTAGCCTTGTCCACTATAACACGTCCCAGTCCAGATTCAGGAAAGTAGCCAGGCTAAAAAAATTTCTTCCAGTTTAGCTTTTTCTGTTCAGCAAATCACACTCAGCTGAGATAAACAGAAGAAAAAGTAGAACAATGTTCCCAGTTACAGACACAAAGTGACCAGCAATTCAGGCACTTGTCAATGATTTTATAGGCATCTGTGTGCATCAGTAATTTTGTGCCAAATAATATAAAATAGATATAAACCTGTAAATACAACTGGGGCACACTCGGCAGAACAGAGATGTTAGCTTCTGTAGCTGTCTTGTACGGAGGAGTTCCCTTAGCTGGAGAAGTGCCTAGAAGTTATTAAAGAAGCTCATATTTTTGTTCTTCTAGTAAGTGAACAAAATTTCTTGGCCAAAATGTAAACAGGATGCCCAGAGTGGATCACCTGCAGAGATTATGAGCACTCCAGGACCAACACACTCGTCTTCGCACAGGTCATAGGGATTTGGCAGAACTAGAAATTAATTGAAGGATAATGAAGTCTACTTCAAAAGCTGCTCTCCAGCTGACACGTCATGCCATCCCCATTAAATACATGTGGCAAATTGGTCCTGGCACTTTTAATTCCACCAGCTTTCCAATGATTAACCGCTAGGCAAAACCTCTGCAGGCTTCTGTACTTCAGAAAAATTGACATGCTGGAGAATTAGGGGACTTGAAATAATCACTTCTTCCCGCCACACCACATTAAAGGAAGCAACCAACAAAACTTGTGAAGAAAATAATTACATGGTTGAACAGCTAAGTGTGCCTTTGAACATATCCTACTTTTTCAAAGCCTTGATTGAAAGTGCTACTGGCAGCTGTGCTGTAGGCACATAAATGTGGTAAGGAATGATTAAAAATTACCCATTCTCCTTCTCCACAAACTGTTTCAAAAAAGCCCATGACATAGATAGAACAAGCTATAACAGAAGTAATTCCACTAATGCGGCACAGACTATTTCTGACTTTGGAGTATTTTGACTAATCAGATAAATAGTTTCATAAGACATACACAAAACACCAGAGTATATTTATAGTTTTCACAATTGTGAAAATGGTTACAGTGTTCTGGAAGAGTAATACTGATCCACACATACAGATTAGGATACCCTTGCATTGTAAACACAGTTTTGTTCTCAAATTTGCCGAAGAAATGTTAATATACTCCATGACTTCTTAATTAGCATGACCTTACAAAATACACGTTGAAAAGATGACAAATGGAAGAGATTTTTGGAAAGCACTTTTCTCTCAAAAACTACTAAAAACGCATACACACATAAATGTTAAAATTTTGGCAGGAATGCACAAGAACAGGAAAATCCAACTCCGTCCTGAGACTATACCTAAAATTTTATACTAAGATTCCGCTTTCACGCACAGAGTATAGTGACAGTATTTTATCCAGAAAAAATGGAAAAGAGAAGCAAATGCAACATTACAAAACTTATAGCACATCTTACTGTGAAAGACAATAACTAAATAACTAAATAACTATGGCAGAGCATAGCCAAATGTGAAAGACAAAAATTTCTATTTAGCTAAACTGGATTTTGAAATTGCAATTTCAATTGCCTGCAAGCTTGAGTGATGCCTAGGCAATATTTTTTTAATAGTTTATAACAATTTCTTTTTCCATTTTTGGCTAATTCAAAATCTAGACCTCATAAAGGTTATGATTAAGTCAACCTCTTAGATCCTCAAATGTATGTTTTTATATTTGAAAATCGATTAAAAACCTACATTATTTCAATCTTGTGAAACCATATTTTGAAAAATATGCCTCCATTATTAAGAACACCAGAAATGCATCAAGAACACCAGCACTACCAGGAACACACAGAATCACTTTCATCACAGAAGATGAAGGTACCTACAAACCAGCTCTTTATCACTCATTAAAAAAGAAAAGCAGCGAGAGTTTCGTCTCACTCTGCTAATATTATCTTCTGAGGTAGGAGATGAAAACAAATTTGTCCAGGAGCTAGGCCTTGTGTATAGAGCAGCAAAGCAGGGCTTCTAAAGAAATGCAATTTCTATAGCATCTGATTCTTGCAAGAGAATGTAGATAATTAGGAAAATTTTATTCCATAAGTTTTATTCAACCTGAATGTCCCTTTCATAAAGAAGAGGGGTTGAGGTGGGGGAGTCATCAGCTATCCTGTCAGAGTCATCCCAGGAGGGTAGAGTAATCTTATTTTTTGTTAAAACATGGCTACAATTTTCTTTTTAATTACTTTTGACTCAAATAGCTCTGAAAGGATCAATATTCCAGAGGCAAGATCTAAAACAAATCAGATGGATATTACAAAACATTATAATGCAATCTAAATGAGGCTTTGCACATTTCATTAGGTAAGAAAATTTTTGAAGTATTTCTCTCATCACCCAATCTCTTTTATTTTATATAATTCAGAATTTTAGTCTGCCTCATTACAAGCAGTGCATAAGTTTTTCAAACAAGCAATTTTTTCCTGAAATGACAATGCTTAAGTTAACTTTCCTTCAACCAAATTAATTTCTATTCCCTGAATAGGCTTCACACTCGTAATCACATTCAAAGTTAAATAACACTGAAGAAAACTTGTTTCTGCTGGTCCATCTTATTTTACAAATAAATATCTTATATACAGGAAATTCTCCAACTGTTTGCTTGAACAGTAATATCTTACAGAACTCGACTGTTGTTTTGGATTAGTCTTTGCACGTTCTTCATTTAAAGAGAGTACATTTTTAATACAACAAAGTACTTACCCTTCTAACCTGACATCAGGTAAAGATCTGTTGAGCGCAATCATTTCACTTGCCATTAAATTAAATTGATTTATTTTAAACATTTCTTTCATTTTCTCTTGCTCTTCTTTTGGAATGACCACAGGCTTCCCCATCTCTCCAGGTCCTTCATGTGGTTTTTGTATGGGTTCTGGAACTTAGAATAAATAAAATGTTACTAACTCCTTTTAAGCTTGTTTTTGTTTGTTTATACATTAATTTACACTGTGGGAATGCTCACTTTTAGAACAGTCTGAAACCCGCCAGGTTTTGAAAGTGAAAACCAATCTTCACATTTTGGAGTTTAACAGAAATAGTTAAGTGCTATTCTTAGACACCACAACTCATGTAAAAAACCAGTAAGAATTTATTCCTATCTACCATTACATCATAATTGACTTTATAAAGTTTCTGTAAAGGAAAATTCAACTTTTCCAGGAAAAGCTGCATGTGCAAAAAAAATCTGGGATATAAATGAGGGGAGATCTCATCGCAGTTACAAATTCCTCACGAGGGAAAGAGAAGGGGCAGGCACTGATCTCTTCTCTGTGGTGACCAGTGACAGGACCTGAGGGAATGGCCTGAAGTTGTGTCAGAGGAGGTTTGGACTGGATATTAGAAAAAGGTTCTTCACCCAGAGGGTGGCTGGGCACTGGAACAGGCTCCCCAGGGAAGCGGTCACAGCACCAAGCCTGACAGAGTTCAAGAAGCGTTTGGACAACACTATCAAGCATGTGGTGTGATTCTTGGGGTATCCTGTGCAGGGCTAGGAGCTGGACTCAATGATCCTAATGGGTCCCTTCCAACTCAGCATATTCTGTGACTCTGTGATAAATGATGCTCCAGAACAGTAAAGGTTTGATTAAAATAAAAGTGTAGCTTTGCAATTATTTCCACATTTTTATTTTGACAGAATGACATTGGCAGCAACAGTTTAGAAACAATTTCTCTTGTTCATACTAATGTTATTTTTATGCAACAAAATTACATTTTGGAGTTTAACATTAGTACTCAAAACAGTAACACTACACATCTTAAACCAAATGAAATCTTAAATATCAAATATCTGATCGAACTGAAGAGGAAGAAAGGGAGAAAAGGAATTCAGGCTCTTGAATTATTTAGGGTTTTAAACAAAATAAGTAAAAAAAAACCAGAACAGTATTTAAAATTTTACACTTCTCTTTACAAGTACCATTCACTTTTCTCCCACACAGAAATGCCCAAGTACTGAATTTGAGGTATACTAGTACTTTACAAATTCAGCAAAAGTTTTAATTAAAAAAAAAAAATAGTAATTTAAGATCTAAACAGAGGAACAGAAAGCATTTTAAAATAAAGGCACGAAATCCCTGAGAAATAAGCCTAGCTTCAAATTATCTTTAATTTGCATCTAGGATAGCACAGTGTAATTAAACCTTAGGTAGAGAGTAAATATCCACGTAAAGAATAAAAATAAAATTAAAAAAAAAAGCCTGAGCCTTCCATCCTTGCTGAAACACTAAGACTTAAATATATATTACTAACAAATGAGGCTTTTTGCTGGTCTGCATTTAGTGTTAACTGGTAACAAGCACAACGTGCTCCTTGATAAACTTTCTTTTTCAAGTACCTGAAGCAACTGCACGAGTCGCATTCAGACAGGAGCATTTAGCAGAGTAAATCCTCCCATCACAAGGGTGCTTTCTTTTTACCAAACTCTCCCTGATTGCCAGTTGAGCTATAAAACCCTAGAAGGTGCCAGCCAGCCACTCATCCACTGAAAATCGATGGAGTAAGTATGCTCAAGCAAATCCTGGACAGATGGGCCGAGGTGCTCGTCTCAGCCATGGGCTAAGCTGAGCAAGCAGTTTGCTTTGCATCTTTGCCTCTTAAGAAGGTATAGTTGGAACCTGCATCAAAACTTGCTGACTTGCAGTTGCATAACTTTTTAAACTAGAACTTGTGCCCTCTGGGGGGTAATTAACCTAAAATTATGGTATACAATAAAGTAATTATTTGGTCTTAACTTTATACATTCAGTTTAGTATTATTATGTGGGCTATCACAACAATTTTTATCAAGTGTATAGCAATGAGTACATAGGTTCACTTAAACAGAAAATGATTAAACGATTGGTGTTTCACATACCGAAAACAATTAAAAAAACCTTCTCAGAATATAGTATATGCAGCATGTTTTTCAGAGTTCTGAAGAGTGAATGTCTTATCCTACCAAATTACCTATTTAGAAGAAAAAGAATAATTTCCTGTTTCATTTACACTTCCAGTTCTTTCTTAACTTTCACTAAACCAGTTAAACTGAATACCTAAATCAGCCAAAAACTCATCTCTCACATTTGCAGATCTTACTGTTAAGATGAGTTGAGCATATCAGTGACTTGGATCTGGCGTACAAATTCCACAAATTCATCAGTTGAATTTTTAAATTTCATTAATAAATACATACTGCTTGATTACACATTTTACCTCAGTACTCCATTCTCCTTGCAGAAAAATCCAGCAACAACTAACTAGATCCTGATATTTTGTGCAGTTTACTAAATGCAGACAGTCAAGCTGGGGTGCAGGCAGGGCAATGACTTTCCAAGAAAAGTTAACCATCTTCTCTCAAGTTTCTGAGAACTATCTTCTCTTGGGGTTTTTTTATGGTTATGTTTTCCCACAAAAGCACGTAGTTTTCACATAAACACAAACCAACAGCGTTCTCCCAAAATGACTAATAAATGCATTGTTAAGAATTCAAACCGCAGTGCTCTTTTGTCAGTTAAATACAAAAAAAATATTTCCTTTGAAGGACTCTATGTACTGATGGCATTCTTCTAACAAATAAAAATTTAATTTAATAGGTTTCAGAACTAAATGAATGACTGAATCATCACCTGATTAAATAAGAAATCTAGTAATGTATTTCCAGATATTTCTTATTTGTATCGGTAAACCATTAGTTTCAAAGAAGGCTTGATCTCTTCCAGATCTTCATTAAAAAATCAGGAACGCCTTATCTGTGGACTACAAATTTCTTTTTACCAAGCAATACACCTGATGAAAACCAGATACTTCAAAATCTATGACCATCTGAAGCCAGGAAAAAAGGGGGGATTCTTCTGGTGAGATGTCTTTAGGGCCCACTTAAACTGACCAATGCAAAGTCCAGTCACCTTTGGAGGCATCACCATAATTACAAGAAAGCTGTTTGGACAGGTAAAAGTTCAGAGAAGTTCTGCCTCTTACACACACCTCAACCTTAATAGAACAAGACTGATTTATGATGAATGGTTCACATTTTCAAAAATTAAATCTAGAAATTGCTCACTTTTCTTCTTAAGACCTTTTCATGCAGATGAGATTATTCAGAACCAAGACACAATTTAGAGATTCCATCTTTACCAGAGCTCAAAATTCAGAATGCAAGGCCTTGATTGGCAATTGACAAAAATGCCTGGTCCTAGTTTAACTTTGTCACTGCTCCAGGAAAGAGTAAATTGCAAGGAGCTGAGATTACACGACTCTTGCAATACACCAGTCCTAATTCTGAAAGATTCCCTACCACCCAGGGCTTCTAATCATTACACAAGGGGAATTCACCTTGAGGGAGGAAAAAAAAAGGGAAAAATAATTTAAATTAATTTGAAAGTGTATTTAGAAACCACATCAAGTGCCAAAGCTGGAAGTTTTTTTGCAATCATACCTCTAAGAAGCCTATAACTGGGGGTAAAGATTGACTCATTTCATCTTCATTTAAGTCAAGACCTCAGAGACGACATACAGAGTTCTTAAAGAAATAAGACAGAGCTACACAAAAAAAGTCTTTATTAGTAAACCATGGTACTACCTAGGCATATTTTGTTTACAAGAATAGTCCCTAATTGTACTGTTAGAAAACAGCTTGAACCCTCTCTTTAAGTCTGGAACTTGTTTACATTTATTAAGTAAGCTCTATTCCAGGCTGTGAAATCTAAATTGTAATGCCAATCCCCATAGGAAAACAACAATGCTCAAGTAAATATCCTATGAATTTCAGATTTGGAAAAAAATACTACATAACATGGATGATGCTTACTAAGGTTAAGTGATTTTCTTTCTAATTCATAGCAACCTTTAAACTTACAGCAACAGCCTTCCATAGACAACAATTAATTACTCTTTGTGAATTTTACTGAGTAATCATTGGGAATTACAAAAAGTGAACCACCACCCAGAAGATGTGGCAATAGGAAGAACACGTGTCATTTTGGCTAAGGGGTGTGCACCACCCACGTCAGCTGGGTGGCTCAGAGTAGGTGGCGCAGCCTCAGAGCTGAGCACTGAGAGAGAGCTTCCCCCAGTCCACTCCCAGCTTCTCTGGGATGGTCATGGCAGGGAGAAGAAAGAGCAGCAATGTCAGTCAGGACAAGCACAGGCTCCCTCACAGCTCCCATGGATTGTTGCTGGAAACAACTCTGTTGGGCGTTCTGATCCCAGTTCCCCAGGTTACCTCGTGAAGCTGCCGCAGATGGCATCTGCCATGGTGGAGGGGGTGGGCAAAAGCTTAAGTCCACAGCCAAATCATCCCACACAATTACAGTCAGTAGATTCCAACTATCCTTCCCTCTGGTATAATCTTAGTTCCCCAGTTCTTTACTCGCCAGACCCCATGCCAGGCCCCCTTTTGCCAAGGCATCTCCACTTCAGCTGTCTTCCTGCCTGGTTAGTGGCCTATCCCTTTTCTACCTCACCTTGTGTCCCCTCAACGCCACACTAGTGTCATTTCAACTCCCAGCCCTTGATTTCTGTCACAGCAGACACAAAGACTTTTATCTCACTCATCTTACAGTTCCCCATAATCACATACACTGAGTTTTCCACAGCTGCACATTCCTTTACTATTCCTTATTTTGAGCAATTTTAAAAATATAACAGCAGTACAACTAAAATCCAGTATTAGACACATAAGCTGAAGTTCATGATCAAAGAGGGTGGTATCTTATGTCATCAATACCAAGGAGAAATATTTTTCCCAAAGGCAATTTTGACTATGGCTCTTGCCTAATTCTATAAAAAGAAAATCCTTCAATTTTCTGTATTAAATACCTATGGAAAACATCCTTCTAACTTCACAAAAGCTCAAACTGTCGAAAAGTGTCCTCAAAATCCTTTGCTCCTGCTGAAATAGCTAAAGACTGATTTTTCCAACTAGACAAGGACAACCTAAAATAAACTCTTCAGAAAAACTTACTCCTATGTTGAGTAGGTTCATTAAATGCCATGGAATTCTTCCATGAATTGCAAAGATAAGCTATACACCAGAGTGACATGGACAAGAGGCTATTAAATTCAGAACACTTGCATAATTTATGCTGAATCAAGAAAACTAATTCAATTATGGAAATTAAAAGCAGAGGAAAAAGTGAAGCGAAAAAGCAGATTTTGATAAAAGCTTCACAGGCAAAACAGCCTCAATATTATCTCAGAAAACTCCAGGCACTCTGAGCAGGATTAAATCCACAACAGATTCCAAGTCAGTAAACTACTGGAACAAGTGAAAATATCTATGATCAGGCATGCAGCTTGGTTAAAAAGAAATGTCACAGGGTCAACCAAGGTTTCTAGCAGACCTATTTCTGCACATACCTTACTACAAATCAGCTGTTAAAAAAACAAACAAACAAACAAGAAAATGTACAAAACTATACACATGGTTTTGTTTGGGTGGTTTTTCATTTGTTTGTTTACCAGCCAACTACAAGATATTTAAAATATATATAGAATTTTAACACACACAGGTTTGGGTAAAGGTCAGAACGAAGGCTGTACTCAACTACGTAAAAGTAGTGTTGCATAGGGAAAGTCATAATACTAATTTGTCAAAACTGAAGACCTTCCCTCACCTGAAGGTTCCCCCAATGACTTCATGTGTAAAGTCATCTGAAATTTCAACATTATCAATATATCACACTAAGCTGATAAATATTGACTTCACCTGCTGTTTGCTGGTGTAAGTTAATCTGCTTTACGGGAAGCCAAAAAGTGGATCTATTCCTACATAACAACACATCAGTCACTGTCCTACCATCATAAGAATTTCTAAACTTCTGGGAAAAAAAGCAAAAAAAAAGCAAAAGAACCAACAAAACAAAACAACAATAACAAAAAAAAAACAAAACCAAAAACCCAAAAACCAACAAAAAACCGAGTTCCTGTAGAAGGCATACTTTCTACACGAGCCTAATTAATTTTCTTGCCACTTTCCTTTCCGCTTACTGAAAAAGAAACCCAAAAAATGCAATGCAAGCAACAAAAAAATTAAGTTAGTTCTGCAAAATTCAGGTGGATTAGAACCCCTTTAAAATGCTCACATGCATGGAAGCAACATTCCAGAGGTGCTGAGCACAGAAATTCTACATTCTATACAATGTTCTCTGTGGAGATTTATTGGCTTGTTTTCATCACAGGGAAAGAAAACAAGTAAACCAAATCTGACATTTCCTAAATATCTCCCCAGTGTTATTCTGTAACAGAGCAACATTATTCTTAAAATACTTCAGAAAATTTCCCAGGAAGGTCAAGGTTCATACCAGATGTCAACAGGTGAAAAAGTTTATGATGGAAAGCAATAACCTTGAGTGCAATTAGCTGATTGGACTTAACAAGTAGCATCATTGAATAGGTTTCCAATATCGGCAGTGAAACACAGACTCAGCCTTTTCAGTGGGAGAGACAGGAAACTACAAAATTAGGTGTTTCACAAACAAACTGGAGGCGGCAGCTGCCTGCAGTTCTAAATGCATATGCTGAGACATTGCAGGGATGAGAAATCTCCCTGCACCAATCCTTTCTTCTATGTGACCAGCTATGCTGACTTCCTAAAAATAAAGTTGGCAACATCAATAGTAGTGCTGTCAAAAAAACCCAAAACAAAACAACCCCACACTCAGCTCATCTAATTGGTACTCAAAAACTAAGATGGCAATAACAAAACTGAAAGCTTATCTGAAAATCTTTGGTGTTGAATAATACAGCTCCCACTTAAAAGTTATTTACATAAGCATGTGCTCATATTTGTCACTTTTACATCCAAGTTCATTCTATTATCATAAACCTTTTCATTACAATATTCACTGTGCTTTATTTCTATAGCCTTTGTCCAAATTTCGCGTTAGGTGGGTTGTAGGGCAGGGGGTGTTTTTCAGTTTGGTTGGCTGAAGTCTTTTTTTGCAGGGGCAGGCAGACAAGCGAGCTTCGTTGTTGGTTTGGTTTGTTTTACTAGCAAGTCTAGTGAAGTTAACAGTGCCTTTGTTTCCTCACTCATGGAAATTTAAAATATACTTTAGACTGCATTAACATGGCTTAAATTTCTGCACTTCTTGTTGTATAGTTTTTTAGGGTTATTTCATACACATTAGTGCTTAAAATTCTACATCTTGAGAGTTTTAAGTCTGCAAAATACATCTCAGGCAACATGGTTATTCCCTAGTCATTCAAAGAAACACAGAACATTCTGTGACACCTAAATGCTAACACAATGCTACACTGCTGGGGAAAAAAAAATCCCAAATCTTTAAAAAGAGTACAATATTGAAAGAGCATAATTTAAAGAATTCTCAGGAAGAAAACTTACCATCTCCAGCTGGCAGGCCTCGTTCCTTTTTCTCATCACATTTATTGCATTCACTGAAGTACAGCAATAGAAACATATCCAGAAGGACCCAAACCAAAGAGGTGGCAAGGACCACCTTGCAATATGCAAATTTTTTCATGGCACTTTAAGTCAAATACAAAAATAAAAAAGTATAAATAAAAATATCAACAGCTTTTTTTAATCCAGTTTGAGAGACCACGTTCTATATCTGGAAAAGAAAAAGAAAAAGAAGTCACAAAATATACCTAAGGACAGATGCTAAAAGCAGAAATTTTAACTTCATTTTAAAGGAAACAATTTGATTACCAAATGATGTATGCAAGAAAATGAATGCTCTACACATCTCAGTGAGATAAGGGAACAGGGTCATTTATAGCAGCATTACTCCAGTCCTTTATTATGTTAACATTCATCACCTGAAATGATAAAATGAGTGACCAAAACAGAGTCTTCCGCTGAGCCACTGGAAAAGAAGGTAGGCACACCTTATGGCATTAGAAGAAACTCTCTGGATCCTCTGGAAACCAGAGCAGCCTAAATGAATGAAAACCAGGAACATCTCGGGAAGTAGGGTACCAATCTCTACTGTGTGAATCCCATGGCTAATATTTCTCATGCTTCTCATATGCAGCACACGCTGACGTTCTGGGTCCATTACTAGGAATGCTGGCCTACAAATGCCAGGATTTTACACAGGGTCTAATTGCATATTACACACTCATCACAAAGACAAATGCTTTACTTTCAGCAAACCAAAAATGAACATCCCTTTCGATAAAATTAAACGGTAGGCAAGGTTAGTAAAGTACCCACAAGCCACGATGATAATTTTTGAGGTATTCAAAGCTAAAGTTAGTAATTTTGACACTTCTACTGCCTTTATTAGCTTAATGTTTGATTATAGAGCAAACCTTTATACATTTTTCAGTGTTTATACATTACAATTTTAGAATGCCAACCTTTGAAATTCTCTTTTGCCCTACTCAAATTACAGATTTCGTTACAAAGACTGCATATTTCCACAACTGGTAGAGGCAGAATCAAGAACAGCTTTGAGCTTTCTCACACTAAAACATGGAGGGGTTTAATTTTTAATTTTTTTTTTTTACCACTACTGACATATTTCAACTGAAAATACTCCCAAAATGTTTACCAGTGGGAACAGCTTATCAGTTAAAACCAGAATTGTAGACGCTCATAACATAGAAAATGAAGGGAATAAAATAAATATATTTCAAAGACACACTAAGATTTTACAAATTACATACACAAAGTTTTTCTTACATGCTTTCAGTGAAAACTGAAGAATTTATTGAAAAGGAGAACTTTAATCACATGGCTTTATACTGGTTTGGGCTGGAGTACAGTTAATTTTCTTCACTGAAACCAGTAGGAGCCATGTTTTGGATTTCTGCTGGAAACACTGTTGATAATTCAGGGATGTTTTTGTCACTGCTGATCAGCGCTTACACAAAGTTGAGGCCTTTTCTGCTCTTCACCCCACCCCACCCCACCAGCAAGGAGGCTAGAGGTGCACAAGAGGCTGGGAGAGGACCCAGCAGAGACAGCTGACCTCAACTGACTTGAGATATTCCATACCATATGGAAGCATATAAAGCTCAGCATATAAAGCTGGGGAAGAAAAAAAGAAGGAGGGGATATGTTTGGAGTGATGGCTTTTGTCTTCCCAAGCAACTGTTGCATGTGATGGAGTCTTGCTGTCCTGGGGATGGCTGATTCCTGCTTGTCCATGTGAAATGGTGAATGAATGCATTTTGTTTTACTTGTTTGTGCAGCTTTTGCTTTAAGTCAACTCATTTTTCATTTTTATTCTTCCCTTTCTCTCCTCCATCCCGTTGGAGTGGTGGGGAGTGAGTGAGTGGCTGCTGCATGTGGCTTGGATGCCAGCCGGAGTTAAAGCACATCAGCTGTGACTATGCAAAAACCTCATTAAAAGCCTGCCTCATTTAGATTGCCTTTCCTCTTGTATTTCATTGCCATAACTTGACCTCTGCCTCCCCCCACCCTTCTTAAGGGAAATACCATGACGTCCCCCTTCTAAATACCGCTTATTTCTTCTTATTGGCAGCAGACATATCCTATCTCCCTGCATCCCTATACACTGAAGTCACACAGGTTTGGATGGCACAGCAACACAGCAGCCTGTGCCCTTCCACTTGTACAAGGTGAGAAGGGTCTACATCCCTCTGCTTCCTGCATAGGTGCACATCAAATGCCAAGAATTAATTTTGTTTGGGATCTAAGCTTGCACCTATATAGTTTTAGTGTACAGGGATGACTGTATGAAATTAAGAACTGCAAAAGCACCAGTAACAAACAACTTGATGATAAAGTAGCAGATGAAATTACCACAATGAAACATTAAGTGATGTATGTTAAGAAAAAATCCTAAGGGTTGTTTCTTTGGGGTTTTTTGGTTGTTTTTTTCTGTTGTTTGTTTTTGGGTTTTTTTAATAGACAAGAGGATAGACCTGAACTCTGGATCTTGGGAGTTGTACTATAAAGTTCTGGAAAACCATCAGCAGCAGTGAAAGAAAAATAAATTTGTTACAGACTACTATGTGGAAAACAGAAACCAAACCATCACTATGCCATTACACAGTATCTGCTTTCTCATCTTGAATGCTGTGAACATCCAGTCTTGTCATTTCAAGAAGGATATAGAAGGATTAGAAGGAACAAGTGAGAAGTGCAAAAGGATGAATACAACAAAGAACAGCTTCATTATAAGACGAAAGTAGCATTTTTCCTGGCTGGAAAAGATGTAACCTAAATCAAGTGGCAGGTCTACAAAATCAAAAGCTGTATGGAGATGGCAAAAAGAGATCAACTGTTGCCTTTTACTCCTTCTTCTTGTATTGGCAGAAATCACGTGAATTTAGCAGCAAGATGTTAAAACCCAGAAAAGGAATGTATTCCCTACAATGTGTAGTCATGCCACCATCTCCTGCCAGTGCTGCAAGTCTCTTCATCAGCTATTAAATACCAAGTCCTCACCCCTACTTCAGGCAGTCCCTGACTGTAAACTTCAAGTCACTGCATTCCAGGAGAGTACAGCGAGGAAGTATCATTCCAGTTTCCCCTATTCTCTGCCTTAGGTATGCATATCAACCACTGGCAGAAACAAATACCGTACACAGACAAACTTTGTCTGACATAGTGCATGACTGCACTTAAACTCTTCATACAGTAAGTTTCTTATGTTCTAAACCTGGACACCATAGAAATGACTTGGCAAAGAATCAAGTCACACCACCACCCTGCTTGTACTTAAAGAACACAAATTATAATAAAATGCGTATTTTGAAAGAAAATCAATTCTTATAATTTCACACTTCTTGAAGTTCAGATTTGTGAGATATTAGGTTGTAAAACAGTGTAAAACACACAGGAGCACAATGCTTTGGGGTCCTCAAATTAGCAAGACATCAGGAGAACCATAATCTAGACTTGCCATCCGTTAAAATACCAACTATATCAAGTGTTCCAGAATGCATAGCTTGGTGGTATATCTGCCTCTAACACAAGAAAATTCGTTTGTCAGTTCAGAGAAATGCCAAAGAGACACTTTGTGAACACTTTGAATCCTTTGAGGGTTCAGGGAAGTGATGAAAAGACAGTAATACAAAAGCTCAACACAGCTTTCTATGGATAAGGCCCTTCCCTGTACCTTTAGATGAAGGGTCTCATTCTTTTGGGCAGTCTACCATCTCATGAATTACACTGTATGTTCAGCACTGCTTTTATGACAGCACTCCCCATTTGCTTTCCCAGCACAGCAGTGAAGCAGAGGGGCCCAGAAACTCTAATGAAGCAACTGCTCTTAGCATACCAGAGCCTTGACCCAGAGCTCTGGGAAGAGGACTCTGCCATCCAGGGCTTGGGTTGTATGCTTGGTTCCTCCCTCTGGTGCTGGAGAGGTGGTGGCGGCCTCAACCAGGGCAGGAATGCTCTAGCTGAGTGCTGCTTCTTCAGTGGAAGAGGCTATGGAGCAAAGTGAGCAAGGATGAACTGTAGGTGGATGCATCTCCACAGAGACCTTGAAGTGCCGTGAGTCTGAGCCCCATGATGCAAGAAAAGAAGAGACAGCTAAGCATTGCACTCAAAGGATCTTGGAGACTCCCAAGATGGGGGCTGAGAGAGACAAATCCAGGGAATTAGCAGCTTGTTGCAACAGAAGGAAAGCCTGCAGATGTGCCCTTCCAGAACAATTATACTGCCTGGGATGCTGTTGAAAGACTGATGAATATGCCTGAGTTACATTTCCTGAGCACGTGAGGAGGTTCTCAGATAATCCAGGAGTACAGGTTGGAACAAAACAAAAGCAGCAACAAGAACAGCACCTTAAAGAGAGCAAAAAAAAAAAAAAAAAAAGGCTGAGAATAATGCAGATCCAGTGCTCGGCATGGCAAAGGCTAGGATACTCAGTGCCTTTTTCACCTCCTTTGTTATTGGGTGCCCCACACGAGAGCCCAGAGGCAGAGTCTGCAAGAGTGAAACTTCACATGCAGGACGCACAGACTGGGTCAGGGATCTCTTAAACCACTTGGACATGTGTAACTCCATGGCACTAGAAAGGTGGCATCTGAGGGTGCTGAAGGAGCAGGCTGATCTTACTGCAGGGCCATTCTCTATCGTCTCTGAAAGGTTTGAAATGCTCATCCAGAGTTTCCTAATCCTCAAGATTAGGAAAGAAGTTATCATCAAGAAGGAAAGGAGAATCTGCAGAACCATCTGCTAGTCAGTCTCACTTCAGTCCTTGCAAAGATTATGCAAGAAATCTTACACACAAAACCCCAAACCAAACCAAAAAAACAAACAACAAAATAAAACAAACCCAACCCCAACCAGATCACCACAACACAAAAACCAAAAGGGGAACAGGCAGTACAGATACACCAAAGCCATACCATACTTGAACAACTTGGCAACTCGCTTCAAGGCGAGCACTGGTTTGGTGAACAAGGGAAGAGCAGAGAGTTATTTGCATTAACTTCAACGGGGACTGTGACAGTCTTCCAGAGTACTTTTTCAGAACTTAATGAGATTTAATCTGAAGAAGTGGGCTATAAGGGGGGTGGACTGCTAGCTGGACCACCAGGCTTTATGGGTTCTAATCAGCCATACAAAGTCCAGCTGACAATCGGCAGTGGCAGCTGTCTGACCCCAAAACTGGAGCTGATACTTGTTAGTGTCTTTACTGAGAAGCTGGGGGATGGGACTGAAAGCATGCTCAGCAAGGTCGCTTGTGACACCCAGCTGGGGTGGGGCATGCAGACAATACCCTGAAACAACATGCAGGGTGTCTGATGCTTTCTGATTCAAGTGACATCCAAAGGCTAGAAAAACAGGCAGGTTAAAACCTCAACAATTCAGTAACTAAAAAGTAATCCTAAAAATTCCTGTAGTTAAAGGCCAAGTTGGATGGAGCCCGGAGCAACTTGATCGAGCTGGTGGCATCCCTGCCTATGGCAGGGGCTGGAACTAGAATGATCTTTGAAGTTCCTTACAACCCAAACCATTCTATAATTCTATGATTATTATCCATATAGGCTGGGTATTACCATGATAGGAAGCTGCTCTGCAGGAAGAAACCTTTGGAGCCCAACAGCAAATTTAAAAAGAATCAGCAATGGCCTTTCGGCAAAGAAAGTCAACTGCATCTATAAGCCAGTCCAGCAACCACAGAAATAATCCCAGAATGCATAGGCTTAAAAATTGCATTTACCTACAGAGTAATGTAATAGAATTGAAGATTTTTGCAAAACCAAGTATTTTTCATCCTTTCAAAATTCTGGATTATAGATGGCAAAACTCCTATACTATGGAAGAAAAAGGAGTATTAAGACACCTTGGAAAGGGTAGGAACAAAGGCTGTACTTTATCAAGAATAAAGTGAAAAGAGGAAAAATGGGTACATTCAAGTCTTGTTGCTTCTGAAGGTCAAGTGAATTTTTTTTCCCCGTGACAAAATCCATGATACATTTGACACTATAGAAAAAGGTCATCTTTAAAATTACTGCTCATATAAAGAGCATTGTTTCACTTAACCACTTCTTTCACAAACACACTTGGCACGGGAAAGGAAACTCACTCTTTTTCAGTACAGCATACAAACACTCAGACATTTTTATCTTTGGATCAACTTTATCTCTGTTTATACCAGCGATCAGTCTTCAATATGACTTTGTAGCAGACTTGACAAAGGACTTCATTGCCGTTATTCAGCTAAATCAGGATTCTACACTGGATGCAGCATGTAACCAGACAAAGCTGATGTAAAGTTTGTTTTCCAGACCTTCCGATATGAATAAACAGAAGCTGGCACAAAGTAAGGGCTCATCAAAATCCTGACACAACATTTGCTATGTTTAAGCTATTAATATCAATTTAAACCAAATGGAAAATGAGTAACTGAACAGCATCTAAGGAAAGATTGATGGCCTACAAAAACATGAATTTTCAGCTTCTCAGTCTACTTAGTAATGAGGGAGAAAATACTGGCATAGTGTAAGGTAACATATTAGGCATATGTATAGCTTTTTGAGCAAACTTCTGAAAAATACAGCCAATGTAAATTGTCATGAGCATTGTCTACAACTCCATATCACTGAACTATTCATGAGGCCTATCCCATTGGTTACATCCATATTTGAAAACAGAAGTGATGCCAACACTACAATCAGGTTTCAGAACTGCTTTTGCTACTGTGCTGATGTGTTTTGGTTTTTGGTTTTTTTTCTTTTTTACTGGCCCACGCTCTAAATTGGTTCTAGTGCTTGTTTGCAGAGAGCTCATTACCATCAGAACATCAGTAAACAGGTCAGTTTGAGGACAAACAAAGTACTACCTTTCAATGCTCTAAAAGCAAGTGTAAAAAAACCATTTAAATCAGGTCAGCCCATCACCTGTGGAAAACGGGTTATTCTTCACCTTTTTCACAGAAACACAAATGCATCCAGTAAACCTCAACAGGCAAAAATAATACTAAAGAGTTTGAGGATGCCAGTACTCTTCTCAGAGGTTAATAAAAGAGAAGAATGTTGCATGGGACTATGCTCATTTAATGGATTTTGAAAGGTCTTAGTATTCATCTGTTCAGTACAATTCAGCAAGTAAGTTCTTGCTTGAGGGGGTGATGAGAGAAAGCAGATCATACTAGTCTGAACAGTATGAAAACAGTTCATTAAAAGCAAACCCGCTCTTCAGAAAAATCTGAGAAGTGTAGATCAGTAAAATAAATTTCTATTTTTCTCACTCTGTGTAGGAAGATTACACTTTTAATTCATCAGAAGTGATTTTTTTTAATTCATGAGTCAATTTTTTAATTGACCATTTGAAAAAAACATCAGTTATGTTTCTAAAACTGGTAGGCCTTGGAATAAAGGCAGAATAACAAACACTGAAGTAGCTGACTACAGTTGAAAAACAAGGATGAACTTCATACACAAAGACAGAAGCTACTGGTTCATACCTCCTTTCCTACAAATGAATAGAATGCATCATTATACTTACAAAAGTATAAGCTTTCGTGAGGTTAAAATGTCTCATCACACAGAAAAGCAATATCAGAAATGAAACAACATGTATGCACTCTACATGCAACTCTACATACATACATGTATGCAACTACAATTTTGTCAAACTGTTTACAACTGTATGGAACCATGTGACTGTGTACTTGAACCTCTGATTCTCCCTGTTTAGAATCACAGAATCATAGAATACCTTGGGTTGGTAGGGACCTTCTTACCCAAGTAGTCCTTACTTAACCTCTAAACTTTTATGATTAGTTCTAAATACTTCTACACGGTAAGGAAATAACAGTTCTGAATTGAAAATATTGGCTTTTTAAAAGTTTGACGTTTAAAACAAGTTCTTTCAGTTAATGCAAGAAAGTTAATTGAAAATACAATGCTATTTTGGTACCTATAGTTTTCAGAAACCTCTTAACTACAGTCATTGAACTTCTGAAAACAGTTTATAATTTTGCAAATCAGTGCTTAATGGTTTCTCAAATGAGTTTGTAAACATGCCGAATTCCCTCAATACAACACTTTTGAGAATGGAACAAAATATTATTTACACAACTGCTCAAATGAAAACCTTTGAAATCACTTAAATTACACTTTTTCCCAGTCATAGTCAGACCCTTTTAGACTGATTTTAAGAAAGCCCTGTCTTGCTTGCAGGAAGAAACTGCAATGGGCAAGGTTTCAAAGGACCAGATGAACAATATTTTAATCAAATAATAAAAGTTCAAACCAATTCAAGACACAGATTTTGAATTTACATTCTTTTTTATGCAGCAACTTTTGCTATGCAAGAAAAGGAATAAATTGATGCAGGCGGGAGATGAAATATTCCCTATCAGAATATCACTGTAAATATTGCAAGAGCTCAAGAGGATAGCTAAAATTTGGAAATTAAGAATACAATAAAAGTACAAAGACTACTGCTGTCATATAACCAGCTGAGATTCACTAGATGTCTATTCTATGACTTTGAAGTAGATTTCAAATATCTGAGGCAACAACTTCATTTCTCTGTTGTTCTACAGGTTGAATGAAAATTATCTAAAACCAGACATCTCATTCAGGGATTCTTCACACATTCCCATTCTCTCAACTGCTCTAAAATTTAAAACATACTTCTATTATGTCCAGTGAGAAATCAGAATACATTACTTAATATTGCCAATCCTATACCAAAAAAAAACCCCTATACATCTTTTTACAGAACTGCTTCAAATATTTGGAGTACGTCATTAGCTCAGGTTAACTGCAACGCATAACACAATGAATACACAGATATATAACACCCTGAAGCAAAGAGAAGTAGGTGTTTGCCTGGGCATTAAGTTATTGGCTGTTACAGTACTGGCAAGTTCAAATCACGACTATTCAAATCTTTTCCCTCTTAGACTGAACAGCAGAATTGCCTCTCGTGACAGGTGCAGAATAGGCAATCCTTTTTGAAAAGCAGATTTATAAGCCAAAAGACAGTTATTTCTTTTCCTGAAACAACTGCAGTCTTAAATTGGGTTAGTGACACCTCAGATGCTGACAAAGAGCAAACACTCCTCTTCAAAGCCAGAGCTACTTCGCACGCACACTCTGGGAGGGCTACTGAGGGTGCTTGACTAAGAGTAACAGCCAGCTTGAGAATGCAGACAGTATTTTCATCACTGAGTATCAGAGGCAGCATGAAGACAATGAGCAATTCATGAGTGAAAAGCTTTTGTTGTTAACAGCAGCAAGAGATGATTTAAACACCAAGCCCACAAACCCTTGACATGCAATAATTAATGGCTGAAGATGCATCAGTAAGACCTATTTGAGCCTTCTGCTACCCTTCACAGCAGCCTAGAAGGCTGAAGTGGACTAGAACCACTGGAATAGCTTTTCTTTTTGGAAGATTCACAGACGGTGACCCAGCACTTAGCTTTTCCAGCACAGCAACACTCCTGCCGATCAGCATCCCAGAGCTATAAACTGACTCCAGTCTTTAATAAACCCCTGAAGAGCTGTGTTAGCTGGTCTTTCAACTCCAACACTACAGGACTTTTAGAGGAAAATCGAGGTCACATCAACACAGGTGTTCTAGGTGAGGACCTCCATTTCCTCAAGAAAAACAATTTGTCATGTGAGGTACAGACTGTGCAAGTTTGCCATTACTCAGAAGAAACAGCTTAAAACTAAGTAATTTTAGGCTCCCTATTGGATCTAAATGGTCTTTTAAGAAATTAAAAGCTGAACTACCCAAAATTTATACTGCAGTGGAGTAGTGTCACAGTAGTAGAGATTAGGCTATTAGCATACTATTAGCAGTCTGCAAGGAAAAGCTGTAAACACCTCCACATGTTTTAGGTACTCAGTCTTGTGACAGGATGTAACATAGCGTGAAGGCTTCTAGCCAAAAGCAGCACCACTTGGCCTTACAAGGCATATGCTCACTGAGAAACAAAGTATGCAAGCAGTCAAGAATTTCTAATAATCAAGAATTCATGCATTTCCAAAAATTATTTTAAATAACTTGGCAGGTGCCAGATGAGCTGTAAGTAGAACAGGCTACCTGACAGGACTTCCTTTAAAGTTAAAATTCCTGCTGAAAAAAATTAAATTTAGTATTGTGAGCAAGCTTCTTTGAGAAATCATATGTACTAGATTAGACTATGTGGAAGTAAAACCACAGTAAGCTGTTTCATATTCTCAATGCTCATATTTTCCATCTTCCTTTATAATGTTTCTGCATGGTTCAGAAAATCTAATTGACTTTCAAAATGTTTTAAAAGTTCTACATTAAAATGTCCATCAGCAAACTCAGAATTTACCAGATGAAACTGAACTAAAATGGATACTATCCTTATCAATAGGTTGCTCTTCAAACAAATGTGTCAAATAATAGAATTTTCTGCAGATTATACTTTCTTCAGTCTGCACATATCAACACTCACAAATGTCAGGCAGCATTTGTTTTTGAAGTATTTAGAGGAAATAAGCAAATTCTTCTCGAAGACACTGACAAAAACAGACAAAACAGTTTAAAATTTAATCTATTCTGCTATTAAGTTAGAAGAGAAGAAAACTAGAAACTCAGGTGTCAGTATGAAAGAATTACAAACTTCAAGGAGAAATCTTTCACTACTTGAAGGTCAAGTGAATTCACCATCACAAAGCTAGCTACGCGTTTTTCACGGACAAAAACCTATGCAGGCTCTGAACAATCAAATGAATCTTATACAAGACATCCTTGACATCTTCCTTGTATGTTGCAAGAAATTGTTAAATCTTTCAAGCTAAGTCTCAAATGTTCTAAAATATCAAATCTCCATAAAGCTTCTGATTATTTTTTAGGTATGTATCAAAGCCACAAGCTAGAGTGGAATAAAATTGTTCATTAATTCCTCAAACACTTTTAAAGATGGCAGAAAATTACACAAGCAAATAGCCATCATTAAGGATGAATCACTAACGGACAAGAATTTGATTTCAAGAAAAGCAGAGTCAGCTAATTAGAGAAAAAAATATTATAGAGGAGACTTTTGGAAACATTGGGTAAATTGCAGCCAATAGGTTCAATCATCCTTATGTGAGTAACTGCAGAAACCTCTAATCCTGAAAACTTTCTACTGTAAATTAAAAATCCAGAAAGGAAAATGGAAGAAATACCAAAAAACTTTGAAGAACACTTTTTCTCTGCCTTCGGTATATGTGGAAAATATTCAAAATAGTGTTTTAGAAGAAAAGCTTTGAAAAAAACACAGGTAAAGAAAAATTTATGATACATGCTGGGGCTACAGGGTATTTATCCTAGAGAAGCTGGCTGAATTCTGCCTAGAGTAAACAGCAGGACTTGCTGAAAAATCAAATACAGGCAGATATCAAGTTAAAAACTGCTGACAGGATAACATGTGACTAATAGCGAAGACTTGAAGAATTAGGATATATAATTTGAAAACATAAAGGCGGCAATCGTTTAACACATAGTGGGTTCTACTATCACAAGTAAAATGAAGAATGATATTGCAAGTAGAATGAAGAATGGCAAAGAATTCAAACAAGTTAACAAGTTTTACTTCCCATTCCTTTAAAAGTGGCACTTGCAGATAGCTTAAAATAAAATTTGAAAAGTATCACACCTCATCATGTCTAGGGAAACACCAAAATTCTAACCAAAATAAGTCAGCAGTTTCGCAGGGCTAAACACTTAGAAATACAGAGAAAACATCAGATCTCCATCCACAAAAGTTTAGCAACAACAACAACAAAAAAAAGCAAAACAAAAAAAACCCAAAAAAACCAAAAAAAACCCCAACAGCAAAAAAAGATAAAGGAATCAGAACATATGGGTGTTTCTCTTTCTCTAGAAGGAAAAGACTGATCATATATGGAGAAAAAAAAGCTAGCATTGTCAAATTTTGCAATACATTAATGAAATTTTTGCAATGTTTCTCGCAAACTTGTGCTCCTTTGCTTTATATCCATAGGCAAATAAAAAGACTACCTAGAGAGCAAAAGGCTGTATTTTTACAGAAAGGCCACATAGCTTTTAAGCATACATTCCCGGATAAGCTTGTTCTCACATCATAAAGCTGTCTGCTCAGCAGGTAACTTGTGCTGCTAACAACTGTTTTGTACTTAATTAACACACAGAGTATTGCACTAAGGAGAAGATTCTTCACATCCATCCTTCCCTTTCCCCTTTATACTCACTTGTTTTAGATGCAGTTTTTCTTAATTCTGTCTTTCCAGAGATCGCTGACAACACAAGTTTGAGAAATGCCACACTTTTAAGTCCTTTGTTTCAATTGTTAATCCATGCAAACGTACACATGGTATAAAAAGAATAACCATGAGATTTTCTTCAACCATGAGACTCATAAATTTTTCCACTTAAAGTTTGTTTCTAAAGTAGACAATATCCATGTTTTGGGTTCTACACTGAAGACGTGAACCAGAAGAAAAGAACTATCAGATAAAAAGCTCAAAAGGCAGAATAATAAATGCAGAGTTCTGGAAATCCTTTAGAACTTGAGGACATTTTCTAACACCAGACAAAGCAAGAAAAAAGTGATAAGGAGAAGTTGCTAGAATAGTTTGCAAGCAGACCAATATAGCAATGGCTCTTCTTCAGGAAGTTCTGGATCTTTGTCCATGTGGCATCTTGGTCTTCAGCACTGGTACTGATATTTCCACAGGAGCTGAGCTTAAACTCTAGAATTCAGACTTCAGGTGAGCTACAAAGGTTTATATGTTGACCTCTGATGCCTGACATTACAAGAGAATTTACAGAGGTGTCAGTACTGTCCATTTTCAACAAAGGCTTGCAAAGGCTGGTTTCACACTGAAACATTCTCCCCACAGAGTTCTACTCTCCCTTTCCTTTTCAGTGCCTTTTCCCCTTTGCTATTCAAGCAAGCAAACTATCCCTAACTCTGCCAGGGAGCAGCTATGACCAATTCATGTTCCTGCAAGCAGATGCCCCCTCCCACCCCATTGCTCTCACATCTACATCTCCTAATTTGCTACCATACCAACAAAAATTAAGATAACAGGTAAGGTAGAGACAGGATGGAAAACAATCTGCTACTGCTGGACCCAAGGCTGTAGAAGAGGAGGAGAAGGTGGCAGAAGAACTCACCTATCTAAGAAATATAAAGCAGCCCACATGATTCAAAAAGCCTGGGGCATGCAGTATCCACCCATCCATTAAATATGTTTCTGTAACTGTAGAAGTAGACAAATATGAGCCAAATCACAGAGATTTTAATTGACTAGGCACATACTTCAACTTCATTGAAAAATATAACAATCTACATTCAAGTAAACATTTGGTCAAAAGCAGCACTATGGAAAGGGTAAGTTGAGTTCGATAGAAACAACAGTCTTATTTTGTTAACGGCTTCAAAAATCTGCACTTTTTTAAAAAAAAGAACAAACCTATCATGCTTTGAGTTCATTTATGAAAGAAAATGCTAGAAAAACAAAAATCAGTAAAACTTAAAAAAAACAGTTTTCACTTAGGCCATGGAAATTGTTTAAACATCATCTTCAAAAGAAAATGCTACATTTTCATTATTCGGTAAGAAATGCTTTTCAAATGTTGCTGGATTTTATTTCTTAAATATTTCTTTTTGTTTCTTAAATATTTCTTCTGTAGAAGAAAAATGGCAGATTCACTCAGACGTTAAATTTCAAGACTATACTCTTATAGCTAGTGATTCCAAAACATGGTTTTTTATCTGGCCTAACTTGTAAGTTTTCATCCTAGTTTGACAAATTTAAATAAAATAGCCATATTGAGATATAGAAAATGCATCAGTAAGGTAATAAAGAAAATAAAATTCAGAATTTCTTATTTGTTGTGCTGTACAGCAGTCCAGAGAAATCTGAAGAGAGTGATATGGAATTTGAGGCAGAAAGATCATTTTGTGGAAGAGTTCACTTGTTTCCCCAGTTACCTATAAGTGTGATGATAACAATTTTCTGCATAGTTGCATAGGGAAAACAATCAGCAGAACATTCGGTATGGCAGGTATGTATCTGACTTCACCAAATGACTTAAATTTCTTCAAATACTTTGGTGCTTATTACTTTGCCGTCTTTTTTTTCCAGAAACTGTCAGGCACTTCATGAAAAAACAGCTAGCGTATTTAATTTGACACATGATTTCTGAAGGTCTAAAGCTTGTAGCAACTTGAGCTTTTTTACAATTCAAAATTAATTCCTGACTAGAAGCCAAGAGACAAACAGGTCACCATAAAAAAGGTCAATCTGTCAGAAAAACACTGAAGAAAGGAATATGATGGAACTGTTCTGGAAATTCAGCTATACATTAATTGAAAATCACGAAATTTGAGAAATAAAATCACTGTTAAAATGTAAATCAGATCAGAGATCACATACTTTTTAAAGCCCCTTTTAAAATTCTGTGTCCCAAGACATTTAAAATTACTTTTCAGTACCTTTTCTGAAAGTGGTAGTTTAATAAATCATCTTTTGTCTGACAAGGATGCTTTAAGAGTACTGTGTTTGTTGTAGAAACACAGAAAATAAACCTCAGGATTTCTTAGGTCATCTCGATGGAAAACTGATCTGAATTCCAACTCACTGGACTAAATAACTCTTTTTCAAGATATACTGAGAGGGTAAAGATAAATTTAGGAAAACTAATAATGAGGTCCTTTATCCACTTGGATACTATACTTCCCAATACTCAGAGACAACCACAGTAACAGTTCAATTACGTCTGTACTAATATCTAAAGGGATTCTTATGGACACTTGTTTAATAGCTGCAGACAACTGCAGACAACTGAACTGGTCCAATATGATGCTAAAGGAACAGTAAAAAACGGAACATGCATGTGGAGAATTGACCCTGGCTGGATGCCAGCTGCCCACCAAAGTCACTGTCCCTCCCCTCCTCAGCTGGACAGGGGAGAGAATATATAACAAAGTGTTTGTGAGTCAAGAAAAGGGCAGGGAGAAATCTCTCACCAGGGACCACCACAGGCAAAACACACTCAAGATGAGGAAATTAGTTCAATTTACTACCAATCAAATTGGAGTAGGATGAGAAATAAAACCAAATCTTTAAAAAACTTCCTCCCACCCCTCCTGTCTTCCTGGGTTCAACTCCCAGTTTTCTCTACCCTCTCCTCCCCCCAGCAGCACAGGGGAACAGGGGTTACAGTTAGTTCATCACATCCTGGCTCTGCCTGTCCTTCCTCCACAGAGGGAGGATTACTCACACTTCTCCCCTGCTCCCAAAGGAAACAGCCCTTGACAAACTTCTCCAACCTGACTCCTTCCCATGGGCTGCAGTTCTTCATGAACTGCTCCAGCATGGGTCCCTTCCATAGGCTGAAGTCCTTCAGGAGCAGACTGCTCTAGCATGGGTTTCCTATACAGTACCCCAGAGACACTGTAAGTGATGGGCTCAGCCTCAGCCAGTGGCATGTCCCTCTGGGAGATGGCTGGCATTGGTTCCATTGGACACAGGGGACGTTTCTAGCAGCTTCTCAGAGAAGATGCCTCTAACCAGCTCACTAGCAAAACCTTGCCACACACACCCACTGCAATCCAGTGACAAAGCAGTAGCACACATGCAGTCATTGAGTGCTCCCTTTGCTCTAAGACACACCCAAAGCAGACAGACCTGACCAAAGCATCAAAAATTCCTGCAACACATTCTGTACTTACCTCCTCTGCAAGTTTACAGCCATCTGGATGGTCCACTAGCTCTGGTGGCAAAATCCCAACACATTGCTGTAGAGCACCTGTGGCAGGAACCATAGAGCAACAGACTGGCCTAGGCCATTCTGATATGAATGTAGAAGCAAAAGAGATCTTCCACCAGCAAGGTCTTAAGGCTGTCCTAGAGGAAAAACAGAAATTCAGATAAGTTCCTGGCTGAGTTCTTGGCAGAGCTTGAGGTGGAAGGGAAGGAAAGTTTCCCATTTAAGATTTCAAAACCTAAAATCCTATGCAAGGGAGAAGGAGTCAAAGATTGTTTCTAAAAAGAGGCAGTGAACTGTGCTTGTGAGGAAAACAACATATGCAGGGTAGAGTGGAGAGGTGGAACAAGTCATCAACATTTTTTAGCCTTCCAGATGATATGATTTAAGTGGGAGGACTGCCTGTCCTCCCAAATAAGCTGTTATCTATTTTTGAGTTCTATATATGTCGTCCTCTATCCAATCATGAATACTTAGCACAACAAACTATGAATTGTTCTCAATAAGGCAAGCAAACAGCCTCCTCAAAAAACAGCACACATTCACATGAGCAGCTCCCCAGATGATCACTCTTTTGGACTAAATCTTCCTATACATATTCTAGTTTATAGATGTAGGGGTTTTTTACATTCTTTCATCTCTCGCCCACAAGTTAAACATTAGCATTTATAATGACAGCTTTTGTAAAAAAAAGGTGTTATTACAGTAACACAGACTTGACGCTTAAGAAGCAACGTTTTTTCACTTCTAGAAAAAAAGTGACACCTGAAAAATGATGCCTGAGCCTTTCCAAGTCTTATCCATTAAAAGTTTAGCAATACTGAATGAATTCCTTCAAATCTCTGCCTTTGCCCAGCTAATACAGCAATGTCTGAAGGAAATTCTATGCAGCTGAAAAGTAAAGAATATGTCTTAACATTCAAGAGAGATTTGTTCAATTTTTAATGCAATTGAAATTTGTCCTCACTTAGGTAGTATTTGCCATATATTATTCAAGCTTGTATCTTGCACTTGCCATATTATATCTGAACCTACTAAGTTACTCAAGTTTCTTGCTCTGCCTGTTTAAACTGTTACCTCTATGTATCTGTCCAGATGAAAAACCTTGTACAAGGGAGAAAAAAGAAAGGTGCTGATACCATGCTAACATGACAGTATGGAGGAAGTACATGGTAAGGAAGGCTAGGATTGGCAGCGATAGAAAAGGTGTTTGTCAGCCACCTAATTATTAATTATTACCCCAATACTAAAGCAGGCAAAATAAGCATAATACTTGGCAGTTTCCCATTTTTTGCATACCAAAGTCAAAGGAGAAAATGTCTTGGCTTAGTCTGATTATTAAAAGAACTGGCTAAAGATCTCCTAGAAATGATACTAATTTTCACCAAATCTGAAAAAAATAGGGAAGTTTCAAAGGGCCAGAAAAATATGATCCAAGACATATCCAGCAGGAAACCTAACACAAATCACATTTGTTTCTTTTCTGAACAGGTTACTATAAGAGATCATGACATAATTCTGAAGAGCCACAACCTCCCTTATCAAAGCAAATTAGCTGTTGCCTTCAAGAGGTTAAACAGATTTCTATGTTATATCTGACTAGACTCTACACACTGCACTGTAACATACAATACACACATACAAAAAATGAGTGTTGCTTATGTTAGATCAGCCTTTTGTGTAGCACTTTTCTGCTCTAAAACTCAGGTGCCTTACAGAGGTGGAGAACACAATTTATTTTTACTGATGAGGAAACTGGTCTGTTACTGGACAAGGGGCTGGCAAGTCTGGGAGCAAATTTTTTTCTATCTGCTCTAAATTATCTCTCTGTACATCTGTCTGGTTAGATGAAGATCCTTACTGTAGTGATTTTGCTAATTTATATATTTCTTCAAAGGATCCTAAGATTCGGGCTCTTTGTTCTGTGCTGTCCAGACACTGACTAGAAATAGTCCTTATAAAACAAAAAACCAATCGCCAAACAGCGACAGGAGGACACACAGACAATGGTTGCCATTAGTAAGCAAGGCATAGCTACCAAGGACAGATGTTCACTTATTTGCAGTGAGCTTCCACACACTTAAAAGCTCATGCTTTCCCTTGATCTCTTCTTTGGGTTACAAAAACGCAAATTCAATCATTTCTTCTCCACATAGCATCTTTTCTAAATCATCAGTCATTACACTCCTGAGGCAAATTAAGTGTGCCTACATCTTTCTTGATGGCCAAAACAGATACAGTACTTGAATTTCACAATATAGAACAAAGTAAAAGGTTCAGCTCCCCATCCTCTAGATTATACCACCAATTAGTCATGCCAATACATACACACATCTCTTCTTTGTCAACAATACTGCAGTGTTGGCTCTCATTTTAGAATACATGGTGAGGAATGGGGTGGCAGGAGGAACTTAACAGATGTTCTCCATATTTTGTTATTTTGACCTAAATATAAAGCATTTCACTTATTCTTCTAAATCAAATCCTATTTTCCCAAGCCACCTTTCCAACATTTAATATTTTTCTGAATTGCCATCCCACTTTTGTGTAACTGCATTTATTCCCAAACACATCTTGTCTTTAGATTTTATAACCACATGCTAATTAGCCAGTATGAACAAGAACAGTTAGCTGAAACAACTATACAAAATCCCATACAATGTGCTTTCCTTGCTGAAAGAGAACTACTGAAAAAACCTCTGGCTACTGTTAACCTAATGAGTTTACGCACATCCTAAAATAGCTTTTTTTATCTAGGCCATATTTCCTTAGTTTGCTCTGTAAGAGCACCACATGCGGCTTTCTCCAGTCCACAAGCTTCCTGTTGTAGAGGATGTTACATTGGCTTGATTATGCATTTCTGATCCTCACAGAATCATATAATAGTTTGGATTGGAGGGAACCTTAAAGACCATCCAGTTCCAATCCCTCACCACAGGCAGGGACACCTTCCACCAGAACATACTGCTGAACGCCCCATCCAATCTGGGCTTGAATACTTCCAGGAACTGGGCATCTATAACATGTCTGGGCAAGGTTCTAGTGCCTCACCACCCTCACAGTAAAGTTCTTTTTATATCTAATCCATATCTACCCTCTTTCAATTTAAAGCCATTACCCATTGTGCTATAATTATCTGTCCTTGTAAAAAGTCCCTCCCCAGTTCTCTTTTAGCTCCCTTTATGTACTGGAAGGTCTAAGGTCTCCCTTGTGCCCTTCTCTTCTCAAGGCAGAACAGCCCCAAATCTCTCAGCCTGTCTGCACAGGAGAGGCACTCCAGCCATCTGATCATCTTGGTGTCCCTCTTCTGGACTGACTCCAGCAGGTGCACGTGCTTTCTCTGCTAGAGGCCCCAGAGCTGGACACAGCCCTGCAGGTGGGGTGTCACCAGAGCAGAGCAGAGGGGCACAATCCCCTCCCTCGCCCTGCTGCCCACGCTGCTTTGGATGCAGCCCAGGACACGTTTGGCTTTCTGGGCTGTGAGTGCACATTGCTGGCTCATGTTGACCTTCTCATTCAAGCCCCACACAACCTGTATTTGTATCCTGGGCCAATTCGCCATGCCCCCACCTCCTGCTTATATACTGGGCATGATTTCTGTAGTATGAAATATCCCTTTGGCCAGTTTGGGTCAGCTGTCCTGGCCATGCTCCCCCCCTGCTTTTTACATATCCGCTCACTGTCAAGAGTGTGAGGCACTAAAAATTCCTTGACTTGGAGTAAGTCCTACTTAGCAACAACTAAAACATCAGTATGTTATCAACATCATTCTCATACTGAATCCAAAACACAGCTCTGTACTAGCTACTAAGAAGAAAATTAATTCTATCACAGCCAAAACCAGGACATCACTTAAAAATGAAGAAAAGTTTATTTGAAACTTATTTAAACCTAAACAAATTTTAGCCAGTCACTCTAATATGCTGACCAGATTCACAGCCACAGTGTTTGTAGATTGCAAAATATAACTGTCTCATATTCAAGGGTCTATACTGAATAAACTCAATATTTGCATTCCTATCATGCAGAGAACTTCCTTCTGATACATTTAATGTTAAAAACAGCAACAATCATGCAGAGCTATCTATGGCCAATGAAATATCTATCCCTACTTGTCTCACCCCACTTACCACTTTCACCTCTTCCTAACTATAATACGGATTGACTGTATGATTTTTAGTCATGCATTACCTTTATAGTCTGTGCAGTCAACTTCTTTTGTATTCAGTCAAACACCTCCCCACACACACAAAATCATGCACGTGACAAAGTATGGAGCCAACTCCATTGCATCAACTCTTTTTTCTACCAGCTCAATACAGTGGTATGACCCTGCATAAGGTCAGAAAGATCAGTGCAAGAGACTGAACAGAAAAGCATTAAATAATTAGGGTGCCATTAAACTCCGGAGAAAACAGATTTGTAACACTGAGAAAACCACACCATCTTCCTGTTATTCTTGAAGTGACCAAAAATACATGAAAAACCCAGAGTGTACAACAAAACAACCACGGTTTTGCTCCATGAGTCTCCATGGCTTTATCTTATACAGAAAGACAGCCATGGAAAAAAAATCATTTGAGTAAATCTTTCTTAATAGAGACAATCCAAAGATTTTTTTTTCCTGCATGCAATTTGTATGAAAAAAAAAAAAAAAAGATTCATGGGCATAATTTTTAACAGAATCAGCAAAACCATACAGACAGGTATTATGTTTAACAGCTGTTAAGTACACACTACTATCATATTATCTCCCCAAAACTTAAGAAAAAACTGTCAAGGTAACATTTGCTTTAATCAGACTGACTTCTAAAGTGTATGGCCTTCACTAACAGGCTGTTCACCAACCAAGCAATGATTCTGGCACACACAGCAATGCAAACAACGCAGCAGCACCTTCCTCTCACAGGCCTCCTGCTGCCCATGGGGACAGGGACTCAAAGCAACACAAGCCAACACAAGCAGTGTATGAAAGGGACCAAGAGTGATTGAACCCACAGAGGTATTCTGACGTAAATGTGATTTTTAGAAGTCAACTGTAAAATGCACCCCAACCCATACCACCAAATCAAGACTACTGAAAAGCTCATTTTCATGTTGCTTGAGAGTACTACACTGCTGGAAAGCACCAGAAAAAAATAAAAATGCAAGACAGTCTACTGCTCTCACCAGTGAAGAGTCTACTGTCATATTCAGCATCATTACTCTCTTTGGACTGTACGAAATAGCTTTTTCATAGTTCAAACTACCTACACAGAATTGTTCAACTAAAAAAAAAAAATAAAAAAAACCAAACAAAAAAACCCACTATCTTTCATAACCTCACAACTGCTTCCCAGAAAGACAAAAACCCAAATTATTCACAAATCAGTAGCAGCACTGAAGGTTTGTAAAGATGATAGAAATCTTTCTTAACTATCATGATTCAAAAACATTAGTAAGGCAATCAGCAAAACCAGGTTATTTTGATAGCATTAACTGACATCAGCTTTAAGCAGGAGCACAGAGCATCAATCCAGGCATGCTTGCCTCCAGTGGGACTATCAACAAAGAGTTATGTGTTGACTGCTGTGAGCTGGCAGACACCCTCTGCACCTTCTCTTCAGCCACCAGGAAACACTACCCTCATTGTTTCACAAGCATGCAAAGCAACCAGCACTGGTGTGCATGGAGGATGTGAGCCACAGTGCAAAATGCATTAGACACCTCTCAGCTCCTTCAATTAACAAAACATTCACTATGAAGGAACCCAGAAGTAAAAAAAAAAAAATATTCATTTTCGTGTCAACTAAAGTTTTTTGTTTGAATTGTTTGTTTGTAAAGAGTGGGCGGTATAGGTTTCCAGTAATGCTTCTGTTGTAATAGGCTATGAAAACATAAAGACTGAGCTGTACTTTGCTCTAAAAACTCCACCTTCCTATCCAATTTCAACTCCAGTCTTGTCCTCTCACCTGTTTCTGGGATGAGCTCAGGTGGGAGCAGCAGCAGATGCACATCCCTGACACTACAGACATTTACAAATTTGCTGTGTAAAGAGCAGTGACTTTGGACCTCACCCGCAACTCCTCACCACGAGTCACATGAAGCTCAGGAGGCATCAGACGGTTATCGCTTACTCTAACAGATCAACTCGTCATCTCCCTCAAAAAACACGAGTATGGCAACAGCCTTAGACCAAGCAGCAGCAACCAGGCTGAATCATCAACCCCTCCAGGGTGCAAACCAGCAGTGACCCCAGCTACCCATAGGTATGTGCATGTGCGTAGCCACGTACACAACGTGAATTTCTTAGTTTTTATATAAATGTGGCTCAGTTTCCATTTTCAAGAGCAGAATACTGCTCTTTGCTAGAAAAAGTGCACATAATATTAACATTGGTAAATGTATTAACGAGGGTCCCTTCAGCTGCGAAAGATGGTGCTTTAACATTTTCTAGTCTTCCCTAACCCATAAGAAAAGACAAAGTTTCCAGACGTACTGAGTAAAAACATCCTGTTTAATAATGAATGCAAAATAGCTAAATACATAACTACATTAAAATCAATGACAGCTGCCCTCATAAATTTTACATTCTGTAAAACTGCACGCCCTATGATCAATGCTTTCTTCAACGGCACGCAGAGGGCTTAAGGAGAGCTGCCTGCTTTATTCTAGGTATAATACTCGAATGAATAATCTGTAACCTCCTTTCTCTGATCCGATACAAAACACCCATATACTAGTAAATCTTATAGGTGTGCATGGCATGGGGAAAACAGAGTTTAGGGAAAAAAAAAAATGTACATGAGTTATTCCTATACCCATTTTATCCATTTCCGCCGATAAATACTAATGGAACTACAGAGTGAAATAACTACAAATATTTCCCATTACCTCAGAGGGATGCAAAATTACAGACATTCAAATATACTGCTTTAATGGTGCTTAAAAGATCACAACCTCTGCCTTCCATGGGCCAAGAAATCAGTTTGCAAGTGTTAACAACTGCGGGATAATTAAGTTACAGCAACTCTATTCTATAAGCAGAGAAAGAGAACTACAGAATTGTTCTACTTCTAATCAAAGGCTTAGATTTTTTGAGTTCACACACACAGAGTATTATAGCAGGAATGATAGCACATTACATAGAGTGAGAAAAGTGGGAGGGGGAGGTAACTAAGCAAGATCCTAAGACTTGCCATTCACAAGAGGCAGTACTTGAAATAAATCAACCAGTAAATTTGTAAAAGCAAATGTCACATTTACACAATGCTTCTCAACATTTACAAAGGACCTCAATGATATTAATATTTTCTCACAAAGATAATAAACAAAGTGCTAAGTGGTAGAAAATCCCCAAAGTAAAACCACTGCTCCACACATCCAATTATGTCTCTTTACACACTGAGAAATCATTTCTTCCAGCACTCTGGCATGAGACAGACCACTGTCTATTCAGCTATATAGCCTCATTGCAAAAGAAATATAAATATTAGAGTTCTAAACTAAATAATTTGTGGCTGTATACAGAGCTAAAAAAGGCTGTTTATATATTTACTAACTTAAGAACCAAATGAAACTATAAAAAAACCCTCGCAAATCAAACAGGAAGTAGTCTCCTGCACTATGTAATTAGCTCTTGTTAATCAAACAGGAAAATGAGAAAATTGTATTCTTGTCACAATCTTTTACTAAGTCTGATATTATCACACATTACAACATTAGCCCCTAGTAAGTAATGGAAATCTTAGAGACAGCTGTTTAAGAGGTGAACAAGCATATCATAACTCCAAAGTCCAAAATAACACATTGCTTATTAGGAGGACTTTAACTGAGGGAATGGTTTAGTTTACAGTACACAAAAGTAAACCTTTAGAAGAAAGGTACCCTAGGGCACAGAAGTAATACAGAGAACATCCCCTAGGGGAAAAAAAAAAAAAAAAAGAGTCTGGCCTAGGGACTCAGTCCTTTGAAAATATTAATGTTCTATTTAAAACCAAAATTTTGTGGTGAGGGAAATAAATAGTGAAGAGGGAATGGTTTTCTGCCTTCTGCCAGATTTAAAGCTTTTCAGTCTGACTGTCTGTCAGTGTCAACAGGAGAAAACATACCCAAACCAACAAACTGCTTGGCTGAGCATATGTCTTCATGCACAAATACTAACCCTCCCACAGAAATTCTAGTTTCAGATATATGCATCTGCCTCCAGGCAAAGCTCTGCTGCTTGCAACAGTATCTGAAGTTTGGCTGAGCTGACAAATGACTATCATTTCTCACTTGCAAGAGTAGCAAGATCACTTTAAACAGCAACAGCAACTAAATATTCCATTCTTCTAAGTAAAATAAAGCCGGCAAACTTTTTCTGGCTTCAGGTGAGGTAATGGTCCGTAATTCAGGAAGTTTTGTTTACCATGGAGGAACACAGGAAACATTACATTATCAAGTTTCCAAAACAATGGATTCAGTTAGTAATACAGATCCTAATTTTTTTCTTGTCCCTTTTTTGTAAAGTCAGTGACTATTTTCAGGTAGCTGAAACAGAATCCTGAAAGCCATCAACACTGTCAAGACAAGGATGAGGAAACTGCAACAATAATCCAATGAATTAGCTTTTCTAAAAAAAGCACTGCTGTTTTAATGCAGCCTTTGGCAATGCAGCAATCCAGCCCACAGTTTCCCAAATTATGCTGCAAACCTTCAGGTTTCTTCCTAGAAATATCTCATTTCACTTGATTTACTAATTGCTGAGTCAGTCAGCTGTTTGCAGCATCTTTCTTTTTACAAGCACAAACCCAAAAGATACTTCAGTATGCAGGAAACAAGGTATGCAGTTTACATATATATCATGCTTAAAATAAGTGAAAAAAAAAGTCAGGAATGCTGAAAATCAGCACTGCAGCTCAAGGACTGCATAATAACACTCACTAGTCCCAAAGCATTTGCTCTCTCTCCATACGCCTTTCTGACAACATCACAGTTGAGTACAGATTAGAGCTAATTCATCACGGAAATACACTGCAATCGAGAAATTTTTGCAATCTATTTCACAATACTTGCCTAAGGAAGGGAAAGAATGGCCAGGAAGAGACTTTACTTCAGCAGCAGGGGCGGACTCATGAAGCTAACAACCTAATTCTTAAATTTTGAGAGTTGCCACTGTTCTTACACTAAATCTCAACATGCCTATTATGTGGTAATTTTATCTTCTATTTTCCCCAATTCTGCACTGTTTTTCAGTTATTCTGTATCAGTTTTCCAACTCAATTTAAACAGCTCTTTAGCAGCTGGGCCACAAACATTGTTAATTACATCATAACATCATGAGGAAAGGATTATTAATATGATATTTGGCAGAATGCTTCAGGGTCTGAGAAACTTCCATTACTGGAAATCTCCATCAGTTATTCAGATATGAATGTGACCATTTAGCATTTTCAATAACTGGAAAGACATGAGTTGCTTCCCTAAACACCTGACTGATCCAGGGTTGAGGAATAATTCTTGCTTGAATATTCCAGAAAGAGATGGAACAGGAATCTTCCATACAGAAGCTCATCCTAGTGTACATCAAAAGCTAGGCAGCAACATGAGAACATGCAGAATGCTTAACTTTCTAATCAGCCCCTAAAAACAAAATTACTAAAGATCAAATAGTGTAACAAGTAGGCTAGGCACCTGCTACACTGAAGGAAAAGTCAGGATATTGAGAACTATGAGTTACAGCAGAATAAAATCTGAACTTTTTATTTGATAAGTCGGTCTGCTCTGCTATAGAACATTTCAGCAAGCATCAAAAAGAAAGAAGGCATCTTTTAAAATACAGTTAAATGAAAAGCAATAAAAAAATTTTGTACTACTTTTAGTACTACTTTTGTTCAGTCAACACTGAATTATTTTCGTTCCTTTAGACAAACGGGGAAAATCTTTGGAAGTACTATACTGTCTTAAACAACTTATCCCAAAATGTTTAACTTGTCATGCAGCAAAGCAAGCAGGGAGCTCTCAACACTTCTGCCCACCTCATGACAGGCCAAAACAAAGCCTCCCAACTCATTCAGCTCTCAGCTCAACTGTTTGATAAAGTTATATGCTTCGCAAATGACTCCTTAACAGTGGCTCAGGTGGAAAGTATCAACTAACTTTTTTGTATAGGTTAGGAAATGTACTATGCTATTTAAAGACTCAAATGCAACTCATCACTAGTAACTAAACTAGAGAAAGCAGTGCCAGCTCAAACAGCATTTCTAAAACCTTCCTCTGCAACTGAAAACCTCAGGCTTGCAACTTCCTCCCTGTGAGGCTCCCACCAAAACAGAAGACCATCCATTTGTCAAAATACCTGAGCTGGATTTCCATGATGATAGATGAACACTTAGCTTCAAAATACTTTGATATAAAATTCAGAGGAGCTAACTTATAAGTAGTAGCTCAAGTGCTTCATCATCTTCAAAAGAATAGCAAATGCTGAGAATGGGTATTTGCTTTGCAGGCTGAAGTGTTCTACAGACCAAGAATGCTCAAACCAGTGATTTGTCAGCATTGCTCTTAGATTTGTAGCAAAAAGTGTTGCACACTTCCAGAAAGCAAGTTCTAAATAAACTCTAAATAAATTTGATGACTTAAATATGATCCTTTCAGCAAAAGCCTTATCAACCTTCCATATTAACAGGAAAATTACATACTGAATGGAAAATTAAATTTGATTTCCCAAACCATAATGACATTCTGCTTATTTATCAAGAATGAATATGGCAAAAAAAGTTTGTAAAAGACTTATAGTTCAGTCTTATCTTCAGCACATGAATGTAAAAGAAAATTACAAGTATTTCAAGAACACATACATCTAACTTCTTATATATGGTCCATGGTTTGGAATACCATGTAACTTTTTGCTCAAGAGACATCATGTCTTATCCAAATACATAAACTGTCTTTCCCACCTCCCCAGCAATTATTCCAACACACCTCAGGACTATACTGGTGTGCCCCATGCTGTAAATGAAAGTAGAGAATGTGCCTATTCTATATTTTACTGGGGCATATAAACCCATTCCAGATCTTGCAAAGACCCCACTGGTATTTTCCTGGAAACTAAACCCTATATCAAGAGTAAATTTTGGCCTTGTCAGAGTCGAGAGGGGCAGGAAGGAAGGTCAAACTGCTTTTTCCTATGTAAAATTGGCTAGACAGGCAAACCATGCTAGTCAACGCTTTTACCTGCCAATTGGTAAATTGTCCCCAGTCAACACTTTCACATTCTCTTAACAGTTCTGGATTTGCCATCTCTTTTACTAATTACCTTGCTATACCTCTGTAATGACACTATTTGACAAAAGAAATAGTGAAATATTATTTAGCCGTTTAAGTATTTTGTTATCTTCTAGAGCAACACATTTACATTTTATTCTTTCTTGCCAACTATCCTGTTACCTTTTCCTACAGGTTTTATGTTGCCCAGCACCCGTCTGCCTTTATTTTGAGCCCCTGATGAACACCTGCCAAAGCCTCTAATTCTGACACAACGCTAACTACTTTTATCCACTAAAGAATGCTTGGTAGCATCACTCATGCCATCCAGTCCCAATTCTCCTTGGTCTCAAACATTCACTCTTTGAGGCAATCTACTTCTGTAACAGTTTCCAACAGAACACTAGCTCATTATCAGATTTTTGGGTTATTTTTTTAAAGCAGAGGTCTAGCCTTAAACTATTTACAAGTTACATACTTACTAAAATAATTCCAAGCTGAGGAGCCAACAGTACCGTTTTTCAGTATTGTGACCCAGTGATTTACTTATAATGCTTTGAAAAGTATGTCAGTGACTCATGAACATCACCAGAACGACAGGAAATTTGAATGTAGCAGGACATTTTATATTACATGTAATTTGGAAAATTTTTGCTAACATGCAGTGCAATCCCTGCTAGAAAGACCAACATAAACAGATAATTCAGATACCATTACCAAGAGACTAAAAAATTGTTACAATGCACCTTAAGACAACCTATACTTTTTCTTAGGATTTATTAATTTCAAGGCTTGAAGTAACCAACTCCTTTCATGATTATACTGGTTTGTGCCAAAAAAGTAGTTATAATATCATATATTACATGTACAAAAAGCAGATAATTCAGGTAAAAACTGGAATGAAAGTATAGGTGACAGCAACGTTCAAAATATGTCCATTCTTACACTAAAATTTCACTTTAGTAACAATCAAGTCTTAAAAATCATATCAGCTAGTAGCATTTGTTCAGAAAAGTGAAGCATATTATGTTTATATTATTATTTGCAATATAAGAAATCTTTCTTAATAGTTTCTATGACACTACAGTGTGGAACACATGTCAACCAAAGAAACAAGGTCATAACTAAATATCCAACAACTGAATTTGGAAGTTCTTTTATTGAATTTTTGAATTGCAGAAAGTTGTTTTATTAAGGTTCTCATACCACTCTTCTGTGCAAGTAGCTGTCACAGTTAAGAAAGAAATCTGTTTTCCCAATAAGAGTAAGGTACCCAGTTTAATTTTAATGCAGGAAATATTACCACAAAGATAGTAAATTGAGATCCTTTCCTTTCTTTTCCTCATGCAATTCAGAAAGCAAATAACCTAGGTTATCACTCTCCTTAATTACATCAGCTTACATACTTTACATGTATGAACAATACATTCATCTTCTCCTCACCTTGCCTATAGTCTGCTCTTCTGTGTTCCTTTGGTTTTCCAACAGAGGAACAGGAGATGTCATACTTACAAAATAGCCACTTTATCAGCTAATTGTCTCATCTACAAGCAGCTTTTAACTATTCTCATTAAGAATAAAAAATATGAAAATAACTCTTTCCATAAATTCAGACCAAACAGTTCCTACGCAAACTGTGGAAACTCTGTTTCAGGGAGAAGAAACATGATCAACCATTCATTAAAGAATGGTGTTAAGCAGAGTGGTTTAACTTTTACCACTATGCTCTTCTAAAAAACTATCCTGTAGCGGCAGCTGGATACTTTTTTATAATTTAAAAGGACCAGCTGCAGTACCAGCCGCAGCACACTGAAAAAAATGACTGACGGAATGTTGATGCTTAGAAATAAATCACAGTCTATCTGCAAACAGACCTTGTTAAAACAATTTATCCTGCCTTGTGGAAAGCAGAACTTTTGGGTTTAATCTCCCACAGACAACAATAACCTCAGCACCCTGCTGCTGCTGTCCCTTACAAGCTCTCCTTTATTCCTCCAACTCCGAAATGTCCATTCCCCTCACAATACTACATCTTCCCTATGTCTCTTAATTACCAAATCACCAAGGGGTATCAGATGCTAGGGTTTTTCCAAGGTTTAGGTGTTCCATCTGGCCAGTCAAAAGCAAGGCTCACTGCTGAACTGGCAGGCTAGAAAACAACAGGTAACTGTTAAGTTGCCTTTCTTCAATTTTCTCCAAAATTGTGACAATATTTTGGGGATTTTTGTCCATTAAGTATGACTAAAAGCTGTCTACAAAATGGAGCAGGAGGGTGGTAGGGGCACAGGGTAAGAATGATGGAGGGCTGAGCATGAACAGAGCAGAAGATCAAACTGTCTCAAAAAGGCAACCCTTCCTCTCTAGCCAGAACGATTTTTGTTGCCTGACTGGGGTAAGCTTTAAGTAAAAACACTATTAACTTTTACAAAAAGGACTACCACAGGGCATGATGTCACCATATTTGACATACGATCAGAAACCAGACAGGCAAACTGTGGGCAGGGAACAGAACCCAGCCAGTGGTGGTACACCCACGGAAATGCCCCTCCCATCACTTAAGTTTGGACATTTGATCCATACGTATGCAGGCAAAGCCAAAAGTTTTCAAGTTTTGTGTATTCACTTTTTGTGTATTAAAATTTCGTCCTTAACTTTCCGCTCTCCTGAAAGAGCAATGTAAAAAAAATATATTATTTATACATCTTAAGCTTTCTTTTTGAAGCTGAACAGAAGACAGTATTTCCTCCATAAACCTTCATTTACAGTGGATACAAAGATTTTCAGACATATACAGAGTTTTAACACAGAAGTGTTTCAAAATTTCCCTAGTCTTCATAGAGTTGACTTCATAAGCTTGGAGGCTTTTCAGTTATGTTCCTCCATAAACATTCAAGTTTTTATAAATATTTTTGACTTTCTACCCCTCCATCTGAAACAAATCCCTTCTGGAAAAGGAAGATAATTCCTCAACAAGTATGCATAAGACTGGCTAAACTTCTTCAGTTCCAGCCACCACCAAAGAGCCAAACTCCTTTCCTCAAAACCTAAGCTTTGGATATGGAAATTTTAAACACAGCGTTTGTCAGGTGGGCCATTGTGATGATTTCCTCTTCAATAAGCCTGACCATAACTAGACTTCTATTTACTTCAAATACACCAGTCTTCACTTTGCTCTTAAAGCCTTGTCTCTGTCCCCTGACATATCCTAGCTTACCTTTTATGTAACAGTTTAATAAGTTGTTAAAACACAAAGAAACTCATTAAGTTACTCAAACTACATTAAAATATCTGTAGTAAATTAAATTATGTCCAAAACTCACATGCAAAGGAAAATACCAGACCTTACATCTTTTCTGGATACTCTCCAAGCACCAGTACAGTAAAATGAACATTCTCAGTTAGCTGACTTTGAGGTAATTTCCTTTTTTTTTTTAAATTTAAATACTTGAGTTACATTAAAAGTGATGATTTTCTGGAAAACACTGAGCTTCATTTTCAGACAGCCAGATCTCTAAGACATCTGAAACCATGTATCAAAAACCCCAAATTACTAGCAATTTCTATTATTTTGACTTCCTTTGGATAAATTTCTCCACTCTTATTCTTGAATCATTACCACGTTCTTCTGAATAAAATTAATGACACACCCAACCGTTCCTCACATACCCAAACAAAAGGAAGAAATGGAGAAATCACAAATTATGGAAACTTAAGGTGGTGTGGTACAACAGTAATTGATGTGAACTGTTTTAAACTAACAATTAGCCAGCATTTTACAAGTGACAGATAAAGAAGCAAACAGTCTC
This sequence comes from Cnemophilus loriae, assembly GCA_013397755.1. NCBI lineage: Eukaryota > Metazoa > Chordata > Aves > Passeriformes > Corvidae > Cnemophilus > Cnemophilus loriae. Next base: position 1,574,725 of record VZTF01005565.1, read on the forward strand.
TTAGAATAATGATAAATTCTTCTTGGGTTTGCTCCATAGAAATATACCATACAGCTCATCCCTGCCGACTGAAGTGGTAGTGAATCATAATTTCATTTGCCTCTGCAGTAAAAGATGGGTTGGTTGTATGGAAAGCTGGTTTTAAACATTTTTACAGCCGCAGACTTGAAAACGTAGCTATGAAGATTGCAAGGTCAAACATTTGATTTGGAAATAAGTGCCTGATGTGCATGGTATTTAACTCTTCTGCACAGAAGTGGCCATAAAGGAAGTCTGTTCACCTTAAAAATCACTCCACTGTGCATTCTTTGATTAAAAATGCTCGTGATCCAAACTAGCAGATTAGTGCAAACTAGTGACCACAACTCACTGCTATTAAACTCTACTGCAATTAGCGTGAGGTATGCTATTAAAAGAAACAAATAAAAGGCATTGTTTTCCTGGCAGAAGCCAACATGTTTTATGAAGTTTTCCATACAGAGTAAAATGTGGTTAAAAAAGGAATCCTTAGATGCCTCTCAAATACGCGTAACACTCACAAAATATAAAGAAACCATTGTTTCAAGCTCTTAGAAGTTCTTAGTGTGTTTGGGAAAGCACAATTTGAGGGAAAGAATGAATAGTCATGATAGTCTAAAACTGTATAAGAAAGCTGCGATATAATCCAAAGCAAGAAAATTAAATATTGTTGTACTTTCATGAATCACATCCCAGCTGAGATTGGGTCAATTGGTTTCTTGCACACAGCAGATTTCAAGCATTAACTGCTTGCAGAAGACTGATTAGTTTTCCCGGACACAGAAAGACAGAATAAAAGATGTGATTTGACAGCTCTGCAATATCCAAAAGCAACTAAAAGAAAGAAACATGAGGAAGAAAGGAAAGAAAATAAATAATATCTAGTAACAAGGGAGTTTGTTTAATGGTTTTTATAGGGTTGTTTTTTTTTAAAGATTCAACAAATTCAATATACAAGATTACTTTGTTTCCTGTGGGCATTGGTTACCGTAAATTTTTCTTTTAAATTAACTACTGCAGGTATAAAGATTTTATGATTTAGAAGTGCAGTGCAAAATTAGATATAGAATCTGGCAAGGATATTTTGCTAGAGAAAAAAAGTTTTGTGCTGAGTCTGCATACCTAATGTATTTATTGCTTTAAAATGTTTTAACCAGCTCTGGTTGCTCACTAGACTCCTGGAATCCTTCATGGTTTTTAAACACTCTTCTTCATTTGATGACATGACACCATAGCAGAATGATGTGAATAATATTATGAAATAGCATTTGAATTTGTAATAGTAAAAAAAAAGGCTGTACTACATGCCTTTCAAATATCCAAGTTAAGATTTTCTTCAGATGCTCTGATGTACCGCATTTAAGTATCTATCTTCCAACTGCACTTTTACAAGAGTTGATGGATTGCTTAATATTTTCTGCAGGAGTCTGTTAGTGTTACTGGGCAGTCACGGTACCAATGCTTTTCTCTTCTTTAACATTTTGTACAACCAAGTAGTATTTTAACTACCAACACACAACTTTAGACATGATAAAATATTAATGCAGCTCCCAGCAATGCAATGAATCTATTCACAGCCAAACATCAAATACAAATTTTAGAGCACACAAAACTTAGAATGAACACTATTTTTTCTAAAGCTATACTAAGAAAAATTTTAAGCTCTCCTCACATTAGTTGTTTTGAAGGCTAGATTATCAGCCATTTACTTCTGGAACCCTGTGTAGCCTAAGCTGTCCTTAAGGATGATGTTGATCTATACAATTTGAAACTATTTTATTCTAATGTTCATAAAACCTGTGATACCATACGTAAAACCAACTTGATGCTGAAAAACAAAAACCCAACCAACTAAAACATTTTTGATGAGTAGGCCATCCAACATAGCTGCCCCACTCAGTTCTGTTTTAACCGGGAACTTGACAAAGAATGAAGAATTCCTGAGCATCCTTCCTGTCACATTGTTCTCCCTGTTCACTTCAGTGCTCAATTAAACCACAGTAGAAGTTGAAGGAAAGGGACCACTGAGCAGCTTGGAGTTGTTTTCTCATAGCTATCTGTCTCAGACCACATTTCCAAAAGGTTACCAGGCTGTTCTTCTAAGAGGACAGATAATCAGATTAAAACTAAGTCTCAAGCAAATGTACATTTAAATTAATGGACTTTCCTATCATATCTGCAACCCTTCCTATACACACACAGCACTAGAGCAAGGAACAAGTCCGGATAAGAAGCTAAAGGCCTTTCAAAGACTGTAAGAAGGTACAAAGAGCGTATTTTTGACCTGGATTAAGGCTCCTGGAGGTGGTAATGTGCTTTCCTACTCCCTAAAGTTATTGAACACCTTTGTATTTTTCATGCCATTTCTGAGAATTTCAGTTCACAAAAATAAACATCAAAATCAAATATTTAGAAACATCGGCCTGAAAAAGTTCTTCAACTTTATAACCATTCTTTGCAGGCAGAGGGCCTTAAGGGATGAGTTTCTTTTTTCTTGAAATATGTACTTCAAATAAATGTATTCAAATCATAGCACCTATGCTGCATGTTAGGAAGCTCAATATTTGTTGTATGATGTGAACACATCCACACTATCTTCAGAATTTGAAAACTGAAAACAAAACAAGTTTACTAAACTATTACTAATTTAAGTACCTATCTTTCTGAAACTTCTGATCAGCAAGTCCTGAAGAAAAAATTGCAAGAGTATATTGGAAGAAGGGTGAAAAGTTACACACTGCCAGCAGGGGTGGGGGTTTTCTTTGCTATTCTAAGTAGAGCTGTTATTCAAGTATCTCTTTGGGACAGGACTGCTCTGGTGTGCTGTCTTCAACTATTTTTCAAAGATAAAGATAGCAGATATTTGATTCATTCACATGACACTATAGACAGTAGACTTTAAAACCACAAAATGATCTAAAAAAAACAACTTATGTGAAAATGCATACTTAATTTCTTTATGGCAAACTCACAAACTGGACATCCAAATTAATATTCCAATCAGGAGAAACAGAAGTAGTTCCTTACAGAAGTACTGTCTGGAAGCAACAGTCAAAGCTGGGTTTTGCACCTAAAATTAGGTTTCAGCTTCTCTGTTTGAAAAGTGTATCAATCCCAATTACCCTGAGTACATAACGAACTGAAAATTAAATAAATCCATTAGTTTAATTTTAACCTAAATGAGTCCTTAAAGATACTTTAAAAGTGCTCCATCAGTGAATGTTCTCAATTGAATGTATTTAACACAGAAACATAATGGACAGGATATGCACATAAGAGCCTGGGCTGTTCTTGATGATAAATTATTCATAGTGGTAATCAAACTGATGAATGTTACTGAGTGAAAAAACAACTCTGATCAATCTTATTTTTTCGCCCACAACTAATATGCATTTGGGCCATCAGAAGATTTGGAAGCCTATTGTACATGTAGTTTGTTTACCCTGTTTTTAAAAAAGTAGCACCTAGCAAAGGTAGGAACTGACCTCGTGACATTGCATCTACTTGTTATCCACTTTGGGCTGAGGTGAGAGACAGCTTTATGCTTGATCTTAGTCCTTGCTCATCCTGGCCATGGTAGTTAAACTCATTTTTGAACACTGTTGTGGAGTCACTGATGTCTGGTCAAGGGAAGGGATTGTCCTGCTCTTCTCTCCTCTGGGACAGCCTCACCTTGAACACTGTGTGCAGTTTTGGGCACCACGGTATAAGAAAGACATTAAACTATTAGAGAGTGTCCAAAGGAAGACAACAAAGATGAAGGGCCTTGAGGGGAAGACAAATGAGGAGCGGCTGAGGTCACCTGGTCTGTTCAGCCTGGAGGAGACTGAGGTGGAGACCTCATTGCAGCCACAACTTCCTTGTGAGGGGAAGAGGAGGGGCAGGCACTGATCTCTTCTCTGTGGTGACCAGTGACAGGACCTGAGGGAGTGGCTTGAAGTTGTGTCTGGAGAGGTTTGGGTTGGGCATCAGGAAAAGGTTCTTCACCCGGAGAGTGGTCAGGCACCGGAAGTGCCTGGACTCCCCAGAGGAGTGGTCAACCAGCCTGACAAGGTTCTAGAAGTGTTTGGAAAATGCCGTCAGGCACACGGTGTGACTTTTGGGGACGGTCCTGTGCAGGGGCAGGAGTTGGACTCGAAGATCATTGTGGGTCCCTTCCAACTCAGCATATTCTGTGATTCAGACCAACACTAAATATCTCTTTGTCTTTGTAGACATCCATGGTCATTCGATCAATTTTTCATTCTGTTTTTCAGTCAGCTTTACCATTCAGGTATGTAATAAGAACTTTCAAATCTCTCTATATATGCATTGACAACTGATTCCAACCTGTTGCCAGTATTCACATCCCCCGGTTTGTTCCTCACATACACCCGGAAAACAAATTTTAAAGAAACAAAACAAATAAACAAAGCCTTAAAAAAGAGAAAAAAAAAAAAGCAAAACCAAAAGCTCAACCCCAAAATTTGTTTCCCTCTCCCTGGAAGAATCCTGGCATTATCACCTTCCCTTTAATTCGCAGCATCGTTCTGGTTATCATTCACAATTTGCACTAAAGCACTGCTAGCATACTGAGTGCAGGTTTAAAAGGCATGAAAAAGAGATAAGGTAACAATGACCTGTGGCTATGGAAAAGTAAACAGATTGGCATTCAAGTTCATCAGGTTCTGTTGGCCTTTGTCATGTGGTGCCTGTAAAATCAGACCAGTACTCCTGCCTCCTGTCGAACACAATCTCCTGTTGTGAGATATTTATGCGCTCTGTTATTATCATCGTTCCTGTGGGTGACAGGAAGCACCAGCTGAAACTCCGGAGTCTACTCTAATGCACCATAAAAATAAAAAGTCAAAGAACATGACATACTCTCTCACTTGCCTGTAACAAGCTTTCACAAGCAACTTAGATGCTGAATATCATCCCAACTCAATTGTTCCACATAACCAGCATGACAAATTTTGTCCTATGACTTCATTTACACATCAGGAACTCTGTTACAGGAAGATATATTGGAACTCAACAAGAAAATAGTACTCCATCCCATTACAAAGAAATATTACTTGTACAAAAAAACGCTGAGAGTTCATCTACAGTAAGAAACCCCATCAAAAAAATATAATTCCTAGAGATTCTACCATTTGCACAGTTTAACCAATATTAGTACTAGTGAAAACAAAGTAAATTTTTCCAAAAAATTTACAATATTACACTGGCTTGCAATTTACAGGACAAAGGCTTATAAAGCAAGATGAGAATTAAGGAACAAAACAGCAGTTCACACATTCTGCCCCCAAAGGATGCTAACATTCTTTCAGCTAGACAGCAAAACAGTGAACTGGCTTATCTTTTAGATAAGTTTTCTAACAGAGTAAAGTTTCTGAAAGTTGATACCAGCATGGCACAAGAGAAAAAAAAAAAAAAAGTATGAAAACACTTCCATCCTTAAATAAGAATGCATTTCACAGCAGCTGTACATGAGCTGGTCCCAGAGTCTGAACTTCCACAGCAGCAAAGAGGAGAAACTCATGAGCTGGAACTATCAATGAGACTTGCTGCGGTCATTAAACACTGATCCCAATGAAAAGACATCATTACAAAGCTCTTTCTCTTGAGGATAACTTTTTAATTCCAAAGAAATGAAACTGACCATTCCAATACCAAAATGAAATACTTTGGGAAAAAGGGAAAAAAAAAAAGACTTGAAATCAATTCATAATCAAGTTCCATACCACAGTTACCTACTGTTTAAAGAGCAGAGAAAGAAAAAGAAACAAACAATGTTGTGGCAGGGTTTTTCAATAATTGAAAATAAAGCTCTGGATCACAAAAACAAGGTTGGTAAATGGTATCAAAAGACGGTCTAGGGAGACTAACTTGCCAAGGGTACCTTTACTCAACTAACCAAGTCTCCAAGCACATTTGCTTTCAATGACACCTGAGATTATGAGTTAAACACACCATTTCCATGCTGACTGTTCAGTTCCATTGGTCAAAGACAGGAGTAATCAAAATCGCCTTTCCTGCAAGGAACTACAAACCATCACTCAGTAACATGCATAGTGCAGGGCTTTAGAATTCAAGCTAATTCTCTTTTGTGGGTTATAAAAAGACCTTTATGTGAACCCAATGGTAAGAATGCCTCCATGAGTTGGGAATTACTACAACAGCACACGCATGAGATAATTTATGCAGTGCTCAAAGTCACAAGATTCCAATTCAGCCGAAAGTAAATGCCCCTAAAGAACCTTCATATTTCATAGTGCAAAACCATATTTAAGTAATCAAAAAGTGAATAATGGAGCAGTTAGCCAGCTCTTTAATACATTAGCTAAAAGTATATCAATTCCATTGATTTTTACAATGGGCTGATTTCACATAATGGATTAAGCTCTCTAGAAAGACTGTAAAGGGGAAAAAATGCTTTGCCAGAATTAGGGGAAGATGGTGTCAAAGTGCTTTTATGACAAGCACGCAGTTAAAACATTTTATTTGGGGTTGCTAAATTTAGAGTACTTCTGTTAGGAATAGACCTGCTGCTAACAGTTGAGTAAAAGCCATGATTTCAACACTGCAGATATATTTTCAAGATTTCAGTTATATTTTCCTTTAAATATTTTATTCCTAGCTAAGAAACAGGAAGTTTGAACTAGAAACATGTAATCAAACTTCAACACGGCAAAAAGTTAACAGCAGGATGCTTCAAGGATCCATAACGCTAGCAACATTTAAAGGCACTAATTAATGAGCTGAAAAAGAAAGTAGAAAAGTTAATAGTTATATATGTTAGTCAAGTACATAAGACCAAAAATGTAACCAACTGGAAGCTAAGCAACCATGATGTACAGGTAATACACTGGCAGATAAAAGTCAATGTTAATAAATGCAGAAGTGTCACTGAAAGTTAAATAATTACTAGTATGGTCAGCAACCTTCTAAATTAAGTAGGCCTAGTATAAACAAGAGGATTACAAGCATCCCTGTGGAACTCGGGGAATATCTCTGCTCAATATGAGAACATTGCTGCTGATAATTAAAAGTATCAAGATTCAAAAGCAGCAGTGACAAGCACTAGCAAAACTGCCTTCATATAAAACTAGTGCTTCATTCTTAATGACGACCTGAAAAAGGCTGCTGCAGCATTAGATTAGGTAAAGAATTAGAAATCCAACAGAAATATTCAGAAGACAAAGCATGAAAAAATGCAGTTATAAGAACAGTAAATGTAAACAGAAGGGAAATAATTTACACCTCAAAAATTAAGATGCTGCTCAGTGAAAGCAGGAAGTATACAGTTCAGAGATACGCTTTTTTGATACAACGCATAACTGAATATTCCCTTATCTCTAATGCATCTTTATAATAAAGAATCTGTCAATATCCAAAAAAGGACAGAAAAAAAATGACTGGAATGAAGAACGTCCCATGTAATGATCCAAGACTACTTCTACTAAGCATAGGTGCAGGGCACATGCCATAACACAAGTATCCAGCATTTGCCTTCTTTAACACTTCTTATATCTGTCATGAGTTATTCATCCAGTTGAACTCCTGATAAACTCCAGTGTCACAACTTTAATACTAAAATCAATGTGTTGACTCTTCAAAGGAGGAGGGGGGCACCAAAACCACTCCCTTCCAAACAAACTTTAAAAATCAAGATCCTGAAGAGCAACACTGGAATGCAAAAGATGCACTATAACTTGGCCTGAAGGACAGCACCACATACTTCCAGATTTTGGTTATAATTTAAAACAGATGAAAGAGCTCCAAAATTCTTAATAAAGTAATTGGTTAAACAACACCATTTTAAACAGCACCACTACAACTATTCAAAGGTATTTTAATGCACCTTACACACAAAAATAATTTTATTTAAATTTGTAGGCTATTCTTTTTCTTTATAAGCACTAACAGCTCCTGATACAGCCCAACTTGAATCTAGAGATGGTCCCTGCACTTCCATGAGAAGACACCTAAAGATACACACTGGGGAAGACTGTAGAGCCAAAGACCATACCATTTTGGTCCTGTGAATCAAACTTTTGTGCTATGTGGACAGTCTGACACCACATGCCCTAAAACGAAAAAAAAAAAAAAAAACCACTAAAAAATATAAAATGTAAAATCTATCAAGAATCTCTTGTCTCTTGAACAAAACATGATGTAAATTGCATTCAAAGGATTTAAGTATTTGGAAGTACCTTATTTTTAGATGAGTGTCCCTGAAGCTACTTTTTGCTCTCAGCCCAAAGACAAAGATTACACTCTTTTTGTGATAGAAAAAAGAAAAATATTTAACAAGTTTACAGCTAACATATAGGTTATCAACACATATGCAACAAAGAAAGGACAGCAGGATACTATTTCCCTGAAGCAGCAATTTGGCATTGAAATTTATTCTAAATTACCTCCATTCTTTTTCTGTATAGCTTATTCCTGAACTCATTTGAACAAATTCACTTTGAGATGATGAGGGGGGAGGAATAAATCTTTATACAAAAGTGAAACAGTACCACCTCACTGCTAGGCTATGAAATGACTGTCACATGGTATTTTTAAAGTATTTTCATGACTTTCATTAGTGTCTTTGAATTGCCCTATTCCTATAAGAACAGGATACATGACGAATAAGGTATACTCATTCATGCAGCTTACAATTCTGAACAGACAGACATCATCCAGTAATAGTACATGTGCTGGCCTTATCACCTTGATCTCAAGGGTGGCTTGTATGTGGTGTCCTTGCCAGGTAACATTTGTATCATTTTTCTGAGGATGACCATGCTGCCACAATTTCCCTACTGACAATAATCGTCTCAGGTTTACATTCCTGTTTCACAGGTAAGCCTGAGAAAATGCAGCAAACAAATTCAAAGTGCTAGCAATATCACTTAAAAAAGGGCCATCATCACAGGAGGACACAGACACAATTCCAAGTCACAGAAAATGATGAAGCTGGCACTAGAAAGTGAAGTGCTTTCTTCAAGATAAATAATCCTTTGTATTCACACGAAAAACGAGTTCTGTGGTGTTCCAAGTGCTCAGGGTAGCATGATCTTCAATGTCTTTGCAAAGGAGTGAAGTTGAGAGCAGCAATGTATAATAATACATGGTTAGTTACATAGTTTTGGTTTGCACAGCTGTTGGCTATGTTCGTTTACAGTTCATGTAGTGCCAACATCATTTATATAAACAGAAGAGTCTGTTTCACTCCTGTTCATCGCCATAAAAGTTAGTTCTCTCAGCAGCTGCTGCACAAAAATCAGTTTCTATTTCAGTATCTCACAATGTAAGTTCACGAAGTGGCAGGTTCCAGAATCTACTAAAAACAAGTGGGACCTAAAGAAACTTGCCCATGCTTAATAATTTAAGGGAGGCGGGGGTGGAGGGGGCAGAAGACATGCACTTCTGCTTTCCCAGAGTGGAAGGAGGTAGCAACCCGCTGTTAACACAGCTAAAATCACATGAAAACCAAGTTCCATTAGGCAACCACTTAGAATGAGAGCTTCCCCGACTCTCTTCAGCTTTATGAATTAAAATGAAATAAAATAAGGTTGATCCGGAGCCCAGCAGATAAGATAAACTCTAAAATATTAGTCACATGTTACGTAATAAACATCAGCTGAACGAACTTGATGTGACAGCGGTGAAGAAGTAGAGCCGAGGATGCTGCCCTGGTACTCCCCCCTCCAAACACACGCACACACAGCCACGCTGCCGGAGGCTGCTGACACACAGCAGCTCCCGACCCCTGGGAAGCAGCAACAGGACGTCGCCAGCCCCACGACCCTTTCCCCGGCGCCTCGGGGAGCCGCCGGAAGGCAGCTGCAGGCTATGTGTGCCGAGCGGGCACCGCGGCGGGGTCACTCCGCTCGGAGGAAGCGGCGGCCGGCCGAGGCGGCGGCTCCCCTGCAGGCAGCCGGAGAGGGAAGAAGCCCGGCGCTGCCTGAACTTGGCTCTTCCCTTCCCCCGAGCCCCAGCGCGGCGGGGAGCGGGGCGGGGGGAAGCGGAACCCGAGGCGCCCAGAGCCCACACTCACCTCGGCCCTCCTCTCTGTCGCTGCCGGGCGGACGTCGGGGCGAGGCGAGGGGCAGCGCCAGCCCCGCCGCTGCCGTGCCTGTCACCGGGTGCCCGAGCAGGAG
>VZTF01005565.1:1585158-1602377 GCA_013397755.1 Cnemophilus loriae
GGTCGCCGTGGCGGGGATGTCGGTACCCGGGGCGGGGGTCGCTGGCGCGGGCGTGCGGCTGCCCGGCGCGGGAGGGAACCACCGCCCACCCCGGTGCAGCAAAGCCGGCGGGCGCCGGTGCCCTCGGTACCCGCCTGTCCCCGGGCGAGGGCGGCTGCCGGCTTTAGCGGGTTCTAGTGCAACACGTTTCGACCCGGGGGTCCCTGGCTGAGGGGGCCGTGCGGCGCTTCGAGCGCGGCCCTGCGGGCTGCGGGTGCGTGGCTGCCAGCCGGGGTGCGGCTCTCCGTGGTGTGCAGGGTTTGTAGCTGGTGAGCAGGTGTGGTGTTTTCCTGTGTCATCCCTGCTGCGCTGGCACCTGCTGCACCCGCGCTTACGTGTGCTTTAAAAGTAGGTCTGGCCGGTGAGGACGAGCGAGAACCGCTGGCACTGGCTTGTCCTTCCTACACCTTGTGATGGGGGTCAGCAGCAGCTCCCAGCTCCTTGCTGGGCCACGGGTGGCTTTGGCATAGCGTGTGTGCCGTCAACGTGGTGCGCCAGCAGCGATATTGGGACGCATAGCTGAAACAAATGTTGCATTGGGTCATTAGGCTGCAACAAGCCTCTTCTTAGCAGTGGCCTCTGGGAAGGAAGCATCAAAATGTTACATATATGCCCTAGGACCACGTTTGTGTACTAAGATTATTCAGTACAACTAGAAAATTACTTCACACACACACACACACACACACACACACACACTCCAAGATGTATTCTGACACTTGAATTCTGTGAAGTGTTTTATCTTCTCCCTAATATTAAATTCAGCTTTTTAAAGTTTACAGATCAAAGTTTGTATGTCCCCTTTAGGAAGTCTAACTCGCAAAGTTTCAGTGAAGAAAACGTTGGGTTTCCTTCACGAGCAAAACTTAAGTCTCTGAAATGATGTATAACTTTAAAGAGGTATTTGTTTACAGAATCCAAAAACCATGCTGTGCTCGTTATAAACATTTTTAACAAGTTTCTTGGCAGAAACCCTATATTCAAAATAGAACTTAAACAGGGAAAGGGAAAAAAAAGTGTGCAAAGTTAAGCGAATGCTGAACATGTGTCATACTGATGCCTCACAATTCTGTGGGGAATTCTGCTGGTGCTTCCATTTATTTCTCTCGTTAAAGATCTTTTTGTTCAGTCACTGACTTGGGTCTAACCCTTTACCCACAACACACTCGAAGTTGCCCTATGGTGTTTTTATTTTATTTAACCCTAAGAGTGATTTTTTTAAATTTTCTTTGTGACATCTGCAGGTGCTACTTGCTCTCGATGCCCTCCAAAGTAACTTAGACCTTTTAAAAGGCACCTAGGTTTTCCAGCCATTCATTTGGGGTGCTTTTTCTTCAGACAAAACCAGTGAGTTGAGAATCCTCATGTAACCACACAGATCTATTGAGGATGAGTACTTAGTTTGCGAGGTAGCATACAGGACCCTGTTTCTCCATATATTTTGATGTCTATTTTTAAGCTATTTCAGGCCCAGCCTCTTTACGCAGGAGAGTGCAGGCAGCAGCACGGTGGTTGTGATTGAAATCCATCCATCTGCCCTTTCTCCCCTCATTGAGGAAGAGTAAAAAGTGCAGGATGGATTCCTGAGAAGACATCTAGCCAGGGTGCACTGAGGATTACACTAAAAGGGATTTGACTAATATTGACTGAAATAGTTTGACTGAAAAAAAAAACCAAAACCGTTTGGAAAATGCCTAAATGTTATCAGGTGACAGAGTAAACATTCCTGTGAAAATATCAAAGTAGCCAATGCATAAACAGTAGGACAAGGAGGCATTCTTTGCCCAGTGGAGGGCTCTCACATATGTTCACCTTCAGTGAGCTGAATGGAATTCCTTGTGTGCTTAAACAACTTAAATGTTTGAGCTTTGCTGTATTTCTCAGCTGATACATCCACCAGGGAGTGTGCACTGTGACAGGTAGCTTCCCTGTGAGAGGTAATGTACACAGGAGCTGTTGAGCTGCCTTCATTTAGCATTTATAGGCTGAGCACTAATAAGCACTGTGTGTGCTTATACACAGGCAGATAATAAAAGAAGTATCAGGCTTTTCTATGCAAAAAAAAAGAAAAAAAAAAGTGCGTGTTTTAAATTGACACGAATTTTTTTTTTTTTAACGATCTATTGTATGCAAGCGGCTTAACACTTGTTCTGTTATGACTGATGATGCCATAGGATGTATCCCAAGTCCCTCTGGTGGAATGTCTTTATGACACCTCAGTTATCTATTCTATTGCATTGCAGCCAAGTCCAGGAAACTCTCTTAGCAAAAATGTTATTAATTTAATGAAAAGAAAAAGTCAGTGTGAGATGTCTAGATACAGCCAAAGACACTTTAAGAAGTGACATGAATTCACTAAACTCTGTAAATAAAAAGATGTAATTTTGGAGTAAGTGAACATTTAAAAATGTAGTCTATAATTTAAGGACTACGTTTATGGCATTCGTATTTAGAGAATTATCCTGAGATTCAGGTTTATGGATTGTGGAGCACTACTAAGTCAACTTTGTAAAATTACTATTGGAGGGACCTTTTACAACATGTACATCTTTAAGTCAAGAGAACAAATAAATGCTTTTAAAAAATCTTTGTGATGGTTTGTAATTATAATCAATGCTAGCCTTTTGATTACATGAGACTCTCAAATTTCTCTGACCTACATACTGCAGAATTGCCTGGAAGGAAGCAAAAAAAAAAAAACTTCGAGTATTTTTCTTACTTTGGTTACATGTTTGCCCAAGCTGCGCCACTCCTCCGAGGTGCCCAGAACCCCACAAAATACCAGGTCTAAGGAAAACAGTAGAGGAGACCCTGCTGTGTAATTTGTACTACATCAGGCACTAATGGGCACAATTCCCTCCACAGGTCTCCATCCTATAGCTGCAGAGGGGTGAACTGACCATGACAAAGCTGCCAGATGAGGAACTGAAGTTCAGGCTACCTACAAGGTAAACAGAAGCATCAGCGACCAGATCCCACAAGCAAGGTACATGTAACTATAATTCACATCAGCAGCACGACTTAATGTCCTGAGGACAACAGCCAGGAGTAGCCTTGCCAAAGAATCCTCACAGAACTGGGATTAAAATACTTCCCAGCTGAAGGAGGTGACAGTGTCAGGGTTTGGCAGTTTGCTGCACCTGAGGCAGCACCCCATTTGAACTGAATGCAAACAGGCACTACCTTAGTGGAGGTCATTTTGCACTCATTCAGTACTTAGATGGTGGTTAGAAACCTTAGAAATAAGAAGTACACTTATGTGCCAGGTACAGTCTGCTTTGTCAAAAGAAAGAAATATGTAAATACTGTCTTCACATCAAATTTGGGAAAGTGTTTGTCTCACCAGAGCTAATTACCAATGAGGAAATTGGCATTTATTGTTGTGGTTATTACAAAGGGTGTCATAAACTAACTTTATCACAGCAAAAATTGAACTGTATTTGCATTATTTCCATCGCATCATCTTTGCTTTACAAGCTGTCTGAAATAGCTGTTCTTGGAAGGTCTCCAACAAAGCATTCTCTTTGGGGCTACTAACTGCAAATAAGATTAAAGTTTAATATGTCTGGTAATCAGTTTTCTTTTAAAGAGTGCAATCTGATTTCTTATGGTCAGTTGGGATCCCACACATCCTCATCTCCTCTGTTTTTCAACTTGCTGCTTTCAATAACCCAAATAGGTAATTTGCCAACAGATGTCCTTTCACCACTTTTCCTGAAATGGAGCACCATCTGAGAGGCAGTCATACATGGCTTCTACTCCAGAATCCCAGGCTTCTGTCTTTTAAATGTAACCTCTTTTTTTTTTTTTTTTCCTCCTTTGAGCCTGGGCAAGAACAAAGTGCTTTATGCCCTCCATTTGTTCCCATGACATGCAGTGAATAAAGGTGGGTAAAGCTCCTTTGCTCGAAACCAAACAACAGGAGCAGGTAATCTCTACTCCTCACTCAGATCACTGATTTGCTCCAAAAGAACTATGGTTGTACTGAGTGAATATTTCTTGGTATCAATTAAAACACCCTTTGGGGCAAATAGCAAAAAGAAAGAGAGAGCACCACAAGAACTTGTCTGTCTTTCATTAACCCAGTCCTACCTCCCAGCTGATCTGATCTCACCTGACTTTTAAGATGGGAGGAGGGAGCAGCTGGGATCTGTGCTGACACCCAGACGGAGGGTAAGAGCAGGTGTGGAGTACAATGGTCCCAGCACTCTCACTTCCCATGAATGCTCCCTGAACCCATGAGTGCATAGCCCTAGTCTGCTTTGCTCCTTTGCTGGGAAGAACTAGGAGAGAACAGGTCTCCTTCACAGAATTCCTTCCCCTATACTGGACTGGAACTAGGATGCTGTCCTGTACCTGAGGATAAAATTAAGGACAGAAAAACAGTGAGACTGGACCTGCAAAACTGGACTAAGACTAGCCCTAAAGATATCATGTGGGTTTGACAGCCTAATAATTACTAAATCATTTGGCACTATGTGCAAGCTGCATAGCAGCCACACAGTGCTACTGACATCTATGCGGCAATATTGTACCACAGAAGGGTCAGGAGTTGCAGGAGAGCATGAATCATTAAACAAAGCTTTTGATTAAAGAGCATGCTGTTGCTGACTTTTGCAATTTTTTTTTCAATATTCCTAAAATTCATCTTGACTGATACTATACCTTTCCTATTGGGCCTACTGGGAGAAACCACCAGAGGCCAACATCTTCAGACTATTAGTTCCTCATTGGGGGATAGTTTCTCACATCCCAGTCCTTAAATTTTTTATTTTTTTTTAACTTTCCTATTGAACATGTTGCCCATACAGGTTGTGGAGTGTTCTTTACTGGAGATATTCAAGAACTATGTGGACACAATCCTGTGCCATGTGCTCTAGGATGATCCTGCTTGAGCAGGGTCATCCGGACCAGACGACTCACTATGATCCCTTCCAACCAAACCCATTCTGTGGTGAAAACAAGCTTTCACACAACATCAGAGCATATCGGTATATTTGTCAGTTTGGTTGTCAGAGGTCCAAGAGGATTTAAACCAAGTTTGCCACAGCAGGAGGTTGCTTCTAGATATAAACATTTCAAAGAATGTAAATACCAGTTTTCAAAACATTGTTAAAAGGTTTTGGCAGGTATGAAAGTGCTTCCATTTCCATCTACACTAAACCTGGAACATATTCATCACTCTTACACAGCCTGTTGTTATTCCATATGTGATAATTTGTTTTGATACTTGTTTCTAAGATCTATAACATGAAAAAAAGGTGAGTCTTGTGTTCCTAGGACATTTCTGTCACAGCAATGTTTCAATATATTACAAAACACTTAATCCGCAGCTACGAAATGTGGATGTCCAAAAGACAAAAGAAAAATAACTATTACATTTCATTCAAATATACATGTGAACAAAAGGACTGAAGATTTATCACAAACAGCTCCAGCCTTTACAAAGTGGTCCCATTCTGGAAGAAATATGAATATGCTTTCTCCCAAGAAAAATAGAGGCAGCCTGAGGGCAACATAAAGGTATAGTAAACTTCTAAAAGATGAAGTCTCTATTTTATTTTTTACCACAATAACTTCATGTTATGGATAAACAAAGAAAAGATATAATTTTATGCAGCCATTTGAAAGTTCATAAGCCTGGCTAAAGCAACTTTTCATGAGCAGCCATAAAAAACAACAGTAAAACTAGCAACTAATATTTTTGCCTAATACACTGTCATGTCTAGAGGATAGTAAGGTCTGTCTAACACCACCAGCTCTCCCTGCAGATGAGATCCCAGTGTTCCTATTTCAGCAGGATGTTTTTGTCACTGACTTAAAAATAATAAGCAATTAAAGTGAGAGCAGATACTAAATGTTTTCACATAAAAGCCTGTCACAGATTTCTCACCCAAATGCTTCCATCTATCCTTCACTATTTACCATCGCTGTTCACACAGTGGGTCAGCAATATAATTTTTTGCCAAAAGTGAAACAATGCAATTTTGTAGGGGATGCTGGAGGCCATTTGGAAACCAATTGCTTGAAGGAGAAGGTACCTTCTGAAAACGGACCGTAAGAGCGGCACCTGAGGCTTCAACTTTGTACCTCAAAGGCTTCTTTAATAAATAGACTCTGTTTATCACACACAGAAGAGCAAAGGAGAGGAAATGGACTTCCCACAGACACGTCTGCAAGGCAAAGTTGCCCTCCGCTTCACACATCATAGATTAAGCAGAATAAAAAGGCTGAATTCATCAGTGTAGAGATACACTGCATCATTAAATTATGCCTTCAGTGACAACTGAATAGTCCATTTGCCTTCAGCAGGTTTCTAGTGGAGGCAATGATTGGAACTTAATAAACAGTTGTGTTAGAAAAACACTATTTGTTATATATATGGCTTGTTAAGCACAAGCAGCAGAAGAAAGCTTGAACATTTCTCTCTTTTTTTGTTACAAGCATCAGAAGAAATTACTGGCAGATAAAGGAACTGGACTGATGTGATAAAAATACAGTACTTACCACTCACTTTTCAGGTAGAATAAGCCTTAAGACGTGTTTGGTAAGTTTTCCATTAGTCTGGTATTCCTAAAGTGTGCATTGATTAGCATTCCAACATGTTATTTTCAGTCAAAGTACTCCACCCCTAATCTAGATTCCAGTTTGATTTCCCAACTGGGTTTTTAAAATGATTAACACCCACAGCAATTCAATTATTTAAATACATTTATCATTTACCTAAATGGCATTGCAAGTGAGCTACACCTGCACCAATGGATGGTTTGGGACAGACCAAAGGTGTGTCTAACTTTGTATCCTCTCTGACATGTCTCAAAATGAGTACCTTGGAAAAGATTATGAAGGCCACTACAAACATGTGGTGACACTTCCCCAGCTTCCAGCTGAACTTGAGTTTCTTTTCTCTTTTCAGTACAAAGGTGATTTGCAGTTCACTTGTTTTCTACAACTTCTAAGAGTCTGCAGAGGCAATAACCCTGAAGATGGTTCAGGTTAGCTAGGTCTCTCCTGAAGTACATGTCTAATTGAAATGTACTGACAACATGCAATTGCTGCCGGTGAGCTTTGTAGACAAGCAAGATGCTGGCAAAAGCAAAAGGCAAACATTACCTCTATGTCTTAATTCAATTTCTCCATTATGATCATATCTACACCATGGGAATTCACATACCTTCCCTAGGGGTTTGATTTCTGGAAACAGTGGATGATGTGTATGTGGGTCAAATAATTTATCCAAAGTAACATAAAGATGTTTTTCTGTATAACCAAGAAATAACTCATCATTCAGATTTCTTTGTTTGCAATTTTCAAGAATTAGGAAGATGTCTAAATTTTTACAGCTCCATTCTTACTATTAAATCCTTCTACCCCACAATATCAAAGTATATACAAGTATAAAAAATTTGGCTCAGGATATGTTTAAGTGATAAGGGCATTCTAACATGTTTCCTTCTGTTTTGCTGTGTAGCAATGATCTTTGATCTTAGTACATTCATTGCCTCCCTTCCAGGCTTGCACTGATTTTAGTCAAGGTGGGTGAAAATCCCTCCACCTGGAGTCATTTTAATACTTACTGACCAATTCTTAAATCCTGTACAAGAACAGAGTGCACTGTGGCTGAGCACAAGCCCAGGATGGAGGGATTAGAGAAAAAAAATCCAGCACCTCAAGGCAGTATTTGGCAGCTGCTGTTTCAGCCCTAGAGCTACACAGCAGCTGCCACAGCCAAAGCAGCACTGCCTGGCACAGACAAAATAAAGGAGGTTTGCCTGATGTGCTTCTTCCCACCTTGTGGTTTGCCTGCATTTTTTAACTCTTCTTTTACATGATACAAATAGTTCTACCTGGAGAGTAATCTTGTGGATCCAAGAGAAAGACTATGTTTTCATCCCTATTACACAATACAGCCAACAGAAATCTCCCCTATATTCCCCCCAGCCAAATACTACGCTAAATTAAAAACAAACCACATTATTTTCAGAAATTATATATTAAATAATTATATGTTCTTATACGTTACAATTATATATCAGAAATCCTAGCACAGGTGGACAGTAAGAAAGATCCTTTCCTCAAATATAACAAACATGGAGACTGTGCAAGCAATGAGCTGTACTTTTAGGAAAAGATGAGAAAAAGATTGAGCATATAGTCTAGAACCAACAGAGCAGCATTAATGTATTTAATTCTGTATGAATCTATTTTCATACCTTTCTTTTCCTCCAGTCTTTTCCAGAAAAAGGTTTAACTCTCTAGAGTGCCATTTCTGAGACAGCTTCCCATAATGCAAGAGGGAGAAGTCTATGAGCTTTCCAGTATAATAAGCGAGCAGCAGATGTGTGTGAGTACAGCTCAGTAAGTAGGTATTTCCAGAGAGCTTAGATAAAGTGCTTAATACAATGCCCAAATACCACAAGTCCCAGTGGGACAGTGAAGCTTGCTATGGAAAAGAGACAATGGAAGAAAGTCAAAGACAGTGCAGGAATATGATCTTTCCTTTTTGAACCGTTTTGAAGTCCAACAACCTTTGTGCGAACTCGTCAGTCTGATGCAGTCAACAGAATGATGCAGCATGGGCTGTAGCCATGGAATGTAAAATAGTACCTGCTCAGGGTTATTAACTGCATTCCAGTTGTCCTGTACTAATTCTGGGGCTAATCATCAGAGTCAGGTCTAAGCACAATATTTTAATTTCTAAAATACGGTTTTAAAGTTGCACCTTTGCATCTAAACAAAGTCTAGCTTTTTGCTACTCATCTGAATGTACACAAGAGCTGCATTTTATTAAATATTTGGAGCATTGGCACTGGTTAGTGCAACTGTTAGGTGAGTAAACATGTACATCCCCCACGTTTTTAACCTGAGGTTCTCACAGCTTTTGCAGATGCAACTGCCTCAGTTCCATTCCTTTTAGACAGACAGGTACACTTGCATCAAGGCCAGGAGACACCACACTAAATCCTAACTACACTGTAAGTGACCCTGTAATGCATGGTGCGACCCTGTGACCTCCCTCCCTGCTTCTCGGGAGGCGAACTGGGGTCTTGCCTCAGGCTGCAAAGCATGTCAATGACACATGCCAAAAGGATTCAAGGTCTTACACCCCCTCCCATTCCTGGGCTACATTATTAGGTCATGCTTCTATTTTGTCCCATGCATCTCACTTTTCATTACCATTTATCACTGTGTAGTAGAGTTTGAACAATAAAACTTACTTTATGATTTTAAGTATCCTTCTTTGGATAAAGAGAAAAGCATTTTCTTCTAAAACACACTCCCATCTTGCAATGTAAGTGTTAAATCTCTAGCTGAAAGATTATTTATGGTCTGCATACTTATTCTTTCAGGGTATGACATCATCCTCAGCACATGCATAGCCCAGAACACAGTAAATTATTCCTGAAAATTCCTTTCATTACTCTCAGATTGTTAAACATCACCCAGTAGCAAATTTGTAACTGATGTCTCTTGTCTGAAATTGATTTGCATGCTTATTTCTTTTGTTAACTCACTGGGGGTCTCTTACCTTTTGTGTCTACAATAGAACTAAGGATGTATGAATTTAAGGATTGCGAGAATAAATTATTCTAGCCTATTTGCTGTTTTCTAAACTTGTATTTATTTACTTCTTAAAAATTACTTTTTTATTGCAAACAATACTCTTTCACACAGTTACACATCCTCTGGTATTACCTCAGATGCAAAATACAATTTTCTACCCAACCTTTGATGAAGGACTTCAGCCTCATCTGCAGCCAACTTCTGCCCACAGCCATTCTCCCTGACTTTGCAAAGGAGTGACCTTTTGAAGTTAACACTGTTTTGTTCATTCAGTATCACTACTCCAACTAGCTGAACATTATCAGGATGATCTGAGGCCTCTGAAAGCAAAAGGTTTAATCAGAGCCCCTCATTCGGTCTTTGGAAGTATTCTTCAGAAAGACAATACAGGTTTAAAATTGATTTCTTGCAGGACCTGTGAGTGGCTGCTGCAGAGAATAAGGAGATGGCACAGATAGGAGTCCATGAGGAAAATCACTTTAACCTGAAGAACACTGGAATTCCCAAAAGCTCAACGGTGATGAAAGCAATTACCTGAAAACATAGGTAGTGTTTTGACGGTTTTGCTATTGCCTTTCCTTCATGGCTTTTGGAGCTGTTTTTCTCTTAGTTCCAATAGCAAAGCCAGCACCTGCAGTTTGCTGCTGTCTATCAGCTAAGCAAGTGGCCAGTTTTACCCTTTTGTTATGGTGGATCAGGCCCTTAATCTGAACAGTACTGTCTGTAGTGAATCAAACAACCTCCAGGGCATTCTCCTGTATATGGCACAGTTATTTACTTCCATGTAAAACATGCTTTTTAGGCACAAGTGCTGTGCTGCTTCTAATATCCAAACAGTGATGAACTCCTGATCACATATTCAAACAGAGCAGGAAATACCTCCCTTTCTAAATTTCTTTCAGCTATGCTGTCAGTCAAACAGAGTTTCTATTTCTATTAAATGGGGCAGATTTGACTTCCCTGATGTGTCCAGTAAAAGCAACCTGCTGTAGTGGGAGGTGTCTCTGCCTATGGCATGGGGGTTGGAACTCGCTGATCTTTAAGGTCCCTTCCAACTCAAACCAGTCTGTGGCTCTCTATTTTTTTGTTTGGGCTCTCATAGTTGTTCACCTTGCTACCAAATAACACACCTCGATCTTCTGAATAGTGCCTTTATTAGGATTGTTGTTCCAGAGACACTTCCCTATTCAAATTCAAATGAATTTTTGGACATTCACAGATACAGAGGTAAAGCAAGGAAATGGACAAAACTGATTATTTTTCTATTTGAAAACAAATTTTCCTGCTGTTCTAGACAGATGGAGAGGAAAAAATATAGTACTTAATGAGGTAGGACATATTGTACTCCTTGACAGCACTGCTGAGCCAGAATACCATTTTTTAACATGAAAACCAATGCAGTAAATAATGTGCCTTTCAAATACAGATTTAAAGTAAAAACCAATACACAAACCAACTCATCTCACCTAATTTTCTCATAACATAATGGCTTTATTGCCTATATTTGTATTTATTACTGCTCCCTCTTCCTCCCATTTCCTATCCCACTCTTTTTTCTCAAAAGAGAACATAACAGATGCTAGCAGAGTAGCCCTCAAGATAAAAATACCTAAGAAACTATGCACAATTTCCCATGAATTCTTTCAAGGTATGGTCCTAAAGGAATATGGTCATGCACTGCAGCCTCATAACCAAACTCTGGTCAGTATGGGACATAGTTTTATACCGCTAGAATAGAAATGCTGGTCTAAATGCATATCAAAAAGCTTACAAAGTTTATAAACTTGCAAAGTTTTAGAAATTCTCTACTGGCAAGGTTAAATTACCCCCTGCTCTGAAAGCAAAGATTAAAACCATCTGGGAGGGAAAAAAAAAATGAGGTGTCAATTATCTAGAATGAGCTTGTGCTTTACATACAGCTTATTAGTAAATATATAGTAAGACCACAGCAATTCTACTGAGCCAACCCAGCCTGCAGAAAACTTATTTTACACATGTGATTCGGGAACCATGAAGAAAAGAAGGCTCATCCAGGGCCGGCACAGTCACTTGGCAGAATGTTGTTAACTGGAATGGAGTTCAAAGGACTCTGATGGGTAAAAGCAGATACCTTTGGCTGCCAGCATCAGAGTTAACAAAAGCTGTGATCTTCTACACTTACTCCCAGCTGCAGAGAAGACAAAGTTACCTCGACTATCGACATTCATCAGTAGGTTGGAATCTTACTGTCCAAGGTCTACAATCCTTCCTCTCTCAAAAACCACAAAGATGGCAAAATGAGATGTCCCCTGGAGCAGCACTCAAAAATGTAGTTTTTGAAATTTCAGAAAGCCAACTCAGATTCTTTAAATGTAATTTTGGAATAATTCTAATTTAATTGTTGTGTTTTGCCTCAGAGTTTTTGTGCTTATGTATTTCAATTAACATTTTCAAGCCAAAATCTAAAAGCATTTTGCTGTAAGTAACAGTAGAAGCTAATGTAAAAGCTAATGGAGATTGTTCTTACCATTGAATAAGGCACAAAGGAAAATAAGAGCCCCAAAGAATTTACCATCTAAGGGCTCATTAAATTCAGTGGGACTACTTCCAAGATTAAATGAACACTTCTGGGCTGAGTATTTGTGAGATCAGTTTCATATTGCAGACGTAATAGACAAAACTTCCCCTTGAGACTGGAGAATAATTATGCATAACAGGAGGCATGTACTCACTTACTGTACTCTATAGCAAAGCTTTAATGATAAAAGGAGAGTCCTCTGAAGTCTTCTTACACACACTCACTCATACCTCTATTTATATATATATATAGATGTTTTATCTTTTTATATATACATATTTTTGTCTGGGAATGTGACTTCCAGACACATAATATTGAAGTGTCTCTATATTTATATATATTTATTCAAATCCAATCTATCACTGCTGTACAGGATATAGTGTAATAAGAGTTCACAAGCTAACAAAGCAAGGGGGCAGTTAGATACCAAGTCTTTCATACAGGTTGCAACTTCATTCTCATAAGACATCAGAGGTCCCACTTCCAGTTTTAGAGAAATATCATCTGCTTAAGTACATGAAGTAACTCCTCTTTCTGCAGGAATTCTAGCTCCTGCTATGGGCAATGGAGAGTTTTCCTCTGCTTCCAAGAGGAATCAGACCAGGCCTTGCTCCATCCAAACAGAAATCACTCAGACAAGACTATGGTGTCCCTGCTGATGCAGGAGTTACATATTTTAAAGCAGTAGATGTTTTATGACCACCAATAAAGGAAAAAAACTTCAAACAACTAAAACCCAAAACACACCCAACCAATCTTATTTCTTCTATGTATTGTTTCAGATGTAGCAAAATTCCCCCTTTTCAACCTCATGTACAACTTTAGACCATCAGAATCTTATGAAAGTGGGAAAGTGGATATGGACTACTGCTTTGGGACTAGGTAGGTTAACATTCTGGCAAAATATAAGAATTTAAACCTTAAAATTACAAGGGATTATGATCTGCAGGAAAACCCTTACATCTTGCCAGGCTGTTCAAACTAGTTTCTGGTATTCATACTGAGCTTCTACCAGGTTGGGTATTTTGTTTGTTTGAACAAAAATTTGGGACTTATGCAAACATTTGTGAAATGCAACGAACTTATATCTTTTTAAACAGGAGATTGAAAACTGCCTACCTGCCTAAAAAATCATCATCACTTCATCAGTTAAAATCATATCCCATATTGCTCTCATTTAATCAAAAGCCAGTCTTCTTAAGTTAGTAAAAAGAAGTGGCTTATTTGTGTTAGCTAACACCAACATTAAACGAATAAAAAAAAACTAATAGCTCATTCAAAAATTAAGGCAAGTGTGGAAAGGAAAAAAAAATATTTAATATAGTTGGAGTAGACTCTTTTCTCCAAGAAACATAAAGAAAATACCATCAATTTTCAACAAGCATTGGCAGAACACACATTTAGAAAATCACTTAAGATTTCATCATGGCAAAAGCAAGATAGCATCAATATTTTAGATTCTGTAACATCTGTTTACAGTCAAGAATTTTTTCTGAAGTACTATAAATTGGCAATTGTTTATGTACAGTAATGGACTCAATTACTCCTACCCCAGATTATGCAATAAGCATATTCAGTAACTGAGATAATTAAGCAACACACATATACTCTGAGCTACGGCACAGCCTTGCCAGCATTAATTCTGCCAAATCAGAAGACATGCACACATTGCAATGTCATTTATTCGCACTTCATTTTTCAGTGCTTCATCCTTCACTGTTCGCTTCTGTAATGCTAATGTACCATTGCCTCGCCAATAATTAAAACTATGGTCTGACCACATGAAGTTTGAAGAAATTAATGGGTGACCTTCAACACTACACAGAAACACATACATGCTAGAAAACAAGGTTATGTAGCATTAGGGAAACCCCTACGCAAACTTACGCACATTATAAAAGTCAAGACACCAACCAAAATTTTAAAAGACACCTTTTGATTGCACAAAAATATGTGTGTTACAGCCTTACATTACAGAAACGTTTCTGTTGGTTTTTTTTTAAAGTCTCCCTCAAAGTCTCAATTTAACCACCATAATTTGTCTCCAGGCTTCAAATCTATCAGAAATATTCTCTATTTCCATTAATTTTTCTTTTTTTTTTGTAGGCCAAACACTTAAGTTGCTGATAGTTGCCTTTGAAGGCCTAAACCTCCTTAAATTTACTAAATCCATGGCAGAACAAAAATGCTTCACATCACTAAACTTGCATTATCTAACATCTCTTAGAACTTACTAATTGGGAGAGACTGAATGTCACTGCAGATTAATGCACCTCCTTTCAGTATGAGCACCTGAGTTGAATGTAATCTGCACAAAAGTGACTAAAAATCAATCTAATCTGACAGTTGTGAAATTATTAGGTATAATTATATGCATTCTCAGATCCTTAGCTGGAGAAGACAAATTCCTTGAAACACTTCAAGAGAGGAATTTAAATATTTGTAGGTTTGTTGTTGTTTGGTTTTTTTTTAATTAAAAAACCATGCAGATAACACTTTCAATCATAAAAGATGGAAAGTGATCAAGACAATATCTTCTGTTCATATCAGCCCTCAATATTTGCTACAGGAAACAACACATTCCCATGCCAGAAGTGTTTTGGAGGAAGGAAGGAATTGGGGGCAGGCAAAAACCTTGAAAAGTACTCAGATGCATCATTTTTAATTACCTGAAAATGTGCATTACATTTTTAATGATGGGCTCTTTTCCGTTAAAGCAGCAGAGATCTTAACTTCCTCATATAATGACATAATCAGCAACATTTCTTGTTGGCAAAGGGCTGGATATATATCCACCTAATACAGGCGAGTAAACTCAGCCTTTTCACCAAATTCAGAGCAATGGACAAGACCAGGACAGCATAACCCTGACTTGGGGCTACTTTTTCTTTTTCCTCACTCAGTTTGCTGAGAAATATTCAACTACAAATTAGAAAATATAAAAGACAATACAACTATTTTTGTCAATAATCTCAGCAATAACACAACACTAAACAGTACTGAGAAAAAAAAATGTAGTTTGTTTCAATAGGCATGATTATTACTGAAAAGATTCAAATTGTTTTGCAAATTTTTTATTGTACAACATGACATACTCAACAGCACACAGTTAACAAAGATCTTCATCAAAATCTTTCTTCAAGTGGTAAAACGAACCCATTTATAATGCCAGTATTAAAAAAATTAAGATAAAAATGATTAAATCATTGTATTCTGAGTATTAAAAAGCACAGAAAAGCCACATGTCAGAATTTGGAACGTGACAGTGTGACTAAACAAACAAATTTGTATTTGGTGAAGAGAATAGTTTCTCATGTCAAAGATAATCACGTTATTTGCTACTACTGTCTTATTTTTATTCCCAAATGCACATGGACAGTGGAAATCCAGATGATACAATCTGTCAGGATTTCCAGAAGGCTTAAGGAAAATAAGGACCTACCAAAAAAGTAATGAAGGTTCTTGTACAGATGAAGAATTTTTGAAAAATAGAATAAAATCACCTACAAGAGTTAGGGAAGTAAACAGCCCTCGCAGAAATCTATCCTGGGACTCATGCTGCTCGTTGTATTTATAAGAAAGCTAGAAAAGGAGATGTAGCAAGGTGGCAAAAGTTGCTGATGCCACTTCATTATTTAGGGTAATGAAGGTGAGGGCTTATAATGAAGAGCCACATACAGACCTTATGTGACTTAGAAATCCAGCAATAATCCAGCACAGGAAATTAGCTATAGACAAAAGTTTAAAGATACACAAGAGAATAAAGCTTTCCAAATTTCAAATGTACAATGACTTGACCAGTATTACTCAGGAAGAGGGGCCTTGAGGTTAGGACAGAAGATTATGGAAACATAAGCTTGCTGCTCAACAACAACATCACAAAAAGGAAAAAAATCTACTTATTTGAAAAGGAATTGAGAATAAAACAAAGAACATCTCTTTGCTACCTATACAGCGCCTGCGTCTTTACTTCTATATGACTTTTGTTCCCTCCATCTGAAAGCATGTAGAGCTCAAAATGTTCCAAAGAGGGCAACAAGGAAAATCCAAGCATCATCTACCATATAATAAACAGCTACGTAAGCTAGAAATTTTGAGTCTAGACACAAAAATGTTTAAGAATGAGTAAGGTAAAGGTTTATAAAGTCTTTAGCTGCAATAGAGAGGGTGGGTCTCATGTCTGTCTAAAAGAATAAGAGCCAAGAAGCACCAAATGAAGCTAAAAGGGGGTCAGGTTCAAAACCAAGAGAAAGGTTTTCACACACATGATTGAGCTGCAAGAGCTTCTGGCTGTGGAATACCATGAACACCAAAAGCTCAGACTTGTTCAAGGAGCACCAGATAAACCCAGGGAACTGGAATCTAACAAAAGTCACTAAATACACAGAAACCATCTATAGAAAAAGTATCATCCTGTGTAGTTGCCCCGTTTCTACAGCATTCCCTGCACATCTGCCTTCAGTTCCCACTGGGATGGCACACTGGGTTAAACAGTCTGACCCCATCCAGCCAGACTCACATTCTCACTGCTCTGTGTGAAAGCACATGCCTTTAACGAATAACCATGGAACTGACAGAAT
This sequence comes from Cnemophilus loriae, assembly GCA_013397755.1. Classification (NCBI taxonomy): domain Eukaryota; kingdom Metazoa; phylum Chordata; class Aves; order Passeriformes; family Corvidae; genus Cnemophilus; species Cnemophilus loriae. Next base: position 1,601,899 of record VZTF01005565.1, read on the forward strand.
CACAGAAAACAGAACTGCAAAAATTCTTGAGAGGTCATCTAATCTTCTCTACTGTCTCTGGGTAGAATCAGTTGTGCACGATCTTTTGTGGCAGATGTCTAACCTGTTTTTCAAAACCTTCAAAAGCAAGCTATTCTAGTGTGAAGTGGGCCTTCTCTGAAAAAAAGCTCTTTGTAATACAACCTGAATCTTCCTTGCTGCAAAGTTAATCCCTTTATTTCTTCATTGTTACAGACACAGAGAGAGAGGGTCCCTCCCCTCTGGCAGTGGCCTTTCATATCCTTGGACTCATCTACCAAAACCTAGAAAGAAAACCTAAGCCGTCTCAAATTATAGTCACCTTATCACTGAAGGAAAAAACCAAGCATCATTCCTTGCAAATACCAAAATTCCTCTACACATTTCCACTTGAGTGCATCACAGAAAGCAACAAAACAGATTCTTCTAGTAGGGACCTTATTAGTAAAAAAAAAAAAAAA
>VZTF01005565.1:1602423-1792738 GCA_013397755.1 Cnemophilus loriae
CCAAATAAAAACCACAAAACACACGAACCCAAAAACGTGTGAAGTCTGGTTAGTACATAAAGAATGGCCTATAGCACATAATAAATTGAGTTCATCTACGACAGGCACAGAGAACAGCTCTTCCTTTTCTGCAGGAATCTCCTTCAGTCCCCTGCTCATCCTTATGTCACATAGATAACCCAAATTCTCAATCACTCTTCACAGAATATGCTCCCTAGACCTCAGAGCATCTTCTTCTCTTCAAGAGAGACAGGAAAGATTTGGAGTCCAGAGGTGCAATGCCCAAAGCTAAACATAGCATTCATATTGAGCCTAACCAAAGCTTTGACAGGCAAAGGGAATGCAGTGTGTGCCTTGCAGGCTTCCTGCTTGTGTGACGTGTGTGTTTCAGGGCTCTGCAATCCCGCTGATTCATAGCCAGCTCATAAATCACACAGCTCTGCAATGCCTTCTACTGCAATTGTTATCCACTCATTTTTACTCCAGCCCATGATTTATGTAGTTCCAATCATTTTCATTTTCTTTCTTTTATACAGAACAGTTCCTACTAAAGAAGAGACGATCTTTGTAGGAATTTTAGCTTTGCACTGATGCTAAGCAGTATCAGTTTGCTTCTCTTGGTCACTTCACGTGAACTGTAAGGATTTCCCAGGATCAACAGGTGAGACTTTTAAAATCATGGCTGTAGAAATTAAGTGTGAATTTGTGCATATATATACTTTTAAAAAGACAAAAAAAAAGAGAAGCCCAGAAACATTTTCTCTAAGTTCTAATCTTATGCTCCCACTGGGCTCCTCTTGAGTATCTGCACATTTAATTAGGGCTTTTCTGTCCATCCAATCATCTGGTTTGCACAGTAGCAACTCAGAGCGGACAGAGCTAAGACACTGGGTGCAGTCTGACTAGTTCAGCAAACACCAGAGTAGTTTCTCTAGCACTTGAAGTCCTAGTTAGTTTAGGGAAAAAAAAAAGTGAGACTGACAAACAACCACCAAAGTCAAAATGTCATCAAGCAGATGTCATACCTTGGTTGAATTCTGCATCTTCACCTTTTGATGTTTTTTCTTGCATTGAGAATTAATAGTGAGCAAAGCAAGTAACATCCACAAATTGCCCTCCAACAGTTAGAGACACTGTTGGCGTTACTGACTTACTCAAATTTGTATCCCGACTGCAATTAGACTATCACAGGCTTAATGTGCAGGCAAATGCAAAGTTACTATAGAATTAAGAGTGCTATAGCACCAAAGACTTGTTGTAACAAGCAGAGACACATGAGCTAATCCCTCTGAGCAATTTATTCAGTGACTTCAACCCCTGTTCTGTTAATGAATTCAATGGGACATTTTTATTTCTGTGAATTTATTCCTTAGAATTATTAATAAATTAATTATATAACCATGCTCAGTCTCCAGATTGCTTGCAAACTAATAGCCATCCCACCAAGATTTTATGTTCATAAATCAGATTACTTATTCAGCTAATCCACATATTTTTCAGTCTACAAACCCACAGCATTTTCAAGGTGGTTACTACATTAAAGATTATGCAAATGAGTATCATGACATTTTTATCTTTCTCAGCTGAGCATTTTAGAAATCAAGAACTTGTTCACATGAATAACTGCAGAAAACATTAATCAGACTTTGAATGCAAACTAAATAGGGAAATTCTTAACCCATTTTCACTTTCAAAAAAGATAAGATTAAATTTAATATGATAAACTACTTCATAAATCTTTTGAGACAGTACCTAAATATCCTAAATATTGCGTAATAATTAATTATGTGGGATATACAGAATACAGGATTCCATTAACTTGCACAACGGCCAGTTTCTTCCTTTCATACTGCATGCAAACAGAATAATGTTTAAAATCAAAGTCAAATACTACATGTAATTTTTTTTTTCCCCAGCATGAAACTCTATTTTATCATAGTGAAATCTGTATTTAACAAAACCTTTTGGTGTGGATTTCCCTTGCCTACACAGTATTTTGGTAAAACCTGCCAGACATAGCATGAATACAATTTTTGGTCAGTAGTTCACACTTCAAGTAACAACACTGATAAGTGGCCAGTATGCTACCAACATAACTTTACTTGAGTTAGTAGCAAAAATTCAAGTAAAGTACAACTAAACTGCAAACAGAACAGCACTTTGACTCTTATTGCTCATTTCTGATGTGTCAAACTTGTCACATTTTAAAATAAACTTTTAGAGGCAGAGGCTACTACGAAAACGACAAAAGGCATTTCTAAAGACTTTGAGTCTCTTTTTGTGTAACTAAAAATATAGAAACAGCTTCAGGAAGATTGCATTGTATGTTAGATATTTGATGTGTGCAGTAAAAAGGCCTTTAATATTACCAGAGTAGTCTCCTTAATCCACAGTTCAAATACCTATTTTAAAGGCATTTGGCATTATATTTAAACAAAGCTAGTGCAGTGCCTGCAGCTGCAAATTGCAGGGAACAAATGCAAATCACAAGAGTTCACACTGCAGGCTCCGAAAAGTCATCAAAGCCTCCAAGTACTTCTAAATAATAAGGTACAAAACACCACCAAGACCCCACAAGCTACCCTGCAGGAATCCATCACTTTTTACCTGACAGAACAATGAATATAGGAACTTCAATCCTTCCTTCTTCCAGAGCCTCTATGAAAATTCAAATGACACCCAGTAGACACACACACAACCAAAAGGGGAAAAAACAGTTGTCATTCTTGTTTTTAATATAACTTGAGTCTTTTTGAAGAGATAAAACCTTACAAATTATAGCACAAATTGCACCTGTGCAACACTGCTAAAAATGGCTAAATTAACAGAAAACTTGTCTGAACTTGTGTTGGAAACTGTTGCCAGGAAATTGTAATAGTACAAATCACTATGTAACCATACTAGGAGCTATTTCTTAACTGCCACAGCTTCCTACCTTCATTTCAACCTACCATCCAGTAAAAGCTTATCCCCACCTCGTAGATACAAAAAACACTCCCCCAAAAAACAGGGAGAGGGTTATGTAAGAATTTAAAACTCTTCATTTTAATTCAGTGATATACGGAGGGATTATACATATTCTCTTGCATCATTTTAGCTACCTGATAATCTTACAAACTGCAATACAGCCAACAAGTAAAGCCACAATTCCATTTTTAATCCACCCATTTTTCTGTAGTACAGAAGTAAGAATAGTAGGAATATTGAAAGCCAAACAGCCAGGCAGGATGTAAGTTGCGTACTGAGAGAGATTTAAGTTCAAAGCTTGAAATAAAATAAATACACGGTTATAGATACCAGCCTTTTCCTTCTGATGGAGCAGAAAAATACCCATGCATTTGGACTGAAAGCATCCAACACATTTCCTTCCAGGCAGCCTAAATGTGTCAGTCAGAAGGCCTTCCACCACAAGCAGCCACTCCACTGGGCCAGCTCACTGGTAGGAAGAGAGCTGGCACAGCTCTCCACTTGCTGGGAAGCTGCGCTCGGGGCTGGGCCAGGGAGCAGCTCTGACTCACACGGCTCCTAGGGACCTTGCTCTCCACTCTGCTTATCCTAACTCATGCTAAAGATATTTCTGCTGGCTTTCCAAACATTTTTTTTTCTCCCAGCGCTTTCTTCCTCCATGAAAAAAAATTAGATCTTAAGTCGTGAGGCACCCACCGCCCTTCACATGCCTCAAAAATTTTCATGCTGTACTAATCCCCTCTGCATGATGAGAACACTATCATGGTCAATTTTCATCCAGCCAAAGGGTAAAAACACCTGAAAACCAAAACCAAACAAAAAAACCAAAACCCTACCTCACAAACCTGGGATAGGAACCTGAGATCTTCTTCCCTAATTCAGGAGATTCCTGCATTTTGCCCCAAATATTACTAAAAGAAGTACCAGGGGCCTTTCCAGCTCCCTGAGACTATTACAAACAGGCAGGTTGGTGACCGTTCACATCAAAGAGCGAGCAGAGTTGTTGCTGAGCTGTATTTAATTTTCTCATTAGCAAGGTAGCATATAAAAATACACCTTACAGTACTGGTAAGGGAAAGGCATCCAACTCAAGCTAGGTTCAAAATTAACAGCAGGAAGAGCCTTGTTGGACCAAGCCAGGTTAGTAATTGCAATTTGCACTTCTTCAAATGAGCCCTTGTCCATATTACAAAGCAACTGTTTACTTAAGTGTGTAACAGGAACCCAGCAAGATACATATGGCACTTATTCAGCAGAAAAACACCTCTTTGTTTTCAGCAGGGCTGGTTGTAGACAGCCACTCAAGGAGCAGCGAGAAGGACAATGCAAATCCACAGCCCTTCTCTCATCCCTAATTCTATTACTCATCCCCCACAGACACTGCCACTGTTTACACTGCCATTGTTCCTACTTCTCTATGAGTTATGGGTCTTCCAGGATTGTACGTGGGGTGGATTGAGAAGTGTCTGAACAGCAGATCCCAGACGGTCATAGTCACGGGCACAGGGTCCAGTTGGAGGCCTGTCAGTTGTGGTGTCCCCCAAGGCTCAATCCTGAGCCCAGTATTGTTTAACTTACTCATCAATGACTCAGATGAAGGGGCAGAGGCCTCCTCAGTAAGCTCCCTGATGACGCAAAACTGTGAGGAGTGCCCAATACCCCAGAGGGCTGTGCAGCTCTTCAGAGGGACCTGGAGAGGCTGGAGAGATGGGCAGAGAGGAACCTTCTGAAATTCAAAAAAGGCAAATGTAGAGTGCCGCACCTAGGGAGGAATAACCCCAGGCACTGCAACAGGCTGGGGCTGACCTGCTGGAAAACATCTCTATGGAGAAGGACCTGGGGGTCCTGGTGGACAACAAGCTGTCCATGAGCGAGCTCTCCATGAGCCATGGCCAAGAAGGCCAATAAGATCCTGAGGTGCACATCAGGAAGAGCATTCCAGCAGGTCGAGGGAGGTGATCCTGCCCCTCTACTCAGCCCTACTTAAGACTGCATCTGGAGTGCTGTGTCCAGTTCTTGGCTCCTCAGTACAAGAGAAACATGGAGCTCCTCGAGCAGGTCAACATCTCTCTTATAAGGAAAGGCTGAGGGAACTTGGCCTCTCCAGCCTTGAGAAGAGACAGCTGAGAGTGGACCTCATCACTGTCTGTAAGTATCTGAAGGGAGAGTGCCAAGAGGATGGATCCAGGCTCTGCCCAGTGGTNGGCACTGCAACAGGCTGGGGCTGACCTGCTGGAAAACATCTCTATGGAGAAGGACCTGGGGGTCCTGGTGGACAACAAGCTGTCCATGAGCGAGCTCTCCATGAGCCATGGCCAAGAAGGCCAATAAGATCCTGAGGTGCACATCAGGAAGAGCATTCCAGCAGGTCGAGGGAGGTGATCCTGCCCCTCTACTCAGCCCTACTTAAGACTGCATCTGGAGTGCTGTGTCCAGTTCTTGGCTCCTCAGTACAAGAGAAACATGGAGCTCCTCGAGCAGGTCAACATCTCTCTTATAAGGAAAGGCTGAGGGAACTTGGCCTCTCCAGCCTTGAGAAGAGACAGCTGAGAGTGGACCTCATCACTGTCTGTAAGTATCTGAAGGGAGAGTGCCAAGAGGATGGATCCAGGCTCTGCCCAGTGGTGCATAGCAACAGGACAAGAGGTAACAGCGAGAAAGTGAAGCACAGGAAGTTCCACCTGAATATGAGGAAGAACTTCTTCACTGTGCAGGTGATCAAGCACTGGAACAGGGTGCCCAGAGATGTTATGGAGTCTCCCTCACCAGAGATACTCAAGAACCATCTGGACACAATCCTGTGCCATGTTTCTGGGATGACCCTGCTTGAGCAGGGAGGTTGGACCAGATGACCCACTGTGGTCCCTTCAACCTGACCCACCCTGTGATTCTGTAAAGCATTTGGTACTGTGTAAAATCCCGTTGTACTTAATATTGCTGCAATACACGTGGGCCTTGTGATTTTTTAGTAAACCAACTGATAAAAATGGGTACAGATAAGAAAATGCCTGGCTAAGTGCTATTCAAAAACTTTCACTGATGCAGCACGTTAATTCTCTGCATGAGTCACTTGCATTAAAGATGCTCCTCTCAGTAAAAACATCCCTGTGATAAGGTATGTTTCCTATTTAATTGGGCTTGCCTGGGAGCTGAGCACACAGCATGTGCGTGGGAAAGGGATGCGACCCAGCCCTGGGAACAAGAAAAGGCTGACTAAGACAAGATCAACGTTTTGAGCACGCAGCAAAGCAGATCTAGCTTTATCAAGGGACACAAGTCCCCTGTGATTCCCAGTGCCCCTGCTAATTCCACACTCAGGTCAGCATTTTGAGCATGCGAGGGGAGGCCGTCAATTGAAGCGAGAAGAAACGCGAACTGCAGAGCACACATAAGCCTGAAACATTCACTAAGGGCAAGCACAATCCAGTTTACCAGTTGGCTTTGTGGCGCTGCTGGCAGCCTGTGTGCTCAGACAGAAAGACAGCAACTACAGTTGGGAAGGAGAACGTGGACTCGGATGTTTGTACAAGGCCCTGCTTATGCCCCTGGAAAGCAAATCTTGTCCTGCTTTTCTGCTACATACACAGGTGCCTGGAACACAGCCTGGAAGTCCAGGCTTTTGTCTTCAACTCTCTTTCAGACCACCTTCAAAGCTTTTGTTTTACACAGCACTGCCTGGCACCCCTACTGTGCCCAAGCTCAGTCCTCATTACAGCACCGTCTATAAACGTGACCTAATTTTTATGCCTGAATATCAACTTCTTGGACCTCTGCCTCGCCGCAAGGCATGTGCTGGGACAGGATCTCATGCAGCTGCAGCTGAAAACCTAGGAGACTGGCATTGAGTACAAGTAGCTCAAACAAACATGCCAATAAAGTTGACCAGCGTGTTGAGTGCAGGTGCATACAAGCATAAACCTCAGAAGTTTTCTCAGTCATCAAGCAGCTTAAGAACTGTGCAACATCACATCATCACCAACCAATTCTCTGTGGCATGGTGTGAAACAGCACAGACAGTTAAGAGGACTGTGAAAACCCTTTAGAGCACAATCCAAAACCCCTCAAATCTATTCTGGTATGTTTCTCCTGCGCAAAATTATTCCAGATTCCAAGAAGAGAAAAAATCACTGGACCAGGCCATTAGCCACGCCAAAACACTGTGGAAGCAACCAAATCTTTAGCAGTACAAATCACCCAGACAGGCAATCAGTATCAGCCAGCTGTAGTTATAGACTGAAATTTTTAATGTTAACTGTAATAACTTGCATTTGTTACCTGTAATAACACACTTAGAATCATAGAATTTTCAAGGTTGGAAGAGACCTTTAATATCATTAAGTCCAATTGTCAACCAGACACTATCTCTGTAACCTCTAAATCATATCACCCAGCACCAGCTCCAAGGATCTCTTAAACGCTCCAAAGATGGTGACTCTACCACCTCCCTGGGAAGCCTATTCCAATGCATGACCACCCAAGGAGTGAATTTTTTTGTCTAATAGCTAATCTGAATCTCCCCTGTCTCATCCTAAAGCCACTTCCTCTGGTCCTCTCTCTGCAGTCACGGTGGAAGAGACAGACCGCACCTCACCACAGCCTCCTTTCAGGGAGCTGCTGCAGTTCAGCGTGGCTGGTCACACCGAGCGCTGGTTCGGCTTGTCAGAGCTCACCACCTGAGAGCTGGAGGGAGCAGTTAAACCCCTCTGTAGACTTTATCGAGGCAACTGGAAAAAAACTGACACATTTGAGACTTGCACACCACTCTCATCGTATGAGGGCCTTTCACATAAACTTTATTTTACCTTGGGCAGGCTTACGACAGCGACTGCCCGCAAGAACAGCGCAGTGTTTACATGGAGCGCATAGAGCTCCAGCGCCGGCACCGCACGGGGACAGGGCCCCATGTCCCAAACTACAGCCTGTGTTCAGCCGCTCCCGCAGCTTTTTACTGCTCACCTCCCAAACTACTGCAAAGGCCTCTGTGCTATAAATGACTCAGACCCAGCGCCTTTTCCAGTCCCGCTCACTCTCTACGCTGAGAAACCCCACACCTCGACATACTTTGCCACTTCCCACGCACACGGGCTACCCCGGGGCCGAGGCCGCCACCGCAGCCAGGACTCTGAGAAGGGGCCCGCGACACCGCAGGGGAGTGAGGAGGCGGCAGAGCTGCTGCCTACGAGACTCGCCCCAGGCGCGGTGGCTCCGAGCTCGAAGCCTCACAAGCGCCGACCAAGCCCCGCTCGCCCTCGGCCTCCCCGACCAGGCCCGGCCGGGGGTGGCGGAGCCGCGCCACCGCCAAGGCGCATGCGCGGCTGCAGCGCCGCCACTGCGGCCGGGAACGGGGAGCGCTCCCGGCCTGGGCACGGAGCGGGGCGGCATGGCGAGCCTGGTCCCCACCGCCGCTTCGTCTCCCGCCGGCGCCGCGTCCCGCAGCAAGAAGCGCCCGGCGAGCCCGGGCACCGGCGGCGGCCCCGCCAAGAAAAAGAAGGCGACGGCGCCTGGCAGCTCGCAGGTAATGGTGAGAGAGGGGCGGTCAGCGCGCATGCGCGGTAGCGACCTGCCTTTCCCCCGCCCCTTCCCGCTGCGCCGGGAGCGTGTCCCGATCTCCCTCCCGCCGGGACTGTCTCCGCTCCCGGTACCCACGGGTATCCGGAGACACGCCGGCGCCTCCCGCCTGGCCTCCCATGGTCCCTCCTGCCTCCTCCTCTCCCGTCCCGCCCGTGGCCGCGCTGAAAGCTGCCGAGCCCGGCTGTCCCTCGGGCCCGCGTGGCCCTTCAGGGGTCGGGACGCCGACTGTCGGGCCTTCCTTCATCGCGCTGTAGCGTGGAGGTTGTGTCCCCTCCTCTCCATGTGCACAGCTGGACCGGTGGTGTCGTTCTCCCCCCTTCCCCGGCCGGATGTGCGGCCGGACGAGGCAAAGGTGAACCGGGATGCCGTGGGAGCTGCGTTTGTGACCACCGAGATACCGTGTGTGGTGACATAGGTGTGTGGTGACACTTCCTGACCAAGCCGCCCCGCAGTTCACTGCTCCCTGCGCTCGCCTCCAGCAGCAGCTCTGTACGCGAGGTTGTGCCGCGCAGGAGCTCCGTGCGTACCCCCAGATGCACAAACCCCTGACCCTGCGTGATGCTGATTTTAGTACGAGGCAGCTGAGCTGTCGCGGAGGAGGGACTAGTGCTGGACAGAGCACAGTTCAGCAGCTGCTAGGTCTGGTGTGTGCAGCGCACATGGCCTTCTCTTAGTCGGACTAAGTGGATAGAAGACTTACATGTGAAATGAAGATGTAACCTCAGAGCCTGAGTTTTGGGGAACAGGGTCAATCAGGGAGGGAGAAGGGCTATTAATATCAGTTTGTTCAAAACTCCAACCCTCAATCCCAGCGGGTGGTGCAGCCTCATTTTCTGCAATGTGTGACACCAGCACCTATCTCCAGTTGATGTCATCTGCCTCTTGATGATGAGGTGTAGATCACACCACTATAGGAATAAGCAATCACTCAAACCATTCTGTTTTTCATCTGCTTCTTGATGATGAGGTGGCATCTCATGCTCCAAAATTAGGTCCTAGAAGATGTTCAGAGTCAGCATGTACATGACATCTGTATAGACTTTAGATACTGTCATGTCTTACTTCTAAAAAGATTTTGGTCGCTACAGTAGTGAAAAGAAGGTTGGAAAAATGACTCTGTCCTTTCTTCCCCCTAGAAATTATTCTTCTCAGTAATATTTCATGAACTATAACAGTAGCGTAGCTACAGAGTCTGCCCTACTGCCAGTTAGATTGCTTGTTTTCACATGAGCCACCAGATCAGGGGAGTGTTTATGCATTTTTCAGCAATCTTCTCTCCAGGCAAATAAAAGCCGTTGTGCACACATGAGAGCACAGACACAAACTCTTCCTCGTTTGAATGATGCTCTTGTTTTCACCCTGTGGCAGTTACATGGTTTCTTTGCTGGCGGGCTTATCCTAGGACAGGGAGTACACACCATAGTGCTTGATGTCGCTAACAAACTGCACCACAACTGTGAAAAATTACTGCCTGACATGATCATGTTTGACAGCTTTTTCAAGGTGTGATAGAGATAATGATCTGGATTTTCCAGCATGGAGCGGTCTGCTCTGTGCATGTGTGTGTGTGTGTATGCAGATATAAAGTGTTATATATTGATATATAACTTAAATGTGTATGAAATAATTTATACTTAAAAGACTTCCCCACACCCTTCAGCCACTAAAACTGTTTTCCCAAGTTCGCACCGAACTTAAGCTTGTGGACAGCTTCCAATGTTATGAGACAATCCATGATTTCTTACTCAAACTGAGTTTCAATAGTGTGTGAGATAAACAGTTTTTGTAATTCTTCTCACAAGACATTTCAGTGGAGAAAGAAGTAATTTCTCAACGCTACGTCCAAGTCATCGTACACATTCATTGACTTCAGCAGTGCAGATCAATCCCACAAGGAAAAAAAAAATGCCTCGGAAATGTGTAACCTCAGGAATGGGACAAGAAACAACTCATTCTAGAAATCTCATTCAATGTTGCTGGCTAGCTCTGGAGCAAGCCAATTCAAACAGAAAGGAAAGGGGGGCTCTGCATGTTTTGAGTTAAAAATGTTGATTATGCCATAACTCACCAAAATATATCATGCCAGCATTAAATAGTTTCTCTTTTAAGTAAACTGACATTATTTCGTTGGTTAAGTAGCAAACTGCAGGTAAGAGAATCCCTACTAGGAGGTTTAAAACTACCTGCAGGCGTCAACTTAGATCTAGGGACCCCCTGTTGTATTAACTAGTAACTTCTGTTGAGAACCTTGTGCTGGCCTACGTGAAAATATACTTCACATTGTGCCAGCTGTGAACATCCCCACGTCTCTGATTCCATCTTTGTGAAATTAAACAAAAAGGGATTTTTGTTAGTTCTGCAAATCGCATACTTAGTTTTTCTCTCATGTGCTCTATGTTCTCAAGCAGCTGTCACAATGCTCACCCTGAAAGACACGCTGGTCTGGTAAAACTGTAAATTTCTAGAATGTGTTTATTTTTTCATATAACAAATTTGCTTAAGCATAGCAATGTAATCAACTAGTTTGAGTAACTGTGTATATCCTACAAGAAGGCAAAATTATCACACAGCATACAGATTTTTATAAACTCCATTTTGATTTTGTTTCTCCAACATGTGAATTGCTACTTTCTCTAAGATACACCTTAGGAACGTTACCAAAAAGCATTCTTCATCTTTTTTTAGAGCTTTGTGCTAATAACACCAAGGTTGTGGGTTCAATCCCCATATGGGCCATTCACTTGAGAGCTGGAATTGATGATCCTTGTTGGTCCCTTCCAACTCAGAACATTCTGTGTGATTTGTGTGAGTTACCGACCCAAAGGTATTGAGTCATGTTTGTTTTGGAAGCACATTGCTCATAGGGCTTGTCAGTCATGTCTACGGAAGGAGACACATGCTTTTTGGACATAATGCCTGTATTTACCAAATGTAATATTAAAAGTGAGTTTACAGTAAAGCGTGATTGCAAATTGATTACTTCACTTTCATTAGCATTACACAATTACTCCTCCCATGCTGTTGTGCCACTGCAAAATACCTCAATCTTTGCTGCAGCCACGTTGAGGATTATTATGTATATTAAATGGTAACATTAATGTGTCAAAACCAGTGCTGTGCAGTGATATACATGGCACCATTCCCACAGAGGTCCCTGCCCAGTGGTTCCCAGTAGCTGCTGATTCAGCTCCATCCCTGGCTCTTGTGCAGACTTGTTTCCAGGTCTCCTGTCTCATTAATTACTATCACTTAACCTGGGATAGAATCTTTGATACTGATCTTAAAATGCCACCAGTTGCTCTACCTTGATGTTCACACCATTATTTTTATAAATTATACTGCAACGGGAAGGTTTTAAAAGAGTCTGTTCTAGATCAAGATGTAAGTAATGAAGGAAAATGCTTTTCTGTGACAGCTAACAATCTTTAAAGATAAAATTTGCAGTAAGATAGGAGGATGATTTGGGAAAAAAGTCTCTGATTTTGTCATAGGACAATTAAAGAGAGAAAATATGCTAAACAATATGGTAAATCTAAATTTGCTTTCATTATTTGTGAAATAACTTCAGACTTAAACTGGTGAAGTATTTATATTAATTTTATCTATAATTATTATTGTTGCAGCAGTACTACTGGTATGTCTACTTAATGCTTTCTGTATTTCTCATTCTATGCTTAAAAACAAAAACTATACAACAATGGTCGAAAATAATATCAAAATGGTTTAAAGTTACCATCCTCTTAAATAAAGTTCTCTAATGCACAACACGAAAATAAATGGAGTGACTCTGATACAATTAGAACTCCATTTTTATTTTAGATGTATCAATATTATGATGTTTTTATATCATAAACTGAAGATCATCAGATTTCATAGTTCTGATAGCTGTAAGTTCAACAAGTGGACTTAAATATACACATATTAACATGGTTACTGTTATGTACTCAAAAGCTGCCCACTAAAGCCAGGGAGCTTATCTTAGTACATAAACAGCACAGAATCTGACCCTAAACATCAGGAAATTTCATCAATTCTCCTGTTACACTATTTTACCAAGCCTACCACTCTTAGTAAGAAACCATCAAATCAATTTAAAAATAACTTTTTTTTAGAGAGCCCATTTGATCTGGCTGTTAGTTCCTGAAAATCAAGGTTAGGGTGAATGAGTTTAACTGCAGAATCAGCAAGTACCGCTACAGCTACTGAGCTGAGCTGCTGCTGTCACCATGTTCTGGGACAACCTCCTAGAGGACCTCCTTTAGTGTGGCACAGTATGACAACTTTCTGAGTGAAAATTAAAAATTACCAACTTACCACTTCAGACCTTATTTACTGCAATCAGTATGATACCAAACTTATTCAAATTATTTTAATATTATTTCATATTAGACTTTCTGCTACAGAAAAGCATGATTCTTCTTTGTGGTTGGAAATTTAATAAAAAAATAGCATTTCTCACCAATCCACCTGCCCAGAAAGACAGAAGAAACCTGACACAGCATGCTAGTAAGGAGGTATAAGTACATCTCTATTTTCCAGTTTATTAAAACGCTATCATGTCATTATGCTCAAGACTACACTTTTTGTTTTAAAACCTCTCTCATCCTGTAAGATTATGACAGTAACCGAAAATACGTGAATTTAACCAGTGAAGCAGTTCCAGTCTGAAGCTACTGCTTGCCTGGAATGATATCTTTAAAAGATACAATGTGTTCCCACAGGATGTTAATTCAAACCTAATTAAATTGATTTAAATGACACTTCCATGGGATAAAATATAGATACCATGATATATTGCAGGTGATTGCTAGTTACTGATAAAAACTGCTAAGGTGAGCTCTTCAAGTTCGGCCACTTGCACAATTATACCAAACCCTACGCAAGAGTTTTGGCTCTTACAAAACTAGCAGCCAGTTCAAAACAAATTGCCGTGTCTTAACAAGAGTTTTGGCAGGTAGCATTTCGATTGGCAGAGCTATCCCGCACATATTAGCATACTCTGGCATCACAGTGCATGTCACCAGACCACAGAGCACTGAAAATCCCCCAGACCTGCAGTTCTCTGAATGAAGCTCTCAGAGGGTCACCGCTTACATCTAATCCTTTCAGACTCTGCACCACAAAGATACTTTCTGCAATAAAGCTGATAAGTGAATAGCTGGAATATTCTTCCCAAAATACATCTTATTTTCAGGCAGTCCACTAAGGAGAACCAGGATTATCCTGAAGCACCAGTTTTTGTCACTTGCACACTTGAAGTTAAATCTGTTAAAGAACCAAAATCCCTCCAGTCCCTGATGGGGAAAAATGGTAATTAAAAGACAAAAAGCAGATTTTCTACAGAAATCTGGCAAAATTTATGTGTGTTTTAAGCTTAGCTTTATTTTAAAAAGGGAATTGCTTTTATAGAGCAATCTAGGTTAAAATGGAAACTGTCAAAACAGAGCTAAGAATTAACTTTGCTTGACATTTATCACATTTTGAAGGTTTCAGATGATCTGTAATCATAAAAGTATGTGAATTTCTAAACCAGACTATGCCAGCCTCAGAGAATTACCTACCTCCCCCAACCAAATGTGAATAGATTTTAGATTTAGAGTAAACACAGATGTTAGGTTGTAGAAAGGCAAAAGTATATGTGTATTGGCTTTTCCTATGGGTGTCAGTATGTTGGTGTCATGGGTTTTTTACCCTTCTCCACTTGTCCTAGCAGACAATTTTAATCTCTCCTTTAGCTAACAAAAAATGGAGTCTTACTATGATCACACCTAGTTTCAGGATTCATAATAAACATGCAGGAAATTTAGGAGACTTAATAAAGATGGTTCACTCCTTCTATCATAAGGAGATAAAATAGGATGGGTTATTTTTTTGAAGGAGAAAGAGCAATCTAAAACCCCTCATACATGTATTTTAGCATGACATTTTTTCTGAGAGACAGTACTCCTAAAAAGTGATCTCAGAATCCAGTTAGTGCTGCAAAAGATTCAGATTAACAAAAGAAAATTTGCAATAACTTAACTGTCTAGATATTGCAGATTTGAAGAGGTGTCAGACTGTTTTTCACATTTTTCTAAAATGCAATAATTGTGTTTGGTAGTAACTTCGATTCTTGCTGTAGCAAGGCATTGGTAGTTATATAAATTATATCCATTTATATCAATGTGTTCATTTTGGATTAGAAAGGCTAATAGAAATATTAATTTATTAGCCAGGGAGGGTTGTGGACACATTTTTCAATTACAAGAAAACAGAATGGAGAGGTTGACTGTTTATTCAAACCTGCAGAAAGCCATAAAAGCTGCGACACTCCATGTTGTGAAGTACACCTGGCCCTGATACAAGAATGCGTATCCATGAACAGCGTGTGTTGCCTCACTGCAAAGCACACCTGCAACTTTAAGAGGCTCAATTAGGCAAATGCATTAGTTTCTCATTATCAGAGTCCGAGTCTCCTCCTATCTTCTTCCCTCTTAACGGCCTCCACAAGTCTCAGCTGCATACTCCTGCTGCCTGCATCATGCCAGCTTTGGCTCTCCCCAGACCTGTTCCCACTGATAGAGGTCAGCAGTCAGGACTTGCCAAACATTCCCCCTCTCCTGGAAGCTGCATTTTCTCCTCCTGCACTGGTGAACTGGACTGATTCACAGGGATGTCTAACAGCTGTGGGGTGTAGCACAAGGAAGAGGCATGACCAAGTGGCAAGGAAAACCACTTTTCCACTACAAGCAACCTATTTCATGAGCTTACATACTTTTAATTCCAGATTTCATTAGTTGACTGTAACAGACTAAATGAAATGATGGATCCAGTGTCCCTGCCTGTGGGAAGGCCTGGAAAGTAACAGCTTCAGCTGTCATACTGCTTGTCTGTCAGCCTCTAAGTCCCTTAGCTGATTCTACTGACTGTGAGATGCCACCAAAATAATCTATCAAAAAATATGTACTAGTCCTAATTATACTTCTCTCAGAAGATTTAGGCAACTCGTTCTACTTTGGATTCAGAACCATGAACATCTGCCTTTTTGAAGGCAGATATTAAATCCTTTCTTTCAAAAGTAGAAGCACACTTATGCACTGATACTTGCTTTTTATATCATCTATCCTGACAACTGCTTAGTCTGTCCTCCACTTGAAGTTACCTGTTCCTGCCACTGCCTGAGGGGATTCAAACCCTCTTTTTCCCAAGCACACCCTAACCACTGGGCTAAATTCGGATCTGGTGTGGTATGGGGAATGTTGAAAGGTGTTCCCCTCTACAGCCAAGGATGGAGGTTTTCTCTCTGTTCCAAAGAGAACAAATCCATAGTTTGGTAATGAACATGGTTATCAGAATGGTCTGCTTATGTATTTTAGGTCTTTAGTTCTGTTACATGTTTTGTCTTATGATAATTTTAATACAAAATACACAGTTATGCAAACAGGGATCAGGAATAATTTCCTTTCTAAACTCTAGACAAAAAGTGAAATAGTCATGCCATCTAATAACGTGTCTTTGTGTTGTAGTAAAAATGCAATACTGTTAATTCAAGAAACAAATTTGAAATAGATAGAAGGAAACTGTTTCGTGAGTAATCCTTTTGTGAGTAGCGGAGTCCATCATTTTGGGAGGGGTGAACATCTGTGGCTACATGTCTTGTAATTGTCCTGCCCCAGGATGTAAGTACTGGCTGACTCAGGAAGGAAAACTGTCCTTGCTGATTAAAAGACCCTGCTGTGGATAAGGAGCGTTTTTGAGAATTAAAAGAGAAAATTGCTTCTATAAAGCATTGCAGGCCATTGCTGGGATTTACCACATGAAAAAAGACTCTTAGTATCATATTTGCCATTAAATTTATCATTTATTAAACAGAGAAATATGATTTGTTGTGTATCATACGTCCTTAATTTTCAATAAACACACAAAATTCCATGCTTCTGTGTACAACCTGCCTAATATGTGTACTACGTAAAATCTGATGTAATTAAAAAGGCTAGCTCATTTTGCAAACATCCACAGGCCTAGATGTGAAACCTTCTACACAGTTTTAAGCAACTTAGGTTTTTGAGTTTTCTGTTCTTGGAGTGTTGACATGCTTTACTTACCCTGGTGTTTATAAGGATGCAGTGTGCTTATCATGACAGCCTTATTTATTGCTTCCTCAGATTTTTACTTTTCTGAGTTAATGAAAGAACAAGAAGAAGGGCAGGAAAGGCTGAGACACCTGTGATAGTTTCTGCATAAATTAGACAAGGTTTACAGGTATGGCTAGTGTCACTTAAGTGGTACAGCTGGAAAACTAAAATCAAATTTCAGGCATTTAAGTCTTTTTTCATATTTGAAAGTGAAACAGCAACTTCCCAAGCTAAATACAGAACTACAGCTTAGAGTTTGGTTAGATATGAATCAAGTAGATTATATCTGAAGAAAAGGTTATTGGCATCTCAGGAGTATAGGGGATGTTCATCAGAGAAAGGAGAAAGTATTGCGAAAACACTCATCATTTAGAATAAAGGAGGAGGGAGTTAAAACCCTCTAGGAAACTGTGTGAAAGTTATGTGCCATAAAAAGTCTTTCTATTGAGTTTGTGGTGTATTGGTATGCAGTCCATCCAGAAGCTTGTCTTAATTTTCCAGATAAACAGGTACATTTAATAAAAGATGACTCCTCTGTCTAAAAACTCTGTTACATTTATGCCCTGAAGTCATCAGGACTACAGCAAAATAGTGCTGAATCGGATCATGCAGAAATTAGGGCAGTAATTAATGTGAGTTATATGACTGCTTATGACCAAAAGAGCTTTTTATTAATAAAACAGTATTTTCTATTTTATAAGATATCGATTTCTAGCCAGGGAGACAGAGAGCTATGCAATCTCTGCCCTTGGAAGTGGTTGGGGCTTGCTGGGGCAAAGCCCCAAGACTCTAGTCCGAGGTCAGTTTTGACCCTGCTTTGAGCAGGTGAGCTGGTGACCTCCTGAGACCCCTTCCAGCCTCAGTGATTCAGTGCTACTGTGTCAATTTCTAGATGCCTGATTGTGTGACTCAGATGGGTGTGTCCTCTCGCTAAACAGTCCTACACTCCTGTCATAGGTAGGTTCAAACATGAAAATTACCACAAAAATCAATGACTACATTTAGACAAGTATTAATTCTCCCTACGCTGTAACAATGTTTTAGTAGAACGGCTCTTCCCTTGAAAGGACAGGACAATGTTCTGACAGCAACATTAACTGTTAAAGGCAACAAACTGGAATAGAAGGTGGCCATTCTTCCTTGATGTATGCACAGTGTGTTCAGGCTCCTCAAACCAAAGCAGTAATCTGGAAAGGCCTTATTCTTTAAGTTGATTATCTTTATTTACATAGTCTAGAACTAGAAGTGCTAGTTTGAGTCTCACATTAATCACCTTGAATTTTCTCAAGTCAGAAATTCCATTTTCACCTGAATTTTTGTTAAACCTATTTGTTGCAGCCAGAATTGCCTTTTTTACAGCTATAGGCTTGCCTTTTTTATCCTTGTCCTTTTTTTATCTGTCCAAAAGGTATTTTTTTTATTTGCTGAATAATTCATTGTGGGAAATATCTTAAAATAGGATAAAATATTAAATACTATGTTTCCATCTCACCTACAATTGTGGATGTGATACCAAAACTTCATTAATTCTAATGTAGTGGAAAAGTCAAGTCTTTTAATAGTTCTGTTCTATTTCAAGCAAAAAAGGCAGTTGGAATAGAAGTTTATTTGAAAACACTGAACTGTCTGGCACTTTTCAGATCTGCTGCAGTTCCTCAACTTCAGTATATAGTATCAGGGTGAAGTGCCACAGAACTTGCATAGCTGAGTAAACAACCACCTACTTGTACAAATGTTTCTGCAGAAATATTTCAGAAATTTGCCTTCAAATTAGCTCTACCGTACAACTTTCTCTTCCCTTTTCCTCCTGAGGTGCCTCAAAATAGCCTACAAGAGATACTTGTATTACCTTATTTTCATCTAAATTAGAATTTGCCATATGTTTATTTTGGTTCAGTTGAGAGGGTTTTTTTTCATTATCCAGTTAAATGTAGGTATCCATAGGATAGTGTGTCTACAGTTTTGCTGAGTACGGGAGACTGGTGTGCTATTCAAAGCTGAAATGGTTGGTATTGAACTTACTAGATAAAGGAAGGTGAATGCAGTATTCAGGGCATGTGCAACCAGATTTTTTTTGTCCCATAATATGAGACAAACAGTAAAGATGACAGATTTAGTTTGAACAATTTTAAAATCTAAGGTATAGTTTCTTTTCTCATCTTCTTTTAAAGACCTTTGGAGCATCTGATAAAATTACTGCTCTCTGATAAATTATGCCTTTGATAAGTTTTTGAAGGTTTGTAGAAAGAATGTTTTTATTCTCAGTTCCTGTAGAAGTGCAATGTTTCATAGCTCAGTGTACCTAACCGTTGTCTTTCTGACATGGTGTTTCAGTATGGCAGCCTTAAGTACCCGTACACAAATGGAAAAACCTTCTTCTAAGGAACTTTAGACTGCAATGCACCATGGCAGAAGTAGTGTGGTTGGCAGAAATGAAATAAAACTAGAATTTTTATCTACTTAAAGTGACAAGAAAGACAGAATCAAGTGCTAAAATGTGCAAAAAATAGGGAAAATGCAAAAGTAAAGTTTTGGGTTCTGTATTGGTTTACCTGATAGTCCATAACATTTTGAAGGTAAAATTTAACTATTCTTATTCAGGTGTGCTTTTTCTTAAGCAAAATAGATAGAGTGGGAGCTCTGAAAGAAAGATACACCCTGTTTTCAGTTGAAATTAATTACTTGCCTTTCCTTGAAGAAATGTTGTTTTGTTTGTTACACAAGTCTTATTTCCTATCAGAATGGATAATGTTTTACAGAATAAACTACTGTCAGGAAACGGAGTATTTTTTTGTTTTTTTTCAGAATGAAATTACTCTCCCATCAGTCATAGGAGCCGATAACTTTTTGCTTTCCTTGTCCTTGATTCAGTCATGTGTAGATGAATGGACTTGGATCCTTCTCCTGCCTCGGCTGAAGGCTGTTATTCGACACAGGGATTCTGGTATGCTCCCTGAGCAGAATTACAGTGTTAGTGGCACATGAGCATATTGTAATCCTCCACTCTTTTCTCCAGAAGTACTTTGACCTTAACTGTTCTGTATCAAATGATGTATTTTAAACTTTAAGATGCAGTTTAGCCAAAGTCCTTGACTGAAGTTTTCTGATAGAGAAAGGAACATACTGGCAGTTTCTTTATAAAAATTCAATTGTGATTTACTGTAGTCTTTTTTTGCTAGTACGCTTCCATCCATTTTCAGTCTTAAAGCCCATCAATTTAGGAGGCATTTTTTTCTCTAGAGGGATCAAAATATTCTGTTAGCTGAGCTCACTTCTACCCTTGATGAAAGTAAGACCCAACATGTGCTTTTAGGTTCTAAATATACTGAAAGTTTTAGCTCTAGGGCCACTTCAGCAATGCCATTCAGCTTATGCTTATAAATTTGTCCAAGTTACAATTTTCTTAATAAAGAAAACTGTCAAACTTTATAAACAAGGAGTAGTCCCAATCCACCAAATGAAATCTAAAAGTGAGAGATCCCTTGCAATTATTTAAGCCGAAGGGAGTTTTGTGGCAAATGCAAATTAAACCAAGCTTTTCTGGGGTAGTGTGAAGCTATTCACAGTTGCGTCCCAATTACATTTTATTCGAGGCTTTTCCCCACAGGAAACAGTAATTTTTTTTTTCCTTTAAATATCTGTAAGTTATAAAACTTTGCTTATCACAGTACTTAAAAGTTTTTAAATGGGAAAACATGTTTGGCATTTGAAATCTCTTGAGAATAAATCCAAGCTATTTACTGAGGCTTGTTCATCTTTTTCTGTATTTGACTGTTTAATAATTTTGAAGAGAAGAAAGTAAACTTGAGTTTTTCTTGTTTTGTTTTTTTTTAAGTGAGCAGGACCATTATGAAAGGAGATCTTGTGTCATGAAATTGCTATGTCTTTTTCCCTCAGGTTTTTAAGAAATGCTTGAGAGGTGGGGAATGTAATTAAAATCTTATTCTCCCTTTGGTTGCATTTTTAATTTTGAATTCTAACCCTCACACATCATAATAGAGCTTTGCATTAGGGTGTTTTATACCTCTATCAAAGTGACTAAAGTAATTAGTATTTTATACATTTTGGTAAGTATTTTGTCACTGGAACCACCAGTGCAGGTGAATGATAATGGTTTGAAGCTCAGGCACTGACAAGACCCTAAATGAGAATGTCGCCTTTTAATCAAGAGCACTTGGAGTCTATGGTATTGAAATGCCCTACAGAGAGCATAGAAAAGCCATCCATCACTTTGTGACAGTCCAATCTTTTAGTGCATGAGTAAAATTTTATTCAGCCTTTCTGAGGCAGTTGGAATGTGAGATGTTTAACTCGCCTCAGAACAGCAGAAGTTCGAAAGCATAATGTCCAGATTGCTATCTGGGCAGCTTGTGTGTCTTTATGTATTACCTTTATTTATTTAAATTGCAAGTGAAGCATTTTCCATGTCCTGCTTCAAACACCTTCCCCTATACTCATATACCCAACAGCAGATATTATATCTAAATTTTAGTCATATGTTTGGAGTTAATTTGCACAGTTGATTAACTCTTGATGCTCAGTGGAAATACTCAGCAAGTCAGAGGGAAAGAACCGCTGCTTTAGGAAAGGCAGGTTTTGTAAATCTTATACAGGTAAGAAGTTTGACACGTGACTCAGAAATCCTCTGGGAAATGGTTAGAAGAAGAAGTGCATTTAGTGATACATGTACTTAGAATTATAAACTATTGTTATTATAATAGTCCAGCAATCTAATTTCAAGCTTTGTGCTGTTATGTTTGTTTTTAACAACCCTCTTTCAGCTTTCTTTATAAGTGAAAACAGCAGTAGTATCTGAGGACAATGTGGTAATTTAAGCGAAAATATTTTGTGATGTCAGTGGAAGCAGAAACCTATACCAGGACACTTGTCTTTTAAGATGAGTTGACAGTGATGAAACCCACTGACTTAGATGGATTTACTCCCAATTTACAGAGTATACATGAATGACTTGCCAACCCTAGTAGCTGCTTGAAATCGAGGACAAAGATCTGTACTGTACTTAATAGCTAGTTTCAGGTGGATACTACTCAGGATTTTGGGTTTTTCAAGTAAATTCAGTTTTTCAGTGCCCCGTGGAACAAAATTTGCTGTGAATGTGCAAGATTAGGGTTTTTTTTTTTCCTTCTTGGCATTTAAATATTTTCAAGCTGAACTGTTTTTTGTCCTATGCCAAAATAAGGTAGGACCTTCTGTGAAGAGAGAACGTTCCTAAAATACTACCAAGTACCCGAATGCTGAGAGAGAAAAGGCTGGGGAAATTGTACTGGACTTCATTTTAGTGAGTGGAAAGGAAGAGGGAAAAAGATTTTCCTGCTGAATCCAAGAACTAGTAAAATGCAACCAGATGAGGAAGTCACGTTTATACATCTTACTGATTAAGTCTTTCCAGCAAACCCTCCTG
This sequence comes from Cnemophilus loriae, assembly GCA_013397755.1. Classification (NCBI taxonomy): domain Eukaryota; kingdom Metazoa; phylum Chordata; class Aves; order Passeriformes; family Corvidae; genus Cnemophilus; species Cnemophilus loriae. The sequence continues at coordinate 1,624,498 of VZTF01005565.1, forward strand.
TCACAGACATGGATAGAGTTAATCTTGTTCTAGGCAGTGCTGTTTCTTCAGTCCTACATTGTTACTGACTCTTCAGTGAGTTTGCTTTTGGAAATATACTATGGTAATAATGTTGGCAATGAGAATTTTTCAGCCATCATTTTAACTTGAGCTTAAGCACGTCTAATTCTGACACCTTTCTCAGTGAATTATTCCCAGCAATGTAAAGAGCTGCATTTTTGTCTGCCAGAGGGTACGTGTTCAAGTTTTAATGGCCCCTGTCATGTCATCATACAAAGTTAAATGATTTAAATATTCAGAATGTGCAAGAGCCTGGGCCAGCCTTGTTATAGTGAGAGCTAATATATTAATCAAGCAGCTTAATATATGTTCCAGTATGAGCAGTATTAGCTGGCACTTTGTTAAATAGCTGACATTCAGGATCTACTCCCAATTTTAAAAAGTCTGCTCATATCATCGCTGCTGTCATCTAGTGACATTTGTGCTCTGTTTCCACATGGCATTCTCACTCACTGTAATTGTCTGCTAGTGAAAATACAGGTATTATCCATCGATTTTATAAATTACCATTTTCTTCCCTGGCTGCATGCCACAGCTCTGTCAGGATATCACAGAACTCACACACAACTAAAAGCCAAGTAAGTTGCTACAAGTTGGATATTGCTGCTTCAGAAGTAACCTACTATAGGAATAATTAGACACACGCCATTATTGAAGCTGAGTTAAAGCAACATTGTAGTAGTATTGTGATTATGAAAATCAGCTGCCAAAAGAAAGTAAAAATAATTTAAACTATTTATTGAATTTCACATTGAGAGGTTGAAGACAAGTGGGTTCCTCAGTAAACTGGGTGCTTGGGGCCAGACCCCTCCAATTACTTCTTTTTCAGTAGTGACATACAACACCCTCATCATCACTATAAGACAAAGCCAGCATTTCAGAAATACTGAATGCAGAAACAAATCCAAACCAAAACCCAACATGTGTAATCACCTTCATCTACAATTCCTGTACTCAATATATTGTTAAAACTAACAAATTAATGGTTTGCAGAAAACAGAATGAATGTTTTCAGTATTGTTTTTGCATCCTTAAATTAGAAACTCCCTTTCCAGTTCTCATAGAGTTTATTTATGCATTTAAGCTTTGATTTACCAACACACTGTTCAGTTACCTTCCAGTTTCAAATTTTGTTTTAGCATGTAAAACTGTTAACAACTAGTGAAACTGGCCACTGATGGTCATAGTATACCTTCAGTGATGTGCAAATCAATTTTTTTTTCTAAGCCATGACATGCGTGGCATGCAGTGACAGGATGCCAGAAATGCACGTATTTACATCTTTGACTTTGTTTTGTATTGTCATGGGGTTAAAGTCCTATTAGTCTAAAATAATAAAAAAAGTTATAGAATATAATCCGAAAGTAAATAGGTAAGAAATTTTACTTCAGTATACATCAGCTATTCTGATATATACTGATGTTGCGCAGTTTTAATCCTTGCTGGGGGAATTAAAAAAAAGAAGAAATTATGAGTGAAACAGGCATTTTCATAATAAGCTAATTTCACCTGGTATTTAGTGCCATCGCAGACATCCATCCCAAACCCCGCAATGCTGATTCCACCTAGAAATAGCCAAAACAAAGAAATCAGCTTCCATGGTCTACAAGTTTTGCTTGTCCTCTCTAAATAAAACCAGACAGATGGCGCAGTCTTTGGAAATCATGTGAAAACATCTGCGGTAGGGAATTTGGAACAAAATATATACAAAAAAATTAGTAGATCTACCAAAACCTAATACTGAAAGTAGTATGTGAATAGGCAGCCTCCCAGTGTGTTTTCTCCCAGTACAGACAGCATATACAGCAGGGTCCAAACTGGGCTCATTCCTGGGGTTTGGCTTCACTCAAAAGAAACCAGTGTTAAGGTAGCAAAGCTTAGCTCAGGTCTCTTCCCCAGACTTGGCTGCTCCTAAAACAAACTTATTAGGACTCCCAAGTGTTTGCTGCAGGCTTTCAGTCTGTCTCAAATTTTTGCTACCAAGTCCTCTGCCATCTTCCTGGCTTGGATGACTCTCACCCAGTCCTACAACAAAACAGGGAGGGCAGTGTCCCACCCAGCAGGGATGCTCTGAATACTCAATAGATGATCTTGTGAAAAGAAATGCAAAATAGAAGCTAATCCCCTCACTATTTCTCTCGTCTATCCCAGGAGGGATGGCAGTTGCCAACTTGCCATAGTGTGGTTGTAGTTAAAATTCAGCTAAAGCACATAAATACAACTTTACAGTGGGAATAAATTTGCACAAGTGCTCTTGTAAGAAGTATTTGACCTGCTGCCTGTGACTTTTAATACATGCTATTCCAGTCAAGGTTGCTCAGTGCCTTGGGGATACTGGGAGGAGGAGGAGAAGAACAGAGAGGGGGAACATGAGAAGAAGTGGCAACATGGACTTCAGTGGGGATTAATAGCCACAGAAAGAAGTGCTGGGAGAGGATGAACATAGTTACTGATGGCTTACCTGCAGTCTTTACTGCAGTGTTTTTATCCTTATTTGAGGTAAAACTAGCATAAGCATGTTCAGCTGTACTGAAATCACACCTTCATTTTCCCATGCAGGTGTACTCTGTAAATGTAAAGCCACTCCAAAGTCTCTGTTGCTATAATCTTCAACAGACTATAGAGAAAAACATACTGCTTAGTGACTAATGTGGCACAAATTCCCCATAGCCCTAGTTACATAAACCACCATTTAAAAGTCACAATTTAGTTATAAAGTGCACGTTAAAAGGTGCTCTCTCCTTGAAGTGTATATTGAACTCCCCATAAAGATTGTTTACAAGATCAGTTAAAAAGAAGCTTTAAAGAAGCTTTTGAGCATTTCAGCCCGTGGTTACACCTTCTTTTTTGCCCCACAGCAAAGCATTTGGGATTATCCCAGGAGTCTGGGGGATGAGGGAGTTAGCTAAGAGAGCAGCTCGGTAGGGAAAATGTGGTGGGGATGGGCTGTGGAGTGGGCAGGAAGGGGAAGCTGCCCCACACGTGACTGGGGGTTACAGCACACATTGAGCAGAGCATGTTCCCTGGTGACAGACACTTCCTCACTGTGCTCACAACACCACTGTCACTTCACAGGACTACAAAGGGCATTTGGATTCTTCCTGTTTGTTTGTCTGTCCCAACACCTGACAGTGAAGAATGAACTGTCTTCCAATCTAAACGACCAAGAAAACAAGCACATTTGGGAGAGATTTGTTCAACTGATGTTAAACGTTAAAGATTACCTTTACTGGGCAGTAATTGTTCACTGAGGAATCTCTTTTCAGGCTATAAATAATGGTTTGTATTACCACTGTATTATTCACTTTCAGGAAACATGTGTTTTGCAGAACAAAGGTAGATCCATATCCCCTGCCTTTAAAAAAACTTTCAGAAAACGAACCTGAAAAATTACATGATGTTTCCTATGCTTTAAATCCTGACGTTTAAAACATAGGCCAGAGAGATTTGTAAATTCTGGAGGCATTTGCAGTTTGTGGCTATAAAGCTGCAGAGGATATCAGCTGAGACTTCTGCAGGCTGCACGAGAAGAGCTTTTCAAAGCTCTGTACTGTCAGAGATCACGCCTCTGTGCAATAGCACATTATTCAGGAAGCAGTGCTTCTGTTCAACTCTTTAATGTTTTTCCAGAAAGAAAAGCACATTAGCTGAGTGTCTCTCTGCCATGGTCCCACTGCTAAAAATCAGAGTTTCCATACAAGCAGTGCTGAGTGAGGGAACTGGCATGCCTCTACAGTACATCTTTATCTCAGTTCCCGGCATTTAACTGGAATCATAATACTCAGTCTTATTTGCTTCCCAGTCTGTCACAGGGCTCTGAAATCATGGGATCAGCTGCATACCTCAGTGGTATGAAAGCCGCTTTACAGCCCTGCACACCAGCCTGCACCCTTTGCCTTGGAGAGGAAACGACTGCTCTCAAATTGTCCATGACAGGTCCAGAGGCTACTGCTGGCATTATGTCTCACTGGCACTGGAGGATGCCTTGGGTGAGCCCATGAACCCAAAAAGCAGCAGTTGCTGCTCTAGATCCTGCTGCCTCTGCCACCATGCAAGGGCTGCAGGCAACAACAAAATCAACATCTGTCCTGTAATGAGAACTAGCCAAACTCTTAGCAGCTCTGATACCTGAAATCCCTTAGGGGTTGGTACGGAAAAGAAATGACATGTAGTATTTAGGAATCAGGAATTGTCCTGCCAGGAACGGTTCCTTACTTTCCTTCCCACTGCACCAGCAAGACTAGCACTGAATCCACACAGAAAAAAACACTGAAGACAGTGAGTGTAATATGTAAGTATATCCAGCTGCAGAAATTAGAGACTATATGTATAAGGAAGTTTCTTCCCATTTGCTATATAGCTATTTTTATTTGCTGAGTCTCAAAGTACTAGTTACTGTTTTGAGATATTGTTGAAATACTGCTCAAAGCCTGTTTCATAGAAACCAGAATACTTAGGAGAGGATCACTGAAGGGGCAAAAGTGATAAAGTAATTATCTGTAGAACTGGATTTAAAACCAACCAGATGGTACCAAAGAAAAGGCAAGAATGCTTTGAAGAATAAATCTGAGTGCTGATTCTTCCACTTAAGAGAATTTACACTGATAATGAGCAGTATCAGAGATAATGAATTCATGAAAAAGAATCTTGTATCTCAAGCCTTGTCTTTCTCAAGGCTGATTAATCTTTGCTGCTGAAATTTGAAGTGCTGGAAGCATGCATGTGCAAGAAGATACTTTGAAAGCTAGAAACTCAGTGTATAAAGCCACTTTACTCAGGATTGATGAAGATATTTTCTCTACTCACTGCTACATAATGTACGTGTTTCTATACATCCATCTGTATTTCTTCTGTTTCTCTGACAGTCACTGCCTTTTAATGTTGTCTGTCCTCAATGGAAGAATCAAGTTTAAGCTACAGGCTTCAGCTTAAGCTTCAGTGTTGCTTCTGATGATGTTAATATTATTTATTACACTGTAATTTGAATTTACGGAGGACTGAAAGTTGTTTTGAAAACAGATTATTTCTATTCATATTTTTATTTTAGTAAGGCACTAGAAACATTGCTTTTTTACTTTATACTCCTAATATTTAAGACCTCTCTTTGCTATGTTGAAATGTAGAATGACTGAAGTATTTCCCCTAAGAAGAGTTCAACTTGCTTAGTCCCTAATCCTGTAATTACTTTTGCATGTATTAAGAGTAAAAACACTTCCCTTGTAGTCACATGGAGAAGGATATGCTGAATCATGGCCTTTGCTATATAGTCCAGTTTGTAGAGGTACTCCTATAAGCCACAAATAATAACAATCCTTTTTTTCATACTTAAGTGAGTATTGTATCAACACAAAAGGTTTTTACAGGAAAACACTTTTTCCCCCTAAGTACTATCTCTCTGAATGTAACGTAAAAGAACATTTTAACCATCTGCTCAGTAAATATTGACTTAGCTTTTAGCCAAGCTTTTACTCCAAGTAAAAAAAAAAAAATCAAGATATGAATTCCTATTGACTAAACTGCCAAACTCAGGGGCAAAATTTGCACTGGCTTCGGGGTAGATGAGGATTTCAAAGAAACATTTATGTATGTAGCATGGGCTAGTTCTGGTAATGTGGAGACTTATAGGTCTCTGACAAATTAAAAATAAAAACATAAACTCAGCCATGCAGAATTATCAGAAATTGCTTAGACAGCCACAAAACTTTTTTAGGTTTCCAGTCACACACATCTTCTCTGACTGCTCTTCCTGCTTAATAAATAAACCATAAAGAAAACCTAGAAAACACGAACTAGCACCCATGTAGATTTTGTGAAGTTTGCATATAAAAATAATATATAATAAAATACTTTTTCTCTCAGTCGTCACTCGACAGCAAGCATAGCTGGCACCAATTAGTCAATTTTTCTTTAGAAAGTTGATGTAAAGTCTTTTTATAAATTTTCTGTATTCTGTTAATAGTTTATACAGAACATTCTAAAACAGATCCAGTGTACATTTCTGCTGTTTTGGGTTGCACATGCTGTCTTACACTTTATAAAGTGAGATGAGGTGGCTTTCATTAATACTGCAATAAAACCTATGCGGTTTTTATTCAGTGGGCTTTGGCCACTCTATTCCCCTCCTCCCTTTTGTGTGTCAGTTGTAAATCGATTGAGAAATACTCTGTTTCATGCTTCCCCACTCTTGGCATGCAACATCTTTAAAGATTCAAAAGAGATAGGAAAGCTAAAAAGGTAACAGATATAGCAGATGGCTCCGTCTCCAGTTAAACTTGCTCAGAGTAACAAGCAGTAAGACTGTATTTTTTCTGCAGAGTGCAGGTGGAGAGGCTGTGAGTGAAAATAAATTTCTGAACACAGACTCCAGCACAGGATCAGTGGAAACTACTGCCAAGCCGTTACCATTTAAAGATCCAAACTTCATCGTAAGTATATTATTTTAACAATTTGAAATTCCAAACTTTTCCCGTAAAAGGCTAACTAGACTAGGATTCTATTTAATCATGTTCCTAGTGTAAATATTAAGAAAATCAGCTTAACAGCCAAATAAAAGGTTGACAATTTTTAAGAAATTCACCTCAGTTCATGTCATGCCATGCTCTAAAGTGCACACTGTATTACAGCATGAAAATGGCACTGGTCCAGAGGCAGAACTGTTATATTAAACTCTGGAATAGAGTGAGAAAACCTGTTAGGTGCAGGTAAGTGTGGAAGTTTTATGGTACGGTATCTCATAAACTACCACAGCTACAGAGGAACAATTAATACTACGAATGTAGGAATCCCATGTTCTACTTCCTAGTCAAAGCCGGCTGCAAAGCAGTTGAGCTGGAAATTAGCCAGAGAGTCATTAGCAAATGGCATTTTGCTCCTCTTCTGGTCCCTGAAACTCTTAACAGATTTGTGGTGTCTTCTTCCAGTCATTGCTAGATTTAGATGCAAAATGCTCTGTGCTTCCCAGAAGTCTGGCCTGCCAGCATTCAGAGTCATATAAACACTGACAGCTGATGAAATGCAGGCTCCTAAACACTCTGAGGGTTAAACTAGGAGAGAAGATGAAGAATATTAAGTTAGTAGTGCTGAGTTTGTTTTTGATATCTTTTTATCTTACTGTGCCAAGGCCAACTCATTGGCACACTGTACAAATGCTTTCTAGACAAGCAAACTTCTCAGACTGCTGGTCCTAAGCCAGTACTTAGAAAGAAGGATTTTATCCCAGATTTCATTCTGAATGAACAAGATACAATACCCCACAGCATATAACGAGTAATCAGGCAACGCACAGCTCACTAAGCACAGGTTTGGCAGGGGGTATGAAATTAATCTCTGACATGCGAGTTGCTCTACATCTGCTTTGCAGACAACTTCAGGCATGAGAGGGGCATTCAAACGACCCTATACTTTGCTCACTAATCCTCCAGCAAGCACCCAGCATCTTTGAGAAATGGGGCATATTGCAAAAGCTCCTTTTGTGCCCAGAGGCATCCCATGTAGCTTCTACATAGGATTTAAATATCCATGAGGCCCTGAGCTGATCCTGCAGTTCTTAGAAGAATGTCACCATTTCCAAAGAGGCAATACTAATATCTGAATGCTTGAAATAATAATGAATGTACAAAGTCTTTGGCAACTGCTGCAGAAATAATAGGCAGTTATAATAAAAACCATGAAATTGTCCCCTCCAATACGGTAACTAATTTGAGAAGAAATGCATTGAGTGTTAATCAGCATTTCATTGGTATGTCCTGGTACTAACAATTTGGATGAATTTTTGCATCTTTTCAGCCTAATTTGCCTTGAAAGGAAGAAAATAAATCAAACAGTGTCTATCTCCCATACGTATGCCCAAGTTTGAAGGATTAGCTCACTGCAGAGGATATACTTAAGAGCAGAGAAGGAGGAACTGACCTTTTCCTAAACTTTCTGATTGGAATTTACATCCTTTGGTAATGGGGAGGGGGAAAAAGACTTTCTGACGGTTATGTAGAGCAATACTTGCTGTAGAGCAGTAGCTCCACTTGTCCTAGCTCCAGCCTTCTCTGAACTTTGTTTGGTTCATTTGGGCTTGGGAGTCGTTGCCTTTTCTGTGTAGGTGTGTGAGGCGATGCTCAGCCCTATTCCTCGGAGGCATAAGTTCATATAAAAACAGAGGTTGCTTTTGAGATTACTGAACAAAAAATCATCATGCAGTGATTTGGGGGAAAATTCAGACAAAGAATTTGAATTAGTAGTGTGGTAGTACATGTAGTTTCATCTCATGCTGTAGCAGTCTCTATTATACAATGATCTTTAGATGACTAAGGTGTTACCCTGAGAGCAAGTATTTCCTTCTACGTTTTAAATCAGATATCCATCACCAAAATCCAATATATCATCAACTCATGAGCATCTTTTCTGAATATATCTTGTGTCTACAAAAAAAAGCTTTCTCATTGAATCCTTCCTCCTATCATCCTCATCAATTTAACAGATTAATTTATAAACATTCAAAGCAGAAGTGTGTTTACAGAACTTTGCTGAGTTTCAATGAGACTCATGGGGCAAGTAGTAATTATTAACAGAAATAGCAACTGTTCAATTGTAAGAACATTTTCTTTTTCTGAAGTTAAGCTGTGAATCTGTGTCTTTTGATCATTTAGAAGTAGTACAGTATGTTGTGCAGCTTCTGTCTCTGGAGGGACATAAATAAATTACTCTGTAGCAATCACATTTGATAACCACAACTGCCATTATAGTACCTGTGGCAAGCCTTCCATTAGTGTACCTTTCAAAATGCAAAATTGTCTTGGCAGCCAACATTCTATTTATTATTCTTTTTCTATTATTCTGTCTCCTAGCCTTTGAAAGAAAAATAAAATTTCCAGAAAGTTTCTCATAGTATTCATTACATTTTGCAAGATCAGTAGTGTTTTCTACAGTCATGGATAATTTGTAAAAGAAAATTTAGCTGTATAATCACAATTTTAGAAACAACTTCATAGTAATAAGTTCTAATACGATAGGAAGTACATACAGAAACCTGTAATCTCAGGCTAAGCCTAACCACATTGATTTTCTATTTCCATGTAAAAAGCAGATTTTAATTTCCTTCAGTTAATCGGAAACATAGAAGCTTTGACACAGTCCAAAAAGCTTTGTTTTTGCTTGCAGCCAAGATTAAAGTGTACAGTATAGTAGCCTGCTGATAAAATAAGTGAGAATAACAACTGGTTCATGACAAGACAAGACACATCAGAAAGACTATGAAATAGAAGTGTCATGCTCTGAAATAGTATTCTTTATTTACTTCTTCTCTAAACACCATATTTTTAATTCTAGCACTCCGGCATTGGTGGAGCAGCAGCTGGCAAGAAGAACAGAACTTGGAAGAACCTAAAACAAATTCTTGCTTCTGAAAGGGCATTGCCATGGCAACTAAATGATCCTAGCTGTAAGCTGCTTAGACGCTTTGCATGTATTTATAAATAATAGAATCCACACAAATAACTTTCTTTAAAACTAACCTAAATTATTTCATCAGTGCATGCAGTATCCTGCTTGAACAGGGTCCAGTAGTACATTTAAGATTACTCCAATCACACTTGTCAGCCCTAAGTGGAAAGTAGGGGGAAGCAAATAATTTGGAGTATCATGGCAAAGTTCAAATACATTTGGAGAGAGAGTTTAATAAGGAAAAAGTATTTATCCAAACCAGGTCAGAAACCCTGATTCCCATGAGGTTTTTGTCACCTTTTAACTGGTTAGGAGCCTCCTCCTCTGTGTACAGTCCAGAGGTCTTTTGGTGGGTGGCTGCTGCTTGATTAGCTATATTTGAGCAATTTTCAAATAGTTTCTGCTAAGCCACATACCTGCAGTAGCTTAGACCTCAGCCCAAGCTTCCTATCTAGCTCCTTATCCTAGATTCTTGGGAGATTTAAGTTCTACATCCTCTCTTTAGTGCAGCACAGCTGAAACTACACTATTAACAGTCCTGATTAGCAGTCCTAGCCAGTTACATCCACAGGAGCAGAGTTACAGCAGTGGTCTTAATCTAGATATTCTTCAAGTCTACTTGTAAAGTAGGATACTATTGAACGTAGCTGCCGGCCGAATGCAATCCTCAGATTTTATTTAAGCAAGTGGAGACATTTCAAAACTGAGCATATGCACTTTTTGTCAGACTTGGTGCTTTATCCAAAAATAGCTTGCCATTTTTTGAAGTGTTTTAGACGCAACTGTTACAGAAAAATGCAGACTACTGCATGTGTGTTCCTGGCCATTGTAACTGACAACCTGCTGATGTTGCTATTTCTACTATGCTCTGTTTGCAACCAGAAATTTACAGGATTTTTTATAAGGAGGAGGGAAAAGAAATTCAGTTTCATATTTAAAACTAGCTGTCTGTGGTATCAGGGTCTTTTGAATTATGAGATGATGAGTTAGAAATTTGATATGGATGGAGTGTTTGAACTGAACATAGCATCATAATGAGTTGCAAGGGAGATCGGGAAAGAGGAAAGAAATTAGTCAGGTACAAGATATTTTTGTAAACATCCAAAATTGAGGATTTAACTACTTAAGCATACCAACTGTATCTTAAAAAATGTTTATTAATGATAATTGCTATCTAAAGGGCATCAAAGAACAGCAATTTCCAACCCCCAGTTTAAACATTCAGACAATTTTCTAGGTCATTGACTGGGCTTAAAGTGGTACATGCTTAAAGATTTAACTGATTTAAAAGATTACTTTGCTTTTCTGGATTATAGTATTTCAGAGCTGCAATCTTGAGCAATGTTTCACGGTCTTAACATACAGTATGCATATGATAATGGCTATTCTTTGCACGTGACTGACTGCAAGGGAATTCATTAAGACTTGGAAGAAATGGACACATTTTCCTTTTGAGGAGGGCAGTTCTGCTTGCTGAACTCTATTAATAGGTGAACAGGATCAGGCTGTGAATTACAGTGCTAACAGGCTAAATGTTTTCAGAGGTAATTCTGCTGCATATTTCTTTGCCTTAGTGTTGCTAGTTAATAGAGACCTAAAAGAGTAGGTTTATGTTATGGAATATATATTTATATATAAGACATTGAGTTTATGCCTTTGTTTCTCTCTAGATTTTAATATTGATGCTCCTCCTTCCTTTAAGCCTGCTAAGAAATATTCAGACATCTCAGGACTTCCAGTAAGTACTTTTTTTTCCCTTCAAAATTGGCATCTCACCTTCCACAATGAAGTACTGGTGCCTTGTTATGTAAAAGATGTATTTGCTAAGGTTCCTATTCAGACTTGGGCTTAATAATTATCCAGTGATTTAGGACCAAACCCCAAATACTGTCACTACATCACAAAATCCTTAGGTTGTTAATAGATGTCAGGACAGACTAAATACCTAGTCCTGCCAAGTAGCTCCTATGACACCTCTTTCTCACCTGTAGAATCTACATTGGTGCCTATAATTTATAATTCTTAAGATAGCTGCAGGGAAAGCTGGTAGTTCACAGTCTCCACGACTGTTAACTTTGCCAAGGTATACCCACGCTGACTGAAACTTTCCATGCCATTTGCCTGAGGCTGATTTATTTCATTGTATCTTATAGAGGAAGTTTTAAAAAGATGTCTCAGCAATTTTCAGTAATGAGATTAGGCAAAATTTTATTGTTTGGCCTCTTTTCCATTAGGTTAAAAAAAAAACCCGTTGTTATCATTGCTCTCAAACTTTGCCTCAAACAAATCAGCCTGAAACACACACTTGGCATAGACTGTTGAGAATTTCAAATACCCCTATGCTTCAGAGCTGGAAGTTGGAGTTTGGCAGATGTATAGCCTGTATGTCGCAGATGGGCTCTTTTACGTGTTTTTGTTAAAGAAAGAGGAGAAAGGGGAAAAAAACCCAAACCACAATTGACTTAGATGCAGTTTGCACATGCTCCAGAAAGTCTTGGTAGTTACAATTTGGTGCCTGAATTCCCCAAAGATTCTGTTGGCACAAAACAGGAGTAAAGTCATTGAATTCTGCCCAACAAAAATTTTGTATCTGCTGTTGAAACTGTTCCTGTGTTACATAAATAATTTTACTTAGAACAGGTATTAGTAACAGCAAATCTTTTCACTTTTCACCTTCAAATGCCAGTGATTTATTTTGCAGAAGCCTGTGTATTTATTACAATTTAAATGAATGGGAATGTTGTATTTTGGAGTAAAAAAATGCTTAAGTAATGGTTACACTAAGTAGCTACAATAATGAAAACTTTGTAATGTCAAAGATCCTTGCACAGAATTTCTGCATCACTTCCCCCAGTTTAATCTGTTTCTCAACCATAGGGCACTAGCCCACCTTCACAGGCTTGATATCACCTCCTGGAGATGCCCTTAAAGGTACATATTTGTTATGCTGATGCAGGTTAGCATACCACCTTGCATTCTGTACCCTGAATTAGGCAAAAAGTCCTCATTAGGACACAAAATGGGTGAGCACTTAACTAAGGACTGCCTTATAGTGGATATTTAGTGTAAGGCATCAAAGAATAGCTATAGCACCAACTGTAATCCTGCACATCCTAGCATTTGATCTTGATTGGGAAGCATATGTTTTCTTAGACTTTATTTTTTAAGTAACACATTTAAATAAGGCACTTAGGAGGTGGCATGTGTCCAGCCTCTGCCTCTGAACGTGGTGTGGAAAGGGAGTGAGTTGCTCAGATAAAGGCTGGTAACTCTTGGTGTTCAAGAGGGAGTGGAAAAGAAACATCTCCCTCACAGATGAACTGGCAGGCAGCAAATGGAAGAGACTGCTCACAAACTCAGGGAAGATAATTCCCTCCAGCCAGGCAGACTCCCGCCCCATCTCCAAGGAACCAAAAAATGCCTTCCAGCACTAATCTTTGATGTATTTCAAAACTAATCAGTCATTGCACCTATAGTGAGCTGATGATGCAGGGTATAGATATGAGTGCAGACCACATCCCTACCAGTTAAGGGTCGTTAAACCTTAGGAAATTCTCTCAGTTCCTCAGTTTTCTTTACCAGCAACTCTCTTCCATCAGCGATTTCTGTACTATGACTATTCTAGCTCAGTATAGATACTCTCTATACAAATCCATTCAGTGCCGCTTTTGTTTTCTTTTCTTCTTTCCACTTTTTTATTTTTAATTTTCCATCCTCTAATTGCATTGTGAGTCAAGTTTCCTATTTTACCTGGCCTGCAAGGTTTCTCCAGACTATGATAAAATTACCACGTTTAAAAAACCCCTTTTTTAATTAAAATAGCTGAGACAGTGTGTCCTTTAAATTGCTAGGCTAGAAATGTTTCATAAGAAGCAATAAATATGCTTTCAAGATCATTTCGTAGTAGGAGGATATGTGGGACAATAGAATATTGTAGAAATGTAGTATTAGAAAAATGTCCCTGTATTTTCTGTGTAAAATATAAAAGCATTTGTGTAAGAATATATTTTCTGTGGGAATGCTGGATTCCCCACAGGGGAAAAAAAAATTCCTTTGCATTACCCATTTAGGGAAGAATTAAATTGTCTAGCAGGTACAAAAACAGAAGTGTATTAAAACATCCTCAATCAGCATACTTGCTCTTATATTAGATGCCACAATTAAATTCTACTGATCCCCTTCTCTTTCTGTGTGTAGCACAAATGGAATTAAATTTACCAATGGTCTCAGCAGAGCATCCAATTTATATTTTTAAGGCAGCCTAGAATTCTAAAGCTATTATCTACCATATTGACACTGCAAAATAAACCTATTATTTCCAAACTCGCAAGATGAGTATTTAGATATTTTAACATGCAAAACAGAGTAATTTATTGTAAAGCAGATTAAAAACAACCCCAAACCTTCAAATGTTTATACTTCTCTTCCTTTTCTGAAAATGGATCAGCCCTGTTACTATAGAAACAGATTGAGATAGCTAGTTTATTGTACTTTAAGAGCATGTGTCCATGGCCTTTGACTTAGTTTTTAAACACGACAGAATTTTTTCTTTGCAAAATCATCTTAATTTAATATTCTAATCTCTAATTATTGCTGGAGTATTGGTAAAGTTTGTTTTCAGGCTGAAGCCATAGCATGAATGGGTGGTTACCACACATGAGTTTCTGCAAGCAGTACAGCCCAATACAAAATATTAGAACAGTGAAGAGCTGCCATAATATTTTTAACCTAGATCGGTGCACAATACAAATTGCAGATATTGCTTGGTTATTTTATTACAGAATCATGCACATTTGAAAAGCAGTCTAATTGCTTAGCTTTTTCTTACATGAGGCCAGATGTAAAGAGTGAAAGAAAAGTAAATTTATACCTGCTGTAACCATGAAGTTACCACCAGGGATAAATTTACTCCTAATGTTCTAACTTTGCCATTTGTTTGAAACTTAATTGATGGCTTGAACTGTTACCTGACTACATTTAATTAACCTGGCGGCATTTCTTTGTAAAGAAAACCGAGCTACAAATAACACTAAATTTTCTAAGTCATATCAGACCAAATGATTAGCTGGATTGTTACCATGGTCAACAGGTGCTTTCCAACATAAAAATGTAGAGAGCTCTGCACTATAACTGTGTGGCATGGGGGAGTACTCCAGCTCTTCCTGGCCTTTTCTATTTTTAGTAGCAATGTCTTGAGGGATCTCAACTGCCTGTGCCTTGCAGCCTGCCACCATCTCGTGCTAAAGAAAGGCACAGAAGACACTTTCGGAGCCTTGGCAGGCATTTGGTAATCCAGTGCCGAAGAGGCAGGGATTGTCTTGGAGGCTGAATGTGGAGAGGCAATGCCCCGATGCCTGCCTTCTCCCAGTGCAGCCTCCTGGCCTACCCCTGAGCTCAGCTGAGCTCCAGGTTTCTGTAGCAACAAGGAAGGGGAGAGGATAGATGCAAACTGGCACCGCTCCCAGGCACCCAGGGTCCAAATATAGCAGAGGATACAAGCGTAGCCCAGGGTGAGCCGGCCAGGCTGCTATCCTGAAAGCAGGCATCTGGAGCAAACCACAACGCTGCGTTCCAATCTCTTATCAGTTCAGTCACAGAACCATAAGCTGAGACTCCCTAGCTTTAACAACCACTTTAAAGTAAATTAAAAGCTAAGTTGTATGCAGCAAGAGAAAGGCAGTCCAAAGCTATCAGAGCACCCATAATTCAGCCTCTTTCTGGGTAATTTATTGGCAGCAGCCTAACTCTTTGGAGAGCTGCCTTGAGAGAGACTGCACAAGGCACAGAGTTGCTAGGGTGAGTTTAGAGAGTTGAGGAATTTCTTTTGCACTGTGTTTTATAGGAAACTTACTTCAGCCCTCTGTTGTGTTTAATGCATTTCTAATGTGATTTTATAGGGGTCTGTTAACTTCTCATAAGTTCTCACATGAGGAGAAAGAAAAAAAGACAGACTTGTGGCCACATGGTAGAACAGCAGTGCTGTTACCAGGAAGAGAAACTCAGTGTTATGTGGTCTTGTAATTAAGATACTTCTTTTACTATTGTGGTTAGAAATTTTCTTTGAATAGTGTCTCTACCATTGTTTCTTTTTCAGGCAAATTACACAGATCCACAGAGCAAGCTAAGGTTTAGTACTATTGAAGAATTTGCCTATATTCGGATGCTCCCTTCAGATGTGGTTACAGGATACCTGGCTCTAAGGAAAGCAACAAGTATTGTTTCCTGAAGAGATTAAATATTGTTGTGTATTGCTTGTGAACAGCGCTCATTTGGAGTATCATGATGGAAACTGACTGTGGGACTGAGATTCTTTAAAACTACCCATGGATTTTTACATCTGGAAGTAGTTGATGATACAT
This sequence comes from Cnemophilus loriae, assembly GCA_013397755.1. NCBI lineage: Eukaryota > Metazoa > Chordata > Aves > Passeriformes > Corvidae > Cnemophilus > Cnemophilus loriae. Next base: position 1,640,349 of record VZTF01005565.1, read on the forward strand.
GCATTTGAAGAACATATGGATTTAATTTTCATAAATGCTGATATTTGTTAGTTTGCCAATTTGTCAGCAATTTAGTTTGGTGAACAGAATAACTTAGACCTTAAGGATATGTATCTGTACCATAATGTTTCATTTATATTAATTTCTGTAAAGACAGGATTTCATCTCCACCCTGTATATTTTATATACTACCCTGGCTCAGAAGAAACTGTCATTTGAAATAAGGAAAATGTAACAAGATATCCAAATGTCTAAACCTGCCTTACCAGATGTGCTTGCCACTTGGATATGAAGTTTGTCCCATCTGTAAAATAAAGCTAAAATACCCAGAAAGTGCTGCTGTTGCGATGACTTTTTAGGGTTTTGTGGCACTGTGGAAATGAAGACCTTCACACAAATGTTTGCATTGAATTAACTGCCAACATAAATAAAGTTGGACCCAAACTTGCTTGTAAAATTACCCTGATGAACATTTGTAACAGGATTCAATCAAATCACTGTGTAACTCTTAATCATGACTCTTCGCAGTTTTTGAGTGCTTCATTTCACAACCTGACTATTCTTCTACCATTCATAATTATTACAATATTAGTACTAACAAGTATGAAATTTCTCAGACTTTTTAAAAAGGACGCTAAAAAGCAGGAGTTCCACTGTCCACTGGCATTCTGACACCCAGATGGCCTTCAGCAAGGCAAGACCTTTTACATTAGAACACCGAACTCAGCACCATGAGACACCAAAAGAATAATTGAGAGCAACTGAACACTGTCATACTTTGGAAGAAGGAGACTGAAAGAGAGTTTGGACTCTTGCTGAGGGGGTGGCTGACAGGTACATGCCAACACGCCAACGTAAGAATGACCATGACTTCCTGAAACTAAGTCAAGTGGCAAGGGGGCAGAGGATTTTCTGCCCATTCTTTCTTTCTGTCCTCTTTCTTATGACAGGCTGCTGTCTTCCCACTTCTGAGTCTTTGTCCCAGGCTTAAACTCTTGCTAGGTTGTAATCTGGACTCCAAGTTCAGGCTCAACTGTTCATAGCGCGCAGTCACACAGCCTTCACTCCCACACTCCATTAACTGTCCTGTACCGGTGGCACTAGAATTGGCGGCTACACAAGTAACCACTTGCTGTGGGAATACTCTTTTCCCATGTGCAACACTGCCAAGTGGCAGACTTGTGCCATAGTGTGTTAGTCCTGGACTTCTCAGGTCACTGAGGAGGTGAGGTGCTGATCAGGAGACAGCACTCCTGACTCAGCAAGCTCCACCATGGGCATCAGGATCCTGTGCAAGGCGCACGCTTCTCTTTGCCTGCACAGGCAGCACACAGCAGTGACTGGTTAGTGTCTAAGCTGTGCTTTCAATGCACATTTCTACAGACATGATAATATTAAGATCATTTTTTTCTGATTGAAAGAATAAATATGCAGAGTGTTATTAATGCTAGTTTAATTTCAACTCCAAAACAGGAAAACCAATAATGGGATACTTTGTTTAATGAAAGTCGGTGGGACTCATTCCTCAGTTTTTGTGATCTAATATTGCCAAAAACAAATTCTAAAAGTCTTTGACATGCTTACAATAGATCCTTCAAAGCCCTAGATATCTGATAATGCTACAACTGTATCACAGTACAAAAAAGAATAAGACAGGATATCTCTCTGCATGCCAGCAAGCATCCAAGCCACATTCTCTTCGCACTGAGTTTTATAATGGATATTTTTAACTTACATTACATACTGAACATGTGTTTATAAGATAAGCTTAACACTGATATGAAAAGGAAACACATAGAACTGCTGTAAGATCATTTTTGTTTTAAATAAGCAGACAGCAGCTCAGTAAATCGATTTCACAAGCTTGTTCTCTCCCACAAATATTTTTAACATTCTTTGGGAATGACTGCGTAGGAGCCCAGGCTCCTCCACTGTCAGAAGTGTTCCATGCACTCCTGCACTCTATATTAAGATGTTGCTTCTCAGCTAATTTCTCCTGTACAGCATTTAAGCATTCTGTTTTCAAAATCTAAGTGTCTCGCTGAATAAATCAGCATCAGAAAAGCATATACATCTTAAATTTGGCAAAAACATTAGTGACTCTTCTCTCAGTGCTCTATATCTGTATGATGGCTACGAGATTCTGTTTTCTTCCCTTCCTTGTTTCTTCCCTTGTTGGCCTTTTGTTCCTAGTCAGTAGTACCTCCCTTTTACTCATTAGGTTGTACAGTGGTAAAGCCAAGAGTGATGAATCAGCCACCAGTACCGTTCAGCATTACATCAATCAACAACAGTTTACTATGTGGAACAATCAAACCAGATTTGTTTAGCAGGAAGCTGAGGACAGAACAGATCTAGTGGCCAGCATGTGCGATGGCGTTCAGTCCCGCTGGGTTCCTTTTGAAAACAGCTCGTGAACCTGCTGCTCTCATCACTGCCTTCTATGAGAGAACTGAGCAGTACCTCCCTTGCTGTATATAAAAGAAAATATGGATGAGTGAAAAGCTTATCTGTGCCACAAAGCAGTTTTAAAATGCTTTATTGACAGCTTTAGAAGAAGTGAAAATTGAGAAGTACATTTATATGTAAAAGTACTTACAGGATATTATCTAGATAAACATACATAAGCTGAATTTAAATTGAAAAGAAGACAAAAGAAAAGCATTTGAAAAGAGAAGCAGCATTTCAGACTTGGGGAGAATGTGTTTTGGCTAATAGCACTGCCATATCTCTAAAGCAGAAAGCCAGCAGTCAGGGTGAGGACTAATCTGTTAGAGTACAACCATTACTATGTGGGAAGTGTCACCTGAGTGCATTACTTCACACAGACCATGGATGGCTTCAGCCACACATGCTTTTGCGTTGCAATGTTCCCCTGTTGTCCCCCTGTAAGGGCTTACACCACACCAGTTGCTGAGTGCCCACAGAAATCCCACTGACAGTAATGAGAAGTGAGCTTGTCCATCAACTCTCTAGGTGCTGTCCAACTGGCAAAGCTTTAGCCTCAGTCTTTTTGGCAGGTGGAAAGCATGTTTTCCATGCCTCACTTGCCCTGTCCCAGAGGCCAAGCTCCTGTTTTCCTGTGCAGCTACCTGCCCAACACACACCACTGGTCCAGCAAACACTGGAGACGAAGGGTTGTCTCCAGCCCACTACACAGTTTTCTGTTTTTATTTAAGATTGCAGTAGCTTTGGGTGGATCTGCTTGCTCCCGAAGGCCAGGACAAAGCAGGCAACTGTTGGCCCCAGGGCAGCAGAACCACTGATGTAGCTGAACTGCCTGGTATGGGCTAAACCCTGGCGCTGCGAGGACTCTGTGCTGAGCTGGGGCAGGGGCTGGGCCACGTGGGGTCAGGAACTGCAGAGCCAACTGCTCCCGAGGGAAGGGGTCTGCTGGGAGCCGTGAGAGGAATGGAGCAATCAACAGCCGCAGCTGCTGCCTCGGCGCTCTTTAGAGGACCGGAAAGCAGGGTGCTGGAGCTCCAGGGCTCTTCCCTTGATTATTCGCTGCTGTTTCAAACAGCAGGTGTGTGCCCATGGAAACTTCCTGCACCAGCCCTTCCCTCTGCTACATCTGAAGCAGGAATGACCTTGGCCCCACATCCTAGAAAGCTGCAAAATTCAATTAAGAGAGGCCTTGGGCCAGCTCATTTTGGAGCCCCTCCATTTCACTGTCCTGTATTTCCTGGCTTTCTCCCATCATAGTGTTCTAGATCCCTATGGAATTGCTATATATGGGCTTCCATGGAGGACAGGAGTAGCGGTCATACTCAAGGAGATGTGCCGTAATTGCCTTTGACAGAGGAAAATGAAAGTAAACAAAGGGGAGGGCTTTTTACTGGTGAAAAATATCAAACTAAAAATTAACCAACATAAGCTTAGAAAGGTTTTTCCAAGTCCACCCTGTTAAGAAAAAAAGCTTGAAAAGCATGATTACAATAATTTTCCTGAAGGGCTAAGTAATCTTTAATAAATTCATACAACAATAATTTATTACTAGAAAACTTACCAATGGATTTTAAGGTCTCTTCCAATCTCTAACATGGTGTGTGGCTTACATTCCCAAATAGCACATAGTTTTTCTTCCCGAATCACTTCAAGAAAGAAGACTTTCACAGGCTTGGTGTCAGGTTCTAGGAGGAAAACCCTGACATAGTGCTCTTTTAAACAAGAGTCAAGTGGTATCTGTATTGTTACTGAACATTTAGTCACACTATGATGGTCATACCACTAATATTACAAGTCACAGAAATTCCTTCATAATTCTCTTTTTTTAGTAAGTGTCCCCGGATGAAAGACCACTTTGTCTGTTGGCAAGTGGATGGGTGGAACATAATAAAATAATACATCTTCAGGCAAGAAAAACATTTTTTTAAGTCCATTTAGTATCTGTAAGTATTGCTTGACTCATTTTTGTATTACCTGAGAAGCTTAACAAACCCTGAATTTTCAGGTGATTACACTACTGTAAATCACAGCCTACAGACAGCAATAGCACTAAGCTCCTGGGAGAGTTAATAACAACAACTAACAAACACTGTTTAAACTACTGTAGTAGTTTAGTATTGCCTGTGTAATTGCACATGGTTTATGACTTATGAAGTCACGTGTACAGACCATTACTGTCTCTTGACACTGTAGTCTAAAATCAATGATCTCTATACAAAAAGCACAGAACTAGTGGACTAGACAGGAAGCTGGGGCTGGCTGTGGTTACTGTTTACCAGCGTGTTCTCCTCTGGGCAAGAGCTCCCCTCAGTTATTGCATGCTGACTGCTGTGGCTCTGCTACCTGACTCCAATGCACCCAGCACCGCACCCCAGATAACTGCATCTGGCTCATGGACTACCTGAAGCCTTCTCCAGTGTCCCCAATCTGGGATGTAAAAGCTACTCTTCTCTCAAGCGAAGAAATCGTTTACAAGTCAGAGCCCATGTGAATAGCGTCCCTTTGCTCTGCAAGTCTTGAATCCAAAGCAGTTTAGGTAAAGGAGAATAGGTGCCCCTCATGTGGGTACTTCTGTTTCAGCGCAGATCATACACAAGCAAGTTCTCAGCATCAGGTTTTGGAATTTCTCAAGACAGCTGCCTACCCGTGCATGGAAAGAAAGTGTTTCCTGCCTCATCCTACTGAAATAAATGGTGTATGTGTCATGTATAGATCTGATAAATGTACAGCAATAAACCCTTGTGAGCAGAGAGGCAGGCCTGGTCTGTTTGGCTGATGCCTGGCATGAGTTGGGCACTGAGCGAGCAAGGGTCATAGGGAGTATTTTAATTTTTGCTATGATCCCACTTATACCCTGGGGGACAGCAGCTTCTCTTGATCCTCTTCTCCCAGGAGGAAGAAATGTCTTTAAAAGGACACCATAAACATACGTGCCTTGCCTACATACTGTGTGTCTGGTCATTAGTTCCATGACTAATGGATAAAGACGATGCAGAGGGGACAGAATTAAGGATCTTTTAACAAATTGTCTGTGGGCCCAAATCTTGTTCTTGCAACAGAGGCAGTGTGGGATCTGATAATAACCTTAATAAAGAAGCATCTCAGGAATTTCAGCAAGAGCTGGACTTAGACTAAGGTGGAAGGACTGGAAGTGGTACTGTAGAAGCAACTGACCTGACAATATAAGGCTATTTTGAAGAGAAATCATTTATAAAACACTCTGTGCTGTGATCCTTAATCCTCTGAAGTAATACATATGGCATTATGGTGGCCTTAATATTTGAAATAATATAAACAGAGCTTAAATGACTACTTCAAACTGTGCCCTTCAAGAAGTTTTATATAGGTCAGAGCTGGTGATGTGGAGTCAATGGCTGCCATCAGTCTCATGTGCACAAGTGACAGCAGCTAATAGGCACAAGCCTTGTTCTCCTCCAAATAAAGTGGCTTATGTTACTGAAACTGGTGGTGAAGCACAAACAACCAAACATTTCTGGCCTCTGACAACCAAGAATTTGTTTGCTAAGCTTCATCTCTTCTACCACGCTGCACAAAATCAGAGAGCTAAGAAATAAGTACCAGCAACTCCTTTCCAGTGTTATATGAGCTCTTCTCATCAGCTTTGTAAACTGAGGATTACTATTTACTACCATTTTAGTGAGGTACGAGGTGTTCTGTGTCTATGGGTTTGGCCCATGCTTCCTGAACCCTTGGGAAACAGCATCTTGAACCTCACTGTGAAACACAGCCCTGCAACAGTTTATTTCAGCAGCCTTCTCCACATGGGTATAATTTACCTAATAACGATTTGGAAGCCAAATTCTCTATGGACCTTGAAATGTCCTTCTGAAGCATCACACTGGGATGGAGAGTGCAAATGCCATTCTTCCTGTACATTTCCTGTATAAAATACCACTGGGACACACGGACCTCTCCAGAGCCTTTAGGCAGTGACTGTCACAGCAAGGTCTGTTTATGTCTTTCATTAAAAGTAGGCATAAGCCACAGGGATGATTTCTGGCAGAAGCAGTGGAATCCTGCTCTTCCACCTTTCACACACATGCCTTGCTCACTGCACTTAACAGATTCTATTTTAATCCCTCCAACTCTACAAACTGGGCTTGCACCTACTGCAAAACAGTTATACAAAACCCTAGAAGTTCAGACATTCCCCAGAGAACAGGAGAGCTTCTTTGAATCTGTTAGCTGAAAGAGACTGAGCTCGTATGAGAGGACCAGGCTGGGTGCAGGGCAGCATCCTTACCCTGGGTGGTGGGATAAAGAGAACAGGAACTGCAGCAGCTGCAGCAGCATCCCTGCTGTACTTCAAACAAAGGCCTACAACAGCCTTTTTCCAGATGCAATCTGGAGGAGCTGCATCTGCTGCTGGGGGACAGACCTGGCACTGAGCTGCTCAGTTCTGCTGAGCCTCTGGGCATGCTCAAAGGCAAGAGCTTCAGATACCTTGGTAACCACCCAAGATCCAGTCAGCAGCTGAGGACAGAGGAATGCAGGTTTGGGCATAGACTGTCTGAACTCTCAGCCCAGATCCTATCAGGGATCTGCAACTCTCTGAAGACTCGGGAATGAGTTTTACCAATTCGGTGGATTCTGACTCAACACCTTTATCATCTGACCAGCTCACACAACACACACTTCCCGTCACCAGAAGGCACCTGGTATTGCTTCCAGCACTGGATCTGAAGTGGTGAAACATGAGCATTAGAGGAGTAAAAAAAATAATCCAGGTCAGACAGGGGCCCTCTCGTCATTCTCCCAGAACTTCTCTGCCTTTGAGGCCATGTCCCCATTACCTTCATGATCCGGGCTGCTCTACCCTCTACCTCCAGCTTTTGCCAACTTGCATAAGACATGGACAAAGTTAAAACTCCTATCCTACAACATACATTTCTACGGAGTTCTCAAAAGACAGCCAGAATCCAGAAGGAAGAGGTGTCCTAAAAGTACTCCTTTGCACCTCTGTATTGCTATAGGTGGCAAAGTTTTGGTAAGAAGGGGGCTGCAGGTGTGGCAGCTGTGGGAAGGGGTTCAGGGGCTGTTAGGACACATAAGACTTACAGATGCAGTTCCCTGAACCCCTACAAATGAATATTTGAAGTAACAGCTGGCTTTTTGGGTCATACAGAAAGACGCTTTCTTTTGTCCTAAATAGCACATATGAGTTTGATCAAGTACTAATTATATCCAAGCCATGAAGTAATAATCTCCAAGGCATAATTAGTAACAGCACCTTCCCTGGGAGATGTGATTCCCTCCATTCCTCACTTCCCCTCCCTCATCCAAAACACCCAATAAGCAAGAAACCAAAACCCTTCACAAACCACCACAACTCTGTGATACTCATCTTAAGAATGAGGACTGAATAATACATGACCAATTTAATAAAAGGAAGGTGTTTATAGAGAATGAGTAGAATTCACCTGCAGATCTGCAGAAACTGCTTGCTGAAAAGAGAAAAGAACCCCTAAAAGAAGAAAACTCCCAAGGGAAAAGCAGGAAGAAAAGCTGAAACCACAAGAGGAAAGCTAATGGCCCATGCTGCCAAAAAAGACAGACTTCTACAGAGGATAAACAAAATGCCAGGGTGGGCCAAAGCCAGAAGCTTCATCTGAAAATAAAAAAATGGCTTGCCATGGGGCCAGCCAGCTGTCCTAATGAAGGGCAAGCATAGTTCGGCAAGTGTATTTCTGCTGCCCAAGGCTTGCAGTTACCACTTGAGAAACTTAAACCAACTTAAGTAAATTAAAAAAACCAAACAAACACATGCACACACTGAAACCCTCCAGACTTCACTCAAGACAGCACTTATTCTGTTCTTTTACAGTCTCTTTCCTGCCAACTTGTCTAGATAGGGATATTTGTCACACCATAACTATATCTACAAACCCTGAGTGTAAATGTATGTATAAATCCTGAGTGCAAATAAATACATTGTAAAGATTTTGCCAGGAACTTAGTAGTGCATGAGCACTTCAGGCTTATCTCTAGGTAAGCACTTCCATTTGATTCTGCTAAAACTAATTCTCATCTAGATCAGCCCATATCCGGAGCCGTGCAGCCCACGTGTGCCAACCTCCAGCCTTGGCCTCAGGCTCCTGTAGGAAGTGGTGCTGGGGATGGCACGGTGATCACAGCCACAAGAGTGCCAGGGTTTACTGGGAGATTTATTCTTCTTGGCTTCGACTTTATACATATCTCCATACCCCTCACGTGACATTTTTAATGGTACCTGTTATATAAACAACATGACTGGAAAAAGCATCTGCATGACACAGGGTTGCACCTTATAAATAATTTATTGTAGTTAAGCAAAAGCTAGGTGATAAACTTTGATTTTGTTTGCTAAAATATAATACCTGAAGTTGCTAATAAGCCACTAAGAGCTATTCAAGAGACTGTCAGTTACAAGAAATCTTGCCAGGACCAGCACACTCAAGCAGTTTATGGCCATCTCGGTTATCTGGGAAAAGGTGAAATGGGTCTAATGTTTCTGAAGTTTTGTGGGGTTTTGAGAAATCCAGACATGTATTTAATATCTGGAGAATCCTGAGATGAGCAAGACTATCGTCAGCAAGATTTAACCACAACTTGGACCTACCTCTTAGCAAGTCTAAAGGTCTTTAAATTGCTGTAAAAAAAAATAACAAAAAAAAACCCCACGAAATAACCCCAACCAACCAAACTAAAAAACCCAAAACAAAACACAATCTTTCTTTTTAATACGTACACATAATAATGGGGTTTGTGCTGTAAAACATTTATCTTTAAATAACAGAGTAGAATATCATAATTCATGCTCTCTTCATAACCAAGCTAACTGGATGTGTCTCAGTGACTGATTTAAATAACTTGCAGCTTTTTGCCCGCTTGTCTGCAGTGTGTGAGAGGGGTAAGAGTACCTCAAAGACTTTGCAAAACTCATAGGTTCACAAAGCTCTCCTCCTGCCTTCTAGATGGTCCTGTCACCCAGCTACCATCACATCCATTTCTCATGGCAGGATATTTTTTAAACACGAGTTATGTGGTTCAAGGAAGAGGTGCTGCATGTACACATGAGTGCTTTTTGCTGACAGGCACAGTTTCCAAAGTTTAGCATTTCCTCTCTTGTTACTTGTCTTTCCACATTTGAAATTCAGGAAAGATGGGAATGCAGGCGCGACTCTTCACAATATTTGAGATTTTTAATTGAGTGGGACATTGAAACAGCTCCAACGCTGTCAGCAGGGACTTCCAACTGAAAACATAATAATGCAATGACTTCCCTTTCGATGTAAGAATCAATCATGTCAAGCACTCAGATTTACACATCCCTTCATACGTACTAATCTACACCACCATAACTGCTTTACACATTTCTAGTATTTACTTTGGCTTCCTACAACCTCTGTTAATCAAGTCTTATTTTTCCATGACACAGGCAGCTGTCTTGAACTTTTCTAGAAGCTGATATGACACACTCTCCTTTGGAAACTACAATAAAGCATGCATACACAGCTAATGCAATAGCTACAGTAGACTCACTGCTCATTAAAAAGTGTAAATAGTTGGATTGTGCTGTGTGGTGCAGCAGTGCTGTGGCAGCAATACAGCACTGCTCCAAAATGAGAGAAAAACCTGAAAATGTTAAAGTCATTTATGGCACTTATCTCCAACACAGACACTAATTTCAGGTATTTGGAACAAAGAACACAGTGAACTGTGTACTTTACTCTTTTTTCAGCTTTCTGCTTCTAGACTGGGCAAATTAACATTGTTTTCTTACCACAAACCTCTGGAGACATCATGGTTTAAGAATGTTTTTCTGAACTCTCACGCTAAAAAGCAATCAAGCAGCTACTGAGCTTTGCAAGAAGGGGGTGGCATCTCTGTTCATAAATCCACCTTAAAACAAGGTATCCTGCAGGGAGCCAGGCTGGGTGAACTGAGGCTAGGCAGAAGCACTGCAAGATCTTTTCCCTTGCATCCAGAGCCAGCGTAGCTCACTAAAGCCAGTATTTCACACACACCATCCTGATGATCTTAGATTAAAAGGCATACACATTTCTTCAGTGTGCCTTATCATTGTCTAAATCACCGGCTATATGCGGATGAGAAAAGTAGAGAGCCATGTTTTCCCTCTCTCCTCCCTCTCCATACAGGGGGAATGCTTCTATCCCAGAAAGCTGGCCTGCTGCCTGTCGTCCTAGCCCAGCCCCAGCACAGCAATGCGCGATCGAGGTTGCCTAGAACTGCAGTGATGGGAACCCTACCACATAAGAAACGTATGTGCAAGGCTAAAAACAGGGAGAAAAACAGAAAAAGGAAAGAAAGAGTTAGCCAATCCGCAACACATTTGTCTAGAGAAAAGCCATTTTGTTATAGTAACCATTATAATTTTTAGGCATATATNGCCAAGTTTTAGTGGAGCAAAGCTTCAGCTAGTTTCTGAGAAAGGAACCAGAGGTTTGCTGCCTTGGCAGCGGGCGTGGAAGGGGGAAGAACTGAGAAAACACCCTTTTAACTTTTCCAGTAGGCTCACGCAGGACTGCCCGCCAAACCCACCCCAAGCAGCTGGGGAGCCCAGGGGCTGATTCAGTGGTGTAACACGTCTATCTGACCCTCCCAGAGCACACGGATGCTGAGCTTGGTATCTGCCAGACAGATAAGTTTCCGGGGAAAACCCGTCCCTTCCCCCGCTTCCGTGCCTGCCTGCTGCCCTGGAGCCCAGGAGGGAGGCAGCTGCAGCCCGCAGCCCAGCCGCTCACAGCGAGCGCTGCCCGCAGCACCATCCGCTTTCCGCTCCGGGCTGTGACGCACCGCGACATTCCCCTCCGCCCGGGGACTCCAGGAAGCGAGCTGTTTGACTTGGACACGGGCACAGGGACACACGCACACACAGGTGGCTCCATCTCTTGCGACACAGGGTCAGACTTGCTGCAAAGGCTCCTACTTTCCGCAGTTGTTTCTCGAGGGATCAGGAAACAGGGTGAAAAGCAGATCCCTTGCTGGAATTAAATTCTAGTGAAGTTCGCTCTGTGAATAGCTGTGCAGCTCTCTGGCATTTCTTGATAAATCAGCCCAGGCCCCAAACAACATTTTTGTAGCAAAATCTCATTTCTGTACTACCTTTGGGGAAAATAACAACCCCGACCTGGAAGCCGCTTTGTGGCAGACATGCATTTCCACTGCAGGCTTGGCCAAAATCCCACTCCCTGCTGACTCCTGTTGCAGGACATTTGGGTCTGGCACAGAGCTGGGCGTGTAGCTATGCCCTGAAGTAGGAACTCCCTGACTGAAAGATATACTTGCTAAGATATGGGACATCTCTGGATGTGTGCAGTTTTGACTTTGAACTTCTCTTTCTCAGCTGTTTTTCACCTCTTCTGGATTTTTGGTGTAACACCAAATTTAACGTGTTTGCTGCCATCTTTTACCTGGTATTATTTTCCTCCCATGGGAGAAAGTGTAAATGTTTTAAACGCATTTGAGGGGAAAAACAGAAACTGAAAGTTAAGCTCTCTCTCAGCAACAGGGGCTCTTTCCTTTTCTAGATGGTCTACACATGCTTCATTGCTGTTAATAATTTTATTCTGAACAAAATTAAACGGAGACCTCTGCCTGCCAGGCCTGAGGCAAACAATTCACGGCTTGAATTGGCCAGCACATGTCAGACATCGCTCGTAATAGTGATTCTGCTTTGCCGGCACTGTTTGATTAGGATGCAGGAGGGAGATGCTCCAATTAATGATGACAAATGCTGTATGAGAAGGCATATTTCAATAAGGGAAACAAAGCACAGTTCTTCCAAGTGGGGACCAGGGAAAGTAAGGCTGCAGATCTCAGCCTCAGTGGTCACTTCCCTCCTACTTCCATCTGCTGACCCTTTGGCCAACACGAGGGGTGATTCACAACTTGGAACTTGTGTCCCCCTCACCCCCTGTCTCTTTTTCATCACTGGTCTGGCAGGGGAAAGGCTTCCCACATGATCCTCGAGCCAAATCCTGCTGGAACTGCAGTTGTCTCATGGTGGTTTCATCTCAAATAGCTTAGTTGCTATGCTGGCTTCTGTAGTTAGGAGCTGCTCAAATTTTCTGTTTTCTTAATAGAATGCATTTCTTGGTAGGCACAGTGAGTCTGGGGCTGGGAGCAAGACTATGGCCTGAGGAACAAAAAGTCCAGGATTGCACAATTCGTTCACTTCTCTTATAAAGATTTCATTTGTAGTGCTCTCCTGGAGTTAAAGCAAATTCACTGCCAAGTACAGTAACTGAAGTATCCAGTAAGTGTAATTTGTTGTACTTGATATTTCTGACCACAAATGGATAACATTTTTTACAGTCTTTTTGTGTAACCATGTGGTGAAGAGGTTCAATAAAAGCATTTTTGCCTATGGGTTGCTGAATAGTACCAATATCTCCATGCATTTTTGTTCAGGATTCAAATATGCTGTGTGACTGGTCATCCGTGTTAAACAATATGGTTTGTATTCCCTACCTAGATTCTTACAGAGGCCAGGACTATTTGGAAGATTTAAAAAGTTATTGAAAGGAGATATAGGGAGAGAGTCAATTTGCAAAAATTCAGCAGTCTTCCCTCCTCTTGCAAAAGAAAGTACCTCATATAATGCTGGACATGTGCAGTTCAGACTTGAAAATACCCACCTTCTGTGCTTGCAGACACACCTGCCAAGATGATGTTTTACTCAAGATATCTACTCCAAGTTCTGACTTGTACAAATATATCTCGAGTTTTTTACTGCAAACAGGTGAATTAACTGCTTTGAAATATAAATGCCTACTTGAAGGTTCACAGAGATGCTTACTTTCATATGGCACATACTTCATACTACTTTACACATTTACTGGTTCTCTGAATGGGGTTGTCTGCTTTACATCATGGTGTGGCTGGCTAAGTACAGTACTTCAGGTGTGTAAGGGGCATAAGAGGGTCCAGGAGCCCAAGGGCCTTCTCGGTTCGTGGGAACTTCAGGCCTCACCTAGCTCAAAGTTCTCTTCTTTCATTCCCTTTTTGCCAGCACAAAGAACCACGATGAGCTGGAAGCATGGTGGCTCTGATGTGGTGCCCGGACAGAAGTCGCCAAACTGGTGAGAAAGTCAAACAGGGGCAGACTGTTGTCTCCTGAGATTTCTGTCTTCTGTGTTTTGCTGCTAAAGAATGTGTATGTAGTGCTTGAAGGAGAGGAGACATACCATGTGCTCTTAGGCAGAGGACCTCTCTTTCTCCCCTACCACCCATCTCTTTATCCTGAGTTTGTACCCCCTGGTATTCAGGCTCACAAGTTTTAAAACACGTCCTAAGATGTATCCATTAGGTAGAGAGATTAACACTCAAATTCAAGCAGGAGCGAAGTCAATGAAATAAACTGTCAGCCTGTCCCAAAAACCTTATCAAAACAAACTGCTTGCTGTCCGTGGCTTGAGGCAGCTTTATATTTCATTTTGTAATGCAAGCTCTGTGACTTCTCCTGCTAGAGACTGCCTAGGATACTAAAACTCACAGCTTCCATTAGGATAAGTGTTATTTCTAAATCCACTAGTCAATTTAACAAAAACAACAAAAGCAACAAAAGCAAAACAACAAAACCAAACCAAACCAAAAAGACACCTACATTTTGATTGTTAAGGCCTGCATCTGCATTTATGACTGGTGAATATGTTGTTTATTAACCTTGAAGCAGTAACTACTGTTACCAGAACATTGCCTGGTGTAACAAGATTTGAAAATTTCTGCAGCATGTACGCAAGCAGCCAGCACTGTTGTATAGGATAGTTTTTCACAGCTTCACAGGACAGATAAGGAGCAGTTCATTTTGATAAAACCTCTAGAAACTCGGTATTGTTGTTATTGGTCTTTAAATGGTAGCTGGCTCTGAGTGCTGACTATCTGTAGTAATACTTCGTCAAGCTCAGCGAATATGGATAAAGTTTAAAAGTCCGTGTTTCATTTATTTAAACTTGCATAAGCATACCTAAAATATAAGCCACTCTTAGCTTTGTATTTTTTATCATGAAAACACATTTATGCTTCAAATAAATATTTTCCTCAAAATATACAGGCTGCTGCATCACTTCAGCTGTAAGGATGATACATACAAGCCCTCAAAAAGAGGCAAATAACAAATGAGAAATATGCAGTGCCGAAAGTCAAGTACTGAAAAATATAACCTCGATAAACCTTGCTTTACATAACCAGCTGTTGGAAAAGCATTTCATATGTTGAAAAGAGATTGAATAACAAAAGCTGAATCCTGTCTGCCTTTGCTACTTATACAGGTAATCTTCTGGGGGCTCAGACGACTTAAATACTGTGTTATATAAATGAAACTGAAGTTTAAACACCCTACATGGATTTCACAACCTCTACAATATTTTAAATGCTTTCTCAAATAAATCATTTGATCAACCTAGAATATTATATCATCAAAAATTACATATTTCAAATGAGGATTAGGTTAAAAACCCAAACAAAATCTCTTCTGCATATCAGGTAATAGAGTACATAAATTAAACTCTTAAAATTTGTAATAGAAGGAGAAACTAGTAAGCATGCATATTATCTATGCCATAAATTCAATGACAATACAAAGTGTGGCATGATAAATCCATTATCAAAATGCATTTTCCGGGCACCAAAGCAGAAAATATGTTATCATTTGCTGGAACCAGCGTAAATAAGTATCTTCCAAAGATTAAAACAATCTACAAGGGGACCTTCCTGTGTCTAATGGGACTATGTGTTTAACAATTTTTCTTTCTTCATGTTGACATTTGAACTGAGTCACATACATTCCTCTTAAGGTGACAGTTTAAAACCTATTTATAGACACCCATCCTGTCTACCACATCTTGTTTCAATTAAAATTTGATCTTGAAACAGGCAGAAGGATGGAAGTAGGGGGACACTGTTGTACCAGCTACTGATGACCTATTAAAAGTTTATTCTGCCCTTTGAATGGAAGGGAAGGCTTACAGGAAAACACCAGCACAGAAACACTGCCCTGAAAACCTGCAAAGCCTCCTTCTGTGGCAGGAGAAGAACAGTCCCAGATACCTCCTCCCTTTCCACTGGCACCACATGCTGCCCTGAGCCTTTTTGAAGTAAGTTTTTGCTCTGCATGCCTTGTTGTTCACATGCCTTTTGCCTTTTTATGCAATGCTTTTTCCCCATTTCTCTGGGTTTTTCAGAGTGTGAGACCACTGTCTAGTTTAGAACAAGCTTTTGCATTTCAGACTTTTATTTATCAAAGGTCTTTGTGGACATCTGTGTCAAATGTTCTTCTGGAACACAGGTAGGCTCTTCTAACTGTCACTGATCTCGAGAATCCTAGTTAGTCTGGGATATTTAATCTACTCCTGCATCCCTCCATTCTACCCTAGCAACTCCAGATCATGTCTCCCAGTCACAGTGAACTCAACCTTCCCAATAATACTGCCACTTCTCCTTTCCACGGGTCTGCTCCCTGATGTGTTACCTCTGGCTGACTCCCAAGTCCCCTGGGTCCCCCTTGAGCAGGACTGAGATCTCCACATTTCTGTCTGGCTGAGACTGACACATGTGCAGGGTCAGGGATGAGGTAACATAGGAGGAGGAAAAACAGCTAGAAACATCAAAGGCCTAAAAATATAATCTGTACATTTATAGCTGTGGCACCCTCTTTGCAAGAGAAAACACCGTACTTCAGGCTACATATGGTGCAGTTCACACTTTAAAATAGTTGTGCTCTTTTGAAAAAGGCAGGGAGATCAGCCTTGGGGCATCTGGAAACTCCCTCTGATCGAACTCCATTTCCAAATAAGCAGACAGTACTTTAATATCTAGTGACCCTCCGCCCTCCCAAGTGAGGCTGAAATCAGCCAGCTGGTTCAAAATCCACTGGAGAAATGGTGGAGAAAACTTGCACTGTACAAATGTGAAATAAAATCCCCAACACTGCTGCTGCCAGTGCCTTCACCAAGCATTGTCAGTGGGAAGCAAGGGGATTTGCGAGCACTGCCCTGAGCTGCCAAGCACAAGCCTGGTCTCGAAACCACAGCTGCACCTCATGACAACAGGCACTCAGAGCTGGCAAAACACATAACACACATTTCATACCTGGCCTGAAAAATGGAGAGACACTTGGGCATCTCCACCCTCACTCCTGTGACTCCTGCTGCCCCAGGCCTCTCCTTGCCTTGTGCTGCCCTCCAAGGTCCCAGCAGCCCCCAGCTGACCTCCCAGCTCCTGCATCCCACAGGTGTGGGGTCTCACCACACCGACCCTCCTACTGCCCAGACTGCAGTATTCCCTCCTGTGTGCACACACACAAACACACTCTCACATTTCCTTCCTCCATTCTTCTGTCTCTGAAGTTAGACAATTTTAATGTTTTTATGTTAATTGCTTTTGAATAACAGCCTTTCTGGAAAACAAAAGGTTTCCCAGAGTACTGGTTTCTTTGGAAATATTCCTGTGGCCAACTACAAGCTGAAATAATAACAGTAATAGGAAAATTTCCACACAAGTATATAAGACTTTTTTTCAATAACTGGTGAAAAAAGTTGTGGAGTTCTGTTTGGTTGTTTGGGGTTTGGGATTAGTTTGTTTTTTGACATTTTCAAGCCAGTTTTCCCCTCTAGCCTCCCAATCTCCCACTCCTGCCAGGAGAAGGGCACAAAGCAGAGTCTTGTTGCAGTTTGCTTCAAGACAGGGAGAGGCAGTGACCTTGTTTACCGAGAGCAACCTCAGTGTGTATGAGCAAAGAGCTGTGTGGAGAGGCTGCCTGCCTTGGCTGGCATTCCTCTGTTGTTAAAGAGCACAGGAAATGATGGACATTTCTAAACCGGAAAAATTTGCAAGCAAGCTTGGGCTAACCTCAAGAAAATAAAGCATGCGGCAAGAATCACAAGGCTCATGGCAGAAGAGGAAAAGCTGACAACTTTTGATTCATGCACTGTTAAAGGTTATGGTGCTGCCATCTAACATTATGGAAATGAAGCCACTGTTTTGAACACTAAGCAGGTAGCTGCTTCAGCAAAAAAATGCAGGGTTTAGTCTTTTTCATGTATTTATATGTGAGCTGGTGGTGAAGTCGGGCTGGTCTCAGTGACACAGGGTTGGAGAGGGCCAACTCGTATGCAGAGCGCTGCAAGCCCTTTCTTGCTCTCCTGGGGCCAAACCATTTGGAGTACAAGCCTGCTAAAGTCTGCCTTAGTCTTGCTTCCATCTCCCTGAACTTCTGGAGCCTTTTAATGTCCCCTTCCACCTTTAGAAAGTGGGGGTCCAATAGGCAGAGGCACAGAGCCAGCAGTCCCATTACAGTCAATGCAAGTGGGTGAAAGATGAACAACCACATGGATGCAATCCTACCTTTTTGCCTTTTGCTCTGACAGCCACAAGCTTGAAGATTTTCCTTTCGTTGGTTCTTCTCAGCTTGTCCTGTCGTCCTGTCTTCCTGTTACGCTCCCGTTCCACAGACTTCTTGAAAAAAAAAAAAAAGAAAAAAACATTTAAAGGGTATTGTAAAGGAAGGCATACATTACACACCATCTCATTTCCATGTAGGATTTTTCTCATGGCACACACATGTTTGTTAACTACTAAAATATCACAAAGAGTACCACCATCTCATATGCTGTGTTGGCAGAAAGAGAGGAAAAGCTTTTCAAATCTTAGCTTCCACCATGACTGGCACGCTTTGGGGCTTGGCAAGGAAAGGCACTACTGAACAACCTTCTGCCAGTGCAGAGATTTCCCCTGAGCTGGCACTGGCATGGCTGTGCTGGGGGTTGTCTGCACATGGGGCTGCCAGGAAAGCGGGGAGAAATCACAGAACCACAGAAGGAAAGGACCCTTAAGATCAGCTGGTTCCATCCACCTGCCATGGGCAGAGACACCTCCCACAGGACCAGGTTGCTCAGAGGGAAGAAGGTTTTGCTCGTGGGCCCACCTTCGTACCAGTGACCCTATGGCACGCGTAGGATGGAGGAAGATAAAGCAGAGAAGCACAGTGGTACTTGGTGCTTTACAAATCTTTACCTTCTGACAGGGCTGAAGAGCTTTATGAAGGTTTCCCAGCACACTGCCACATATGGGTGCTAGAAAGAAAGTTTCTGAGTCCTCCACCAAACTTTTCTCACGACCAATTCTCTTAAATCACAGAGGGCATTAAAACAAAAGAAGAAAGGAGCCCAAAGGGGAAAAAAGGACAGGAATACTTGCAAGATAAGACAGAGAGCACACTGGCAAGTAACAGCTGTTACCAAATAAGCCCAAAAGGCTGCAGCAGCTCATTTTTCTCTAGGTTTAAAGCAACAGTTTGCAGGAAGGCTGCTAGAGCTTTGCAGGGGACCAAAGAGCCAGACAGAGACCATCAGCTATTTTCAGTGTGGAATATCAGCATAAGCACAAAAACCAGAAGATATCATAGAATGGTTTGGGTTGGAAAGGATCTTAAATATCATCTAGTTCCAACTCCCTAGCCATGGGCAGAAACACCTTCCACTAGATCAGGTTGTTCAGGGCTTCGTCAACCTGGTCTTGAACACTTCCAGAGATGGGGCACCTACAGATTCTCTGGGCAACCAGTTCCAGTACCTCACCTCACAGTGTTTTTACTCCTTTCCAAAAGTATTTTCTGTGTTCAGTGATAGCCTTGGTCTGCCTGCTAAGTAAAACTTTCATGAGGTTTGTGAAGCTGCCTATCTTGATTCCATCTACAGTGAAAATGCAGACTTCTCTGTGAGTCAGGTGAAAAATTCCTTTCCCATAACTACTGACCTAGGTAGTCTCTGCTTATTCCAGTAGAAACTGAGCATGGATAGACAGACAGAGATACCACAGACCCTGGTGCTGTTTTTACAGCAGACTATTTACACTGACATCAGGGTCTATATTCCCAAAGGTACTCAGGCTTCTTGTACACACTGCAGTCACAGCAGTCAGCTTCCCATCTGCTACAGGTTCCTATTCCTGTTGTGGCTTTCTCCTTTCAGATCCCAAAATCCAGGGGGTTGATATCAATGTATATCTTACATTTTATGTCTCTGAGTATCATTTACAGTAAAGGTAGATCCTCAAGATATGAAATGGGTAGGTGAAAGTTGGAGGGAAGAGTCAACTGAAATGACAGATATTTGGGAGCCTGGGGTTATGAGCATACAGCTGCTGAGTAAAAAAGCTTTATTCATTCAGAGATGGAAAAAATAAACAGAAAAATCAATACACTGTCCCTCTATGCTGCACATACCCAGATTAAAATAATTAAAATGCATCTCTCTGCCTCCTGTGCAAATTTAACAAAGCATAAATGGACTGTGTTCTTCTACTACTCTGGAGGCATGGAGGAGGGGTGAATTAGTGTTACACGCTGAAATGGGTGAGGTAGCCACTTCAGCTCTGCAAGCTAGCACGAAGCAGTGTGAGACAGCCACCAGACACTTGTAAGCACCGCTGTGGAGCACAGGCTGCCTCCTGGCTGAGTCAAGTTCCAGCATGCAGAGAGCACAGAGGGACAGGTTGCTACTGCTGCAGATGGATCTGCACAACAGAGATGCACACTCACTGCGAGGCAGGGAAATGCTGGTCATGCCTGGAGGTGTGGAGAGATTGAGAGCAGAGAGAGACTTCAGTGTAATGATCTTCATCATTGCAGGATTTTGCCCTTAATCTCCCCTACTTGCTAAGAGAAGCTACAGCCAAGTTATTTCAGTTGGGGCTGTCTACGTGCTGTCAGCAAATTGAAGTTCTTGCAATTGAGGGATAAGCAGCTTTTATGCAGAAAAACCTGGCACTTCAAAACTTTTAAAAATTCAGACATCACACAACAAAGTCTTTAAAAGCTGCCACTGATAGAGATTTTGTGTAAAGAACAACTGCTTTTCCCTCAAACAGCAGGGAGGTAAAGAAATGGCACTCTCCCCTCCTAGTGTGCTGAAAGCAGCTATGGGCTAAACCTGTCAATGTAAAACAGAAACTGAACGTAAGTGCAAAAATCCAAAAATGTGTTGGATGGCATACATATAAAAAAAAAGGTTGTTAATAATTTCTACTAATTATTATTGTATATAGCAAGTAATGAGTGCTCAGCCCTCTGAGACTGAGTTACTGAATTGCCTCAGCTTTGGACACCCACACAACAGCGTGTTATTAACTATTGGTTACAGGCAGCTTGAAGAGTGCCACAGTACAGATAACCCTGACCAGCTCTCCTGCATGCTCTCAAACACGTGGAGAGTATGCAGTGTCTGCTCTCTGCCCTTACTAGAAATCAGCCCTTTATTAGTCTGGGGAAAGCCCAAATCTTTTCAAGGACACACATGAATAATGTTCCACCTGTGTGCTATATATCTATTCTGCTGTTTAATTTACTGCACTTTCACTTAGTATCAACAGTATTCACATATTGCAAACAGGAAAACTGAGTCAGGAAGTTTGGAAACTTCTTTTATGTCACAGATTAAAAAAAAAAAATACTTAAAACTGCACATCAGTGACTGTATTGAACAATAGACTAATAAATTCTAGTATTGCATATGCTATATAGTAAAATTTAACAATCCCTTATTCTTTAGATTAAGTGTCTCCTCACACAAAGTACACCCTGAAGCGCTCAGCAACAATATTTTTATCATCTATCCAGGTACTTATATGGCTCCCATCACTGCGACACCTGCTTTTATGGTCGCTGTGAAATACAGAGCTATAGAATCTAATATGGAATCAGAACCAGGAAACATTGTTTGTCCAACCACTATATAAGCCAACAAAGGAAACTAAACTAGAATTCCAGTGAGCTCTGAGCTCTTTTTAATATGCTGGATCAGTTGACTTTTACTTTATTGATCACAAATTGCTATTGTTAAGATTAAGTATAAGAATCACCTGGAAGAAAGTTACCATTTCTTGAGAGACTGTGATGTGATCTGCAGAACAGGAGGGAAGAGTGTGATTCCCGTTTCATCTCTTACCAAACCCCCAAAACGGAGAATATTTGTCTTGCTGTCAACCATCAATTGCTTTGAGTCACTCCTAAATTTGCTTCTGCAAAAAAACAGGAAAGGAGAAATGAGAAGTGCACACAAGAAAGTAAGTGCACGTACATCCCATCTGTTATGACCTGCCTCTCAGAACAAAATGGTATTATCTCCTCAGGGAAGGACCACTTCATTTTGCTCCCACAGTCATTAACATCCTCACAAAGTAAATACAAGAGACAGAATTGGGCATTGTTTTGTACTCTGCGGGGATATGATTGATGGTACAAGACTGTGGAAGAATCAAGACTGTGAGAGCATAAAGCTTTCATATGCCCCTTTCTCTTGTGAATGTGGTGTACTTTAGTAATGAACATGCTCAGGTGTTCTGATCTCAGACAGAAACAGGAGTTTTACTTCTGAGGAATCGTTCACGTGAACAGGATGAAGCAGCCAATGTGTGGGGCTGAGGTGCAGCTCTGCCTGCAGCTGTAGCACAGCAGACAGGGACCTGCTACCAAGAGTAGAGGTGCACAGGGATCTTGTGGAAAGTACCCTCAGAACTGAGAACAAAGTGGATGAGAGATAAAGTGGGGTGGTGGTGTCCCTTTGGCTATAGGGAGGTGTAGGGAACAGTATGTGCAAGAGGGAAGGGAGGTTGGGAGTAAAATGGACATGGTATAAAATCAGCTCAGGAACACAGATTGCCTAGAGAAGAACATCTCCATATGTTCTTCTCCGTGCATGTGGAAATGCATTAAGACTTTGCCTAGGAAAGGTTCCCCAGGAACCTCCACAGCAGACAGGCTGCAGCAGCCAACCATCTGACCAGTAGGTCAATGGAAACACAGAAAGTTCCCCTTCCAGAATCCCAGCACTCAGCCATGGACGATTCCCACAAGCAACATTTCTTTGTCAAGGATCAGTCTTGGCTTTCATGAATGCCTCAGACAAACTCTTAGTCTGCAAAACACAGGAAGTCTAAACAGCGAGAGAGAAAGAGCCACCCACCAGAGCAAATGTGAGGTCTGGGCCAGGAGGTGTTTAGCAGGCAACATTATGACAGGTCAGAAAATATGCAGAAGCAAACATGGAGCCTGAGACAGAAACAGTGTTTGTGCAGTAAGTGCTGGATTTAGGTCTGTGTTTCAGACAAGACATCTCTCATATGCTGTAGTGAGCTCTAGGTTGACCAGCCTGTACATGAAATCTGTATTACTTGATTAAAATAGAGGCCAGAATCTGCTTAGTTCATCCGCTGAAATGTCAAGGAGCACGTGGAAAAGGAGACGTTCCTTCACAGGAAAGATATCTCTCTGACACTGTCACTTCACAAAGATGTCAGAATGAGACAGGGGAAACACCTGCAGTGGTGTCTGTTCTCTGTTTCTGAGGCAGGGGAGGGAGGAGGAGAAAGGGCTGACTGATGCCATTTTGAAGGCAGCTTTTCTGTGTCTGAGTTACCAGGCCTCCCATGGATGTAGGTGATGCCTATGCTGACAGACATTGCTGAAGGGTGAAGCCAGGGAAGGAGGCACAGGTTCTGCAGCACCCAGGATCACCCAGAATCAAGCACTCAGGTTGGGAGAGCATAACAGAAGTCCAGACCCACTGTGACTGTCAGAGTTCCCTTGTCTAGGGAACTAGGTCCCACCTCTGCTCCAGGGCTGCAGAGGGTTACACTTAGAAACAACCCTGCACAGACAAGGGGGCAATCCACACAGTTTACATAGGCCCAAAAATTAACACTTGCTAATCCTTACCTTGTTTTTGAGGCTTTATTGTGGCACCCTACGTGGCTGTAGGAGTGACTTCCTCTAAGACCCTGGTGCTCACCCTGTTTACCCCCAGTTCTGACGTGGCAGGTTCTGGGTGGGTGCTTCGGGGAGGGAGAAGCTGCAAAATTATATCTCCACTTCAAGGTGACTGCATGGTGGAGAGGAAGAAGCACGTGGGAGTGAGGGTCATGGGACTTCAGGGGCTCTGAAACTTGTATGGTTTGGGTCTAGACAGAGCCTGTTTCAGAAGCAGTGACATGACCTCCCTCCTGCCCGTCTCTGGGTCTGGTCACTGTCTCAGCCACACTGGCTGGGAACAGTCTTTTTCTGACCTCAGCACTCAGCCTATGTGACAGAGAGGACATCAAGTGATAGAAGTTCCTACTTCTTCCGGAGCTCAGCTCAGAAGGAAAAAAAAATTAGAATCCCTGGGTCTCTCTTCTGTTCTCTAATGCTGGCACCTCTCCTCCCTGGAGAATTCAGGGAGGGAAAAAAAAAAGATCAAAATAGTCTGGCTAAGCCTGTGTGTCTTTTTACCGCAAACACCTTCTGTTCTGGCCTATGCAGTTGCTTTCACAGCTGGAAAGGGAATATTTTTTTACCTTAAATAAAAAGAAAAAAATGGCTGGACTGTTTTCAGTGTGCTCTAGGGAGCTTCAGGAAGCCACATGAAACTAAAATGCTCTCCATCACACCTCTGGCACCTCTCCACCACTCCCTGGGTGTCACTGTGAATTAAGTTATGTTGGCTACACTTACAATTTTTTGCAGGACATAACTCATCGAAGGTAAACACATGGAAAACCTCTGGCTTTGGTGGTAATTAACGGAGACATCTTGATGGCGAAACCACATGTTCCCTCAGGCCTGGCCTGAGGCATTCTGCCTTAGTGTGCCTGCACCATGCTCCAAATTTTGAGGTGACCCTCGAAAGACACTTTTTTACTGGCTGCCTCAAAGGACGAGAAGGTCTAAGGGGAAACTGAAACCTGGTACAGCAGAGGTTCTGCTTTCAGCACAAGAGATGTCAAGTTCAGAGCCCTACAGGGACACAGGCAGGAGGGAATAGAAAGCGTATGCCCACTTTCTATAAAACACTCCTCAGCTATCAAGCATTTCCTGTGATGTTCTCCCAGCAGAACAGCCAATCTTTCCAGTAAGCTGGGTGACCAGTGTGGTCCTTCCAGCCAGCTTCTCCTCACTGGCTCTTCCCATGCAGAGCCCAGCTCCTTAGTCTACTTTCCTTCAGAGGCACTGTGCATCCAGAGAAGTTTCTTTGGGTTTTCTTTTCTTTCCTTGCTGGCGTCCCCACATGGCAGTGACTCAGGCTGTAAGCCATCCCAGCCCCAGGAGCAGCCTGCATGGAAGCACAGACAAGACTCCTTTGCAAGGACTAAACACTTCAACCAAGGGTTCTGAAGAATTTTTGTGGCTTATTCCTGAGGGAAGGTGAGGCAGGAAGAGATGTGGCCATGGCTGCTCTGTTTCCATGTGGATATTCAAATAGAGAAAGTTTCCTTCCCCATGCAGATGTGTGGGCAGGGGTGGTTAACATGGCTTTCATTAAGACAAGGCTGAGGGAATGAGCACTTTATGTTTTCTGCCTCTTTTATTACATGATTTTTAAGAGACAAGTGTTTAATATACTGGGACTGACCCCGACCTTATACCAGTACAACTTGGACTTCACTGACGTGTATTTCTATTTATACTGGAAGAAGAAAAAACAGAATCACTTTCTACTCGTAGCAGCGCTACAAAGATGAGGAGAATAAGGACTGTGAGTGCTCTAAGACTAAGTTGTCATAGCAGCATAATTACATTTGAGTCTACTTTGTACAAAAGCAGACTGCCAGAACCTCATTTTGGAGGGAGAATTGCTGTCAGGAGAAAAGGGGAGGGCTGTGCTGCTCTGACTAAATTGTGTTAGACAGCAAACAGCAAACTGGATCTGCATCTCCCTACAAATGAACCTCCTTGTATGAAACCTAGCAGGCCATTTTCATCTGTTGTGAATTCAGAAAGACATCACAGGAAACACTTCTTCACAGAGATTGAGGGAAGTATATCAAATTTTAAACTACAGAGCATAACAATCTATTAATTATAGATGCAAGCAGTGTTTTCCAGAGGTTACATTGTCACTGAATTAAAATTTAAACAATGATGAATTGGTGAGATAAGTAACTGTTGAATAAGTAATTTCAGTAATGATATAAATTATGGCTTCCCTGACCATCAGCATACAATCCCATTTTTAGATGCTCTAATTGTGTAAAAAAACTCCAAACAGAATATCCAGAAAAAGACAAATCAAAACCAAACACACCCTCATTGCTTATTCTCTGGTATGCATACAGGCTGGCCGCTCAGTGCAGGTTTTCATGGCATACCTCAAAGTGAGATTTCTCATGGTTGCCAGCTCTGGCAATTTTGTACACTTCTTTGCATCTTGGCAAACTATCCTAAGGAGAGACATTTTCCCGCTGCAACATGGCCATATTCACATCATACATACAGTGTTTCTTGGAGGTTAGGAGACTAATTTTGCTCCACACACCTAAAATGAGCATCTCAAAACCCTGTGGCAGTGGCTGCTGGGGTGGAGGTTGCAGGCAGCATGTCCCCTTTTCTTCCGAGAGCCTCACACCCTCCTGCACTGGTAATCCTGAGTCAGTAGAGCAGGGCAATGGGTACTTAGTGCTATCAGGGCAGTTTCTTTCAACAACCTTAAAATCATAGAGTCACAGAATTAGAATCATAGACTGGTTGGGCAGGAAAGGACCTTAAAGATCAACTAGTTTCAACCCCACTGCCAAGGGTAGGGATGCCACCCACTAGACCAGGTTGCCCAACGTCCCATCCAGCTTGGCCTTGAACACTTTCAGGGATGGTGCATTGACAGCTTCTCTAGAAAACTTTTTCCAGTGTCTAACCATGCTCTCAGTAAAGAATTTCTTCGTAATATCCAATCTAAACCAACTCTCTTTCAGTTTGAAGCCATTCCCCCTTGTCCTAGCACTGCATGTCCTTGCTAAAAATTCATCTCCATCTCTCTTTATATCCCCTTTAGGTACTGGAAGATGCGATAGAGTCTCGACAGAACCTTCTTTTCTCCAAACTGAACAACCCCAACTCTCTTGGCCTGTCTGCATAGGAAAGGTACTCCTGCCCTATGATCATCATCTTGGCCCTCCTCTGGACTCACTCAGAGTTTATGTTTTGTATGACTAACTTGCAAATTGTCTTTTTTATAAAGAAACAGACAATAAGAGACATAAAACAAAAAATGAAACATGCTCCAGATGGCACAGGATTACTAACCAGAAATAAGCAGACACACAGTTTCTGCAGCAGCCTGGAGCAGAAGAAAGCAAAACTATACAAAGTCTGAAGTTGAAGGTCAGAGAAGTAAAATAGGGGAGGCAGTGTCAGCAGTAAAGCAGAAAGAATATATTTGCTAGCAGAGAAATTACTATAGCTAACCAAAACTTTCATCCAGAGTAAAATAAAATTCCTCAGTAAATTCTTTTTTTCTTTCATTTGACACCATTATTTCTTTTCCAGAATATAAAGACTTTTTTTGGTTGATGGCTTGTGTAACCTTTATGCTTTGCTTGTGAGGAAAATCTTTATCATGAAAAAAGGTGTAATTGATGTGGTGTCTGAAAACAGCACCTATCATATGCTGAAATAATATTTCTGAATCATAAGCAGCCTCATTCATCTCCAGAAGACATTCATGCTGAAGCTTCACTGTGACCATCTGAATGTCAACATCGTTAAAAATTTTGAAGCCACTCAAAGCTCACTTTCAAGAAAGGACAAGTGTCCTACCAATCTTTCTTCCTATATTGATGGTTGCATCTATATTTCTGAACAGTCAATATTGTCTATCCTATATCTTATTTTTGTGGTAAACACTAGATAAAATGAAAATGCTATTAGTTTTCTCTTGAATTTTACCAGTCTGGGAAAATACCCTGACTTACTTTCCAGATAAACATTCCCACTATAGTACATCTTATGGGCTCCTACATTGTTATTCTTGTCATTTTATAGTCATTAACATTTTCGACCTCTGAATTAAACTTCTTTTTCTTAGGAGTAACATTCAAAAAAAAAAAAAGTTTTGGTTGGTTGGTTGGTTTTTTACAAAACATGGAGCTGGAGCTTCCTGATTGTTAGGCTGGATGTTGTGCTGAGGTGGAGTAGGCTGATATTAAGAGGACAACACCAGCACAGCTATCAAAAGAAGGCAAGACCTAATTTTCAGCCATTTGGTTCCTTTTTCAAAAATGCTGCAAGCCCAAGTTCCTTGCAAGGGCTAATGGAAACCTAGGGATGTCCTTGGGGAACCGAGACTGTGAGGAGACCCACACCTGCTGCCTAGTGCTGCCCCACAGAGCCCTGGGGGCAGAGGGGAGATGGTGGAACCACATCAGACCTTAATGCCAGATATAAGCTCCTCTTTCAGTCAAAGCATTTGCTCCCATCTGTAGTAAAGATTGTCCCTATACCTTCCTGAAGTTTTCTAAACCTTTATCTGATCACGTTCCCCCTCTCTCCCATCTGTTCCGCAGCGTAAGAAAACACACTGAAACCAACAGCTGTGCGCCCAAGCAAGCAACAGCAGCTCCCCGTCACATCCCGGGGACAGCAGAAAAGCCACTGTCTGAACACAGCTGGGAGCTACAGCATGGCCTCCCCCCTTGCAGGAGTCCTAAAACATCCAATTCCCCAGTCCCACAGCTGCAATTCCCAGGACGTGACAGGGAGACAAGGAGATGTTATTTAGAACTCTTAATTGACATCACCACCTCCCTGTTTGTATCCAGAGCTGTTCTGAAGACCCGGTGTCCGAGCATGTAACTATTTATTATTGGGTCTCTCAAAGGGATCTGTGTCTGCTCACAGAGCTGCTGCAGAGAGTCCCCTCTCGTCCCAGGATAAGCCAGAGCAGTCGCAATGCCCTACTTTCCCCAGCAGCCTACATCTGCCTGTAGCTCCAAGGACACAGCTCAACCCACATCTCTTCAGGTTCACTTTGTCCTTTCTTCTAATGATCTCATTCTTGCCCCTGTCCTGTGTTCTGCCTCTAACTGTACTTCCTCAGCAGCTCAGCACATCAAATTAGGAAACTGGTTCAGCTGGGGGAAAAACGCATTATGTTTCCCTGTTTATTCTTCAGCCGGATCGGTTTCCCAACGTGGTCCACTGGATGGACACAGAAATACTTCTGCTAGCATGAGCACAGCGCTACTTCAAGGTCAGGAATAAGCAGCTGGGGGCCAGGGATATGTTTCGAGACAGATCCTTGAACCAGATCTCAAGATGTCCCTGCATCAGTGCCTGCCCAGCGGAAGAAACAGGAATAAGGGGCAGGGGAAGAGGGGTCTGGCCAGCAGCTTAGGCTTGGATTGACTTAATTAAGCCAAATTCAATTACTAAGGGAAAAGAAAAAAAAAAAGAGACTTACCAGTTGCTTACATTTATTCTATTTTCCAGGAAAATCACTTAAAAAGATTGGGCAGCTGGACACCCTCCAGTGGTCATAACCTTGTAAATCTTTGGGGTTTTTTTACTACTGTTGCTTTGTCAGACTTGATAAACATCCCAAGGCTTGTCTATCTTTCCCATTTATATTACCAGATATAACAGAAGAGGCTACACCTTTATGCAAAGGTGGTCTCTGTGTTACTATTCACACTGATCAAGAACACAGTGAGCCCAGTTATTCCTGTGGGCAGAAGGGCAGTTCCTGGCTTAAGGAATTCAGGACCTAAATAGACTGTGAGGGAGGAGGTCAGGAAAATTATTTTGAATATCAAATTCCAGAGAACAGCAACAGCAATCGAAGTCATAGCTCAAAAATGGCCAGAGTACCATCCAAAGCTGTAACTGCTCGTCTTCTGACCAATTTAATGACAGGGGTTTGACAGACAGATCGCTATGTCAGGACTACCTAAGGTGTGCTACTGCTGCAGCAACCTGTGGCATGGGACTGACAGAGAGAAAGCACCCTAAACCTAATCCTAACCCAAACAAAGCAGCCTCCCAAACATTGATAATTAATGGGTCTCAAACAGGGAGAAATGAATGGAGCAATGGCCAGAGCTTTCTTAGAGACCCAGAGAAAACTGATCCTTGTTTGTCACAACCTTGAATTGGATCTTGAAACAACTAAAATACACCCAGTTTACCAAATGACCTCAATTAGTGTAGCTAATTCTGAGCCTCATGGGTTTTTCCAAGTTAAGCACACTCCAACATCTGCTTGCAATAAAATCAGATGACAGTGCTTCTACACATACAAGGGAAGCTGCCTCCCCCTTAAAATAGGAGCCCCTTCATCCATTAAATAGAGTGTAACTTTTGGCTTGCTTCCTCCAGACATCGGTGGATGTAACTTAGAGGGTTTGAGATCTGAAACAAAGGAGGCTAAAGATGATCTTTTAATATCCCATTCTACTAAAAGTGAGGATCTTGGCTACTGTGGCTGAGTACTCAGGTGGGTAAAATGTGGGTAAAATTGCATGCAAAAACGTGCTCTGCTCCACAGCAGACAAACCCACCTACACAGCAGTGAGGAAGGGTTTGAGTGCTGTGAGTGGAGCATGGTTATTACCAGCCAGCTTCAGCCTGCCTGATGCTGAGTTAACATGCCATTTTCCCTGTGCTGTCAAAGCCTTTGTCACGGTAATAGCCTGTTTCCTCTTTTTGTTAATATCTCTGTCAAGAGAATGAAGCAGCAGAATTGAAAGTGCCATGGTGTGCGATAGCACCGTTCTGCTCAGGCTGCGCTGGCAGCCTGCTGTGTTTTGATTAACTGGATGTTCCTCTAAGATTTGTATGAAATTATTTTTCCATGGAAGCGCAGGGTGATGAAAGGAAGAAGTGGAGGGAGCTGGAGGCTGGTTGTCGGGTCACTCAGGAGCAGGCAGGGCTGATCAGGCTGCGCCTGCCTGCATTTGCCCTTGTTCCTTGCCCATGACCTGGGGTCTGGTGAGGAGAAACTACTCTTGTCCTCACAAGTCACTTCCCGTTTCTACTCAGCTCTCCCCAAGAAGAGTCTGTCAATAAATGCAAATTGTGACCTGAGATACATGGAAGGTAATTTGGAATGAAACCCTTGAAGCCTTGAAGTACAAAATCTTTAGATATCAGGCAAGCAAACTCAGTATATCAGCCTGTATGTACAGATGGTGTTATCCCCACCACACATAAACACCACAGTGCGGGGGGGAAGATGTGCTGACTTTCAGTTCTGCAAATTTCTCAGTGACCCCAGATCTTGCTGAGGCCTCATAGCACAATGCAGCTGGCGTGGCATGCCTCTCCTCTGCCCCTGCTGCCAGTAAAACCAGCAAGGATTTTGCAGTGCGGGGCTTCAAATTCCTTGCATGTCTGGTTGGGCTTTGCAGCACACATCAAAAGAAAACCACTTCACTTCGCCTTCTCTTGGCTCCTGTATCTGAATGGGACAAAACTGATGAACAGGGAGTTCTAATTTTATTTCCTAGAGCACCTCAGCACTCTGGAAACAGGGATCCAGAATCCAGGATCCCATTTCTAAGATTAAGCACAATTCACAGGCAAGGTGCAATGAATCTGAAAGTCTGGGGTAGAAACTGCTGGTGTATAAGACCTTGGGTTACTTGCTGCACCTCTGAGAAGTGGACAGAATAATCCAAACTGATGCATTTTCATTCTGATTTAGCACCAGTGCAAATGACATAGGATGTAAGATAGCCAGGACTCAGAAATTCCTTTTGTTGATCTCTGGTTTTACTGCCTAACTGAAGTTGTGGAGGGCTTTTGTGTTACAATCTGATCTGTTTTCTGCTCAGAATTCATGAGTAAAACAGTTCTGACCTGTGCAACGTCCATGTAATTTTTTTTTTACTTGCATCTACAGACTTTGTAACACCATTGCTCTGCAATCAATTGAAAATTGGTATGAAATTAACTTTCCCACCACTTACAAACTCTATCTCATGTTTCAAAAAATATTTCAGTTTTTCTAGTGAGTTGGTTTGACTTTTCAATCTGCACACTTATTATAAATTTCTCAGAATATTTTATGTATTTCATGTATTATTAAAAATATTATTCCAAATACAAATTTGGAATGTGTTTGTGATTATGCCTCTCTCACTCTTCTTCCCCTTCTCCCCTTACTTATTACACATGCTTGATATGCTCTCTCTACTCCAGCAGCTTTGTAACACGTAAGAAGTTTGAGACATGGGTTTTGTTTTGGTAACTTAAAGAACTATATTAAAAAAAAATTAAATTGAGAGGATTGGGGAAACACCAGTGAAACCTGATGTCTGACTACATCATGAAATTGTGCCACTCCACACAGGCAACTTCCAGCTCTCCTGTCCTCCCAAATTCCTCCCCACGCAGAGGACTGAACATGGCTTAGACCTCTGCAGCTCACCATAATAGGACAAATTATTTTAGCCACCAATTCCCATTCCATTGCCTAACTCAATTCAAAGGAGAGCATGCTTGCAAAAGACTTCATATCCTACCTATAACAGACATTTCAAGTTGTTGCTCTGTATGAGGTTTGACTACTGCTAACTTGCAATAAGCTCACTGACAGCCGGTTTTGATTTTCTTTGGGCTTTTTTTGTGTTGTTATTTTGTTTTTTTTTTCTTTTTTCTTTTTTTTTTTTTTTGTTACAATAGACAACAAATATTGGCATGGGATGGAAAAGCAGGATGCCATTTATATGACACGTTGTCCTGTAAGGACTTTTACCAGAATATTGAGACATACAGCCTGGCGAAAGAACATGCCTGGAAATCCAACCATTTCCACATCAGATAATACTGTGCATTTAAGCATAATCATTGCTGTAATGCTTGAAAACCACTGTTTCTTACTAAAGATGAAGTGAGCAAAGATAGAAATGAAAAAAAATTATTGAACAAGGCTGCAATGCAATAATAGCACAAATAGCTTATGCCTCTGGAAGACATATGAACTACAGGTGTGTCAGAAATTAAGTATGACAAATAAAACATAGGAAAGGAGGACTTACAAACATCAAATCCAACAGAGGTTCACCAGAAGAGAAAAAGAAAAAAAGTGTTTACAAGCAATGGGCTGGTTTTGCATTTCAAAACACCGGATAATTGTGCTGGATAAGAGGAAACAAAAAAAAAAAATCTATGGGAAAGATGTAGGAAAATGACAAAGGAAGTTTTGCAAGAGGAAACTGCCTTGGCAGGGAATGTGGATAGGATAATGTGCGTCTATGGAATATAATAGTTAACTGCCATAAAGCATTCACCACTCATAGCCAAAAGCAGCAAACCTGCCTGGCTGGGGTAGAGCATGAGTGGGTATTTTGGGTCACAACAGGAAACACCACACACTGTATTTTGTTAGGCTGCTGCAGTGTTTTGCAAACATGGAGAGGAGGGAGGAATTGTAGATATGAAAAGGCAAGGCAGGTTGTTTCACTTGTTTATATTAAAAATAAATAGCTTTTGAAAATATGACTGAGTCAGTGAAGAGTATGAAACACAATCCTCTATTTGTTATGATTTAGCAAGTAGGAAGCAGAGAGAGGTAAAATCCATGCAACAAATGCACACAATAGCTTTCAAAATTCCCTGCAGTCCACAGAAATTCTTTCAAGAGATCATGCCAGTATTGTTCTAAGACCAGCTTGCTTCGAAGTCCAGCAAAAATAGGCAGGTTTTTATAAAAGAAACAACAGCTCCTGCCCAAGACCAGGCACAGCACATACCTCAGAAAGAAACACTGCGTAGCATGATACCAAAGGAGTTCACTGGTAGAAAGCCTCTGGCAGTTCATCGTGTCGCTAAATGAAACCAGAGCACCCTGAGGGACTGCAAAGCCGTGTCAACTACCCATTCCCTGGCCTTAAGCTTTGTGTTGGTTTAAGAACATAATTCTCAGGTTATTTCTTCCGATATCACTGTAGCTTTGCCTAATCTCAAAAAGTTGCTCTGTCTGACCTCCAAGTGGCAGAGCTGTGATAATCTCAGGATGTAAGTGAGGTAAAACTCATAGAGAGAGATAATATCTTTTATTAGTCTAACCAGCAGAGCTGAAGAAACCTGCCAAGTGTGGACAGAGCCTACATTCATTAGAAGCAGATACAGTGATTTCCAGCTTTGTGTGCTGCAGGAATGCTGAGACTGCAGTTTATATGGGTCACAGGCAAGCAGGCCAGCTCAAGCATCACACCCAACCTAGCTAATTCCTTGTGGAGCCTCTGCAGCCAAAGTGTGAATGGCTAGATTGCTGCAGATCCGAGGCCGGGTAGGTTAAACCAAAGCAGTGTGCTCTGCATTCTCTGGATGGATACTTGGGCACTTTTGTCACAGAAGAGCAGCAACAGCCTTATGCAGTGATGGGGTCCTGCCTGGCCCAGGCTCCCCCCGCTCCTGACCCAACTATCAGCAGGACTGAATCAAGACCGGGCAGGGGTTCATTTTAGCAGGGCTGTTTCTCTGAACTCATTTAGCTACTTCATTTATTTCTTCATTTCATTTGCACACCCTTCAAAAGCACTGTAAATGTACTCATCTCATTTCACAACACCCAGTGTTTGGGAACACGATGAGGCTGGAAGCTCAGGTTGCAGTGATCTCTTTTCCCAGAGGATGAGCACGGTGGAGGCTCTCTAACAGTTACCTCATAAGATAAAACCATGAAGAAATTAGAACTTACTAGATAAATAAAAAGCTAAAACCATTTTTTATTAATTGAAGGCTTTGAAAAATGCCGGAGCTAGATTTTAAGTCAAGACCAAGAGAAATTAGCAACATTTTGCTTTGTTTTCTTTTATATATTTTTGACTTTGTGGTGATAATAATATGACTGCTGGGTGATATGTTCTATTTATAGTTTCATTATTTGAAATCCATAGACTTTCATCCTTTTCAACATCTTTTGTTGCAAATATATGTATACAAACTTGCACATGTTTATACATATAAAGGAAAACATATTTCAAGAATAAACACATGATGTCACACAAAGGGATGAGACCTGAGAGACTTCTGACACTAAAGGTTTCACCCTGTCCTTTGAATTACCAACTTTAAGGCACGAATTGCCATCAACTGCCTTCTTTCTTTATCTTTAAATTAGAAAGGGCCAGTAAGCTTTAAGGTATGGCTGCCTAGAACTGCCTCTGGTACTCCTAGGAAAATGATTTCCTGCAGGCGCACAAATTATATAGCTGAAATCATATCTCTCATATATTAACTTGATGATAGGCCAGGATCTTCGTACTATGATCACATAAAAAGGGATGAAGAATTTTCCACAAAAAAAGCACTTGAGCAGTAATCATACATTTGAAAGCAGAAAATGAAAGTGCTCAGTGTTACCAAGCTTCAAGAAGAGACTGAATCCTCTGTTTAAGATCCATTACACCAATAAATGATTAAATTGTCCTCAGACTGTGGGAAGGATAGTAGCTGCAGTTTGCAATGGGTAAGTCTCACCCACATAATTGCAATGGAGTAGAAGCAAAAGAGGGGCACAGTGTATTCAGAACGATGTGATCACTTTAATTTTCCTTTATAAAAACTTAGTTTTACAGAGGTCAGCCTAAGGAGCAGATGTGTTTGTTAAGGCTCTCATTCTGAATACGACATTGAGAGCACCCTCCAGATTGTAAGAGCATGAAAGAGTGGGTTTGACACTGCAGGGCCTTCTCCCAGCTCATGGAGCTTTTTGTGTAGCAGGCATGTGGAGCTTGTAGGTGTCTGGCTGTTGATTACTTTTGCTCCTCAGTGCAGGCAGGGCCAGCTGCAGTCACTCAGAAACTTGTAGCTTTAACTTTTTGGAAATCCTGGCCTTTGGGGGATATCAGGATGAGCAAATTTTAAAATCAAAAATAGAATTAAGGTCAACTCCCTGCAAATATACATACATACATACATACATACATATATATATATATACACACATATGTATGTATACAACCCCAGGACAGACAAGGCTGGCATGGCTTTTTTTCAATTGCTTACCTATTTTATTGTTACTAACACTGTAACTCTACCTGTGTTACTTTAATGAAAGCTAACACTGGAATAAAAATAATTTTGAGCCTCACTCCTCTCGTTTAATATTCTTCTTTTAATACCTGGGGTTTAGAATAAATAACGCAAACTGTTTATTGGAGCATGGCCATAAATTATGAATTGCAGGCCATGCTTACTTTTAAGACCAAAGAACTGTGGAAGGTAAAACATGTAGTTTTAGATCCACATGACTTCCTGTTTTAAACGTGACAATATTTTCACAGTTCTCTCACCAGTCCACTAACCAGTGATGCAGGTAGGTGCTTCTATCAACACTTCATCCTTCAGGGAGCTACACATCACCATTTTTGTTGTTTTGCAAAAAAAGAAACCAAACAGTTTTGTCCCATACAACAACCCTCTGATTATCACTGAGGGTCACACAGTTCACAAATGAGGTCAATTCTTCCCTTGAAAACTTTTTCAGAACAACACACTGAATAGTTCGCAACCCAAGGGCTAACCAAAACAACTGTGGACCTGCTTTTTCCTGTCTTATCATCCTTCTTCTTCCTTTCTTGACATTTTGATGAACTATCAGATGTTCCCTGATTCCCAGTCTGTAGGCTTAGTGGCACCATTCAGGAGCACCTCATGTGTAATTTTAAAAGCATGCTTATTTTATTAATTTAAACAAGTTTTGTTACTTGATCATTTGAATGGATTCCAGTGTCCTTACAATAGAGATTTGGTGCCATACTTATCAGAACAGAAAGTGACCTGTAGTCAGGAGGAAGTTGCTGGCAAAATGCTCCAGTCCCTATCATTCTATTGATTTTAATTATTAATCAGATCCAGCTGAGAAATGGCTTATCTAGTTTCCAGGTACAAGCATGTACGCACGTGCTTCTTCTATCCACTGTGTTTCTCAGTTTAAAATATGCTAGAAAGTCAATTCCATTGCATTCTCCTTTTCAGTTACATAGGCACAGAGAAAAACAGGTTGAAATAAAAAACCCCTTAAATCAAGTCTCATAAAACAGCTGTTAATTGATGATGCCTGCGTTTGAATTAAGTAAAAAAAAAACCAAACCACCGAAACCTTATTAAATGTCTGTTTCTAGTATAATATGCTTATAAAGACAACCTACTGTTTGTGGTCCCCCTCCTGGAGCAGACACGTGGCTTTATGATCGGATGCATCTGCTTTCATTCACCATGGTGGCATCATAGGTGTCACTTAAAGTTATTTGCTGCAATCTGGGATGTCAGTAATATGGTGTCTGGAAAGAGTTAAAACTCCACCTAGGACTTCCCACCCTTGTTGCCCTTACCTTTTACCACATCTTTGCAGTGAGATTCTGTAGCTGACAGAAAATTCAAGGCTGCTATTCTCTCCATGCTCCCAACTCTTTAAAATGAGTTTGTGCTAGAAGAACGCTTAACAAACAGAACGGTTTTTAAGTTGTCAAGATGTTATCATCCTAATAGCTGCCTTAATAAAAGCATAATTTTTACTTTCAGGAAGCATGGTTAAAAGCAATGTTACTTAATGTTAAGTTAATTAACACTAATCTGTTAGGAATATAAAATTAAAAGAAAATTTCAAGAAGGTGCCAAAACCAAAGAGATCCCAGAACAGTGTTATTTATAACACTCACGAAGAAGTTGCACAAACAGTGCTGAGATTCTGGAGGATCCTGAAGCAGAAGCTTTGAGAATGCAGACGGGCACCCCAAGATCTAGTTAAGCTGTGTTTGAGCACTGCACCATAAGAGGAGGGCAAGCTTCAGTTTAATCCATCTGTGTCACTTATCATTTATGCTGCTTATGACTCCAGCTGTGCGCAGACCCAACACACCGTGCCTTTCTTCTAGCCATGGTCTGTAAGTGGGAGACAGGAGCTGAAACTCAGCTTCCCAAGTTGCTGTAGCTGTAGGAGAGACTTCACCTGTGTGGAAGCCATCAGCACAGACTCACACACAAGGGACTATTTGTGGTAAATTGGCTGAGCCAACACCACTTTTCAGTTTTATATTGTGGACAACACCACAACGTATTACAGAAAAAGAGTATGGATCCAGGGGAATCAATAACCGATTATCGGACCTAGGGTTGTTTGTTTGACACATTTAAAAGGATCAAGTCTTTCTGAAGTAAGGACCATGGCATAAGATGACCAGCACACTGAGATAAAGTCTGCAGAAGGTAGGAGTTCTGGCAAGTGAGTGTCACTACTCAGGAAGCCTTGGTGTCTCTGTGAGATAGCTTCCTTAGGGAATTCTAATGGAAAAGCTTTGAAATTTCGAGGAGAAAATCCACTAGGAAGACTTGACTCCGATAGAACTAAAAGACAAAGAATTTCAATGAAAGCCACCTATTCTTGATCAAACAATCCTGCCTCGCATTCCTTTCCCTTGCTTACCCCAAGGTCCCACCTTGCCACCACCTCTGTGCTCACCTGCATCCTCCCTCTCCCACCATCACAAAACACACTGCTTTTCCCTGTCAGTCCATTCACTACTCTCCCTCATAAAAGGCCAACGTTCATGGCACTGACCACTGCTCTCTCTTGTCTTCTTGCTGTCTGCCATCTGTTCTGGCAGCACATGGGCTACCTGGCCAGAACCTCTCTCCCCATAGCAGTCCTCTTCATTTGTGCTCCTCCAAGTCATGGAAATGCTTCGGCCTTCCACAAACTGAGGTGTTTTGGTGCCTGCGAGCATTACTTTCCTCTGCCCTCTCAAAACAAACCAAAGGAAGCCAAGATGATTAGGAATAAAAGGAAGCCAAAATGATTAGGAATAAATAAGAAAATAAGCAAGAGCTCTCACTCAGACAACTGCTGACATCTCTCCAGCATTAATAGCAATAGGGTTTTGTAGGGTAAAAGAGTGGATCAAAAGTGTTTCCAAAAATCCTAAATTGCTGAAGTTTAGTTTAGGTGTGGTTATAATCTGATGAGATACATGAAACAAGAAGGTGGCTCCAAAGGAACCCATTTGCAGATATTGGCTAGCCAATGCTAGCTGCTCCATTGAGCCAGAGTCAGGCAAAGTGTCAGTGTCTGCTCTTGGGTTTCAGTCCGTTCTTCTCCAAGGCCGGTTGCTAGCTCAGTGCAATACCCTTTTGGGATATGAAGGACTGGAAAAGCTCAGCACAGCTTTGTTGGCTGACTGGGCTGAAAATGAAACGCTTTATTTTCAGATCCAGTACATAACGCACCTGATTCCAAAGTTGTCTGACAAGAATTTATACTCTTTTGATTGGCAAAAGAAATATTCTAATATTGTCTTTAAAGGCTGTTAAATGTACAACTGGAATCATCATGTTTTAAATGCTGTGGTATTAGCTGTTACTGTGATCACTGTCAGCAAAATACACAGACAAAAGTATCCCCTTTCACCTCTCAAAAGTGCATTTTTGAGAACAGATGGAAGCATCGAGGTCGGGAATGGTGGAAAAAAGCCAGTAGTAGACCTAGCAGCCTCAGAGGGCTGCCTGGAAAGTATTCTCCCCTTGTGACAAAGGGATGATTTCACCGAGACCATCTCAGTAACTGTGAAATCCACCTTACTACAGAACATTCCCAAAAAAAGGCTTGAAACTGTCAAGGATACCTGATGTCCAGAAGGCCTCCAGAGACATCAGTTAGCTTGTGCAGTCACCTCCATAAACGAGGGGAAATCTCAAAGTAAATAAAAACGTGAACTTCTGTTGCCTCTAACTATAGAGCAAATTGTTTACCCCCCACCTCTCCACCCTTTTTTTGTGGGGGGGAAATAATTGACCTTTCAGCCTTCCCTCTTCAGGAAGATGTTTTTCTAGCACACTTCTGTGCTCTGTCTTCCTCCAACAGACTGTAAAAACTCAGAAAAACAGGTTGGGAGGACATATCTTTTGAAGGGTTTATGTAGGTTACAGGAAGAGGCACTTAATGGTTGGCAGGTGGAAAACCTGGCTGTGGGTGATCCAGCCCTGATGACAGTGCAGGGGGATAGCTGGTTTGCTCCATAGCACATTTCTGTTTGCCATTTCTTTAAGGATAACTAATTAGGATTTAAATGAAATAAGTCCAATCAATATTTCTTCACAACAGAAAGATTTTGGTACTCTACAACTATGACCCATGTTGCTTTTATCTCATATAAACTAACCAGATGCAATTGTTTCTTTCCAGTAAGCTTTGTATATCTATCCACATCTCATCATTCCTACAAGCTCACATGGTATGATTTAAGCTAAAAGCAAACCCCTTGTAACCAAACCCTCTTCTTTAAATGGAAATGCTTCTCCTTTCTGCCTTTAATAGGTTTATTTTCTAAACAAGTCTTAATTGGTCCAAAACACCTTAAAATATATACTATGAATTCACATTGGGGAAAGCATGCCACTGTCCATTTTTAAAACCAAACTTAAAAATACTTTAGGACTCTAAAAGAATGCACAGCAGTTTAATTGATTCCAGCCACATTAACAGTCGCAAAAATCTGTGGTGCTTTACTAGGGAAGTAATGGGTTGTGAATAATTTATTTTTTATTCCTCAGTCGCAGGTGACGGGGATTAACCTGGCTATTTCAAACGAGTTTTAGATTACTTTAGAGTGCTGCATAATATCCTGTTTGAAGGCAGCTATTATACGTCAACAAGCCAATGTTTGTGCAGCAGGTCATTCAGAAGTGAGAGGAAATTCTGACCACATACTCAGAGTTCAAGTGCTGAATATTTTATGAACTTTGCCTGTAATACAGGGAATAAACTCAAAGGGCTTTTCTTCATTCCTGTTCTTTCCTCTCCTAATTCCCTTTTTTTCTATGCCTTTTAACGCTCTAGTGTCACACTAGGTGCTCCTTTCTGGAAACATTAGAATACACATATCACCCCTGTTCTAGTAAGCACCACAGAACTTCCGGCTCTGAAGCAATCTTATGTAAAATTAAGCATTGCTGTCACTAAGTAAATTTCAGTGCCTTATGGTTACGGCCACAAAATCGCTCAGTGTGTGAGCTGATTGCAGGAGCAGCCTGTGCTCACAGGTGTGGCTGACCAGGTGTGGCTGATTGCAGGAGCAGCCGTCCTTGCTCACAGAGGAGCAGCACTGCTTCCGTGTCACAGCTGGACCCATGCCATGGAGCTGATGCAAGCAGGTGTGCCTCCAATATAGCGTCTAGCAAAGTAAACACATGGAATGGAGCGTGGGTATGGGAATACTTCTTGAAGGTCTAAATAGTCACGAAAACAATTTTCATGGTGTTTTTCATGTATCTGCTAGTGCTGTTCATCGTCCTTCTTAGCTCTTGTCAGGAATCACCATTTCTAAGCTTGCCTCCTTCCAAAGAGTTGCTGAATGTCAAATCAGTTACTTGAGCAGCAAGGAATGAGAGAAGTTTCTGCAGTGCAGTCTGGCCAGAAAAAATTTGCTGGCCACAGTGGCAGTAATAATCTCAGCCATCTCTCCCCATTTGCTAAAACAAAGACTCTACAAGGGTTTCTGCAGAGATTTGGAGGCAGATTTCGTCACATTAAGTTCAGCTTTCATTTGATGAGGGGGGCTAGAGCAGCTCAGATCTCCATTCAACACAGTGTTCTCATTAACATTAGGTTTGGATTTGCTTTTAGTGTGCATGTATGTATTAAGACCATGCAGATATGGCATACTCCACTTCATTACTCTGGAACAGGAACACTGTACACACTACCCTAGTAGGAAACTGCTATTAAAAGACAAAGTGATTCTTCTTATTGGGTGTAGAAGCAGGTGGAAAATTGACAAGCCAGCCTCTCTGAGCCCTCCTGATTGTGTCTGGGCGAGGGCAATAACGCTGCTTCATCCAGACTGATTTTCTTACAAAGAGACACTATTCAGACAGATCCAAATTCTGGTTTTGGCCATTGTAAAATGACAACATATTTAATAGAGCCTGATTCCCCTGAAGTGGTTAATTCCTAGACAACCTTGAATTTCTCCGGGCTCCCCTAACCCATACATGAGGCAAGACATTTCTGCCTGAGGGAAGATGCAGTGCCACAGGGACATTAATAGGAGTATTTGCTCTCGTTTTCTGAGCATTGGGTTGATACCTGAGCAAAGGCAGAAGATACAGCCTGTCACCTTCCTCACCACAGAGTCACACAGGGGATTGGGAGTGGAGACAGGACTAGACTCATCATGAGCCACACGTTGACTCAACGTGCACCACAATGTGTGTGTTCCCGAAAGGCACAGGGGAGCCTGATGAAGCACTGCTTTCCATGATGGAATGGCCCCTGGAGCCCAGCCAGTCAACACGCTGCTGCCTGCCCATGCCTGTCTTTAGTGGCTTAATCCAGGCCGTAGGTGGTGAATGCCGGGAAGAACACGTGTGTGAGTTAGAGATAAGGTGTGCCACTGAGCACATGGGAGCTCATCTAGCGCAGGACAGCCGTGGAAGACGAGCTGTTTGAACTGCACACAGCAAACTGTTGCAAGCAAAAGTTGTGCCTTTGCCAGCTGATTTGGCATAAAGTGTGATACACACACAAGTGCTCATTGAAACAGTTGCAGGTGCAAGACTTCCTGGCCCTT
Source organism: Cnemophilus loriae (assembly GCA_013397755.1). Taxonomy (NCBI): domain Eukaryota; kingdom Metazoa; phylum Chordata; class Aves; order Passeriformes; family Corvidae; genus Cnemophilus; species Cnemophilus loriae. The sequence goes on from VZTF01005565.1 coordinate 1,682,136, forward strand.
GTCCCACTGTTTGTAGACCACTACTCTGATTCCCTGAACACTGAGAGGACTCAAAGACTGCTGGGAAGCAATGAGAAGGTAGTTTCAAAAATACTGGCTTGTCTGAAGAAGGCTTTATGTGTCAAAAAGCCTGTTTTTTTCCTCAAATGCTTTAAATGTTTCATTGTTCTAAAATTAATGCTGAAATGTGTATTTGTATGTAGCTATTATATATATTTATACACAAATGTTTAACCTGTCCTTACAAAACCTGCCTGGGGACATAGCAGTGGCACATTAAAAGGAACCAGTTACTTTTCATAAGTTATTAAATGTACTGTAAACTATTACATTTTAAATAGTCACTCCAGTTATTAGGGACTATTTGTAGAATGACACAACATTTTTGAAAATCTTTAAGTACTTGAGTGTAGATCAGACCCTTCTAAAGGCTACCAAATGAAGGAAATAAAAAATACCTTTTAGCCATATGCAAATGAAAATTAGTAGGGAACATTTCAGATATTGCCATTACAGGAACAAAAGACGTATTGAGGACACTTACCCACAGGCACCAAAAAGCCAAACCTTATCAAAACACCAAGCAAAACAAAAATAAATGTTATGCAGCAGCCCATCCCTTCAACCTTGGGATTCAAACAACCTCGTCATTCCACAGGGGAGATGGTCATTTTGCAAACAGACATGGTTGCAAGCAGTGCCAATGGCAGAGGAAAGGAGACATATTTCATACTGAGGAGGGAAAGACAAACATACACACACCCTCCTCTGCCTGCCCGCTTCCCTGGCAGAGGCCCAGCTGTGTTAGTGAACAACAGCATTCCTGGTCTTCAGAAACCTCTGGAAGGAATCCAGAGCCATACGTATATGACTTAGCTCTCTCCTTTTTCCTGGTATAAACCTGGCTATGTATTAAGTACCTGACTTGTTTCTTGCATTCTCCTTATCTTTTCTCATTGTTTTGCTTGTTCTCTGCCCCTAAGCTGACTGAGATCCAGAGGAAAAGGTTAAGCTGAGCAATAATGTCCCCACTGACTCCCAGAGCAAATCTCAGTAAAAAAAAACCCAGTCATGGCATTTTAATTTATGGCAAGCAAGGTCTGCTTGTCTCTGGCTGCACATTACTGCACCCTTGGCACCAACAAACTAGCCAAAATAATTTACCAGCTCATAGATACTCAGCACTCCAAAAAAACTTCTCCCTGAGAACTTTGCAGTTGTTCTTCCCAAACCCTGTAGAACCACACCCAGTTTGTGTGAGCTCGTTTGTCAGCTATGCCGAGCACTTCAGAGTGGATTTCAAAACAAAACAAGGACCTCAGACCAACTGCTCCACACAGACTATTCCTCAAAGCCTGAAAATCAGCCTTGCGGTCACGACTACGTCAGGGCTTGCATTTGTACTGGTCACATCAGGTCCTGTGGCTGCTGATGCTCCCAGTGATTACAGCAAGTGGAGTAATCCATTACCTTTATCACAACACTTTTGATCATGACAGACAGAAGTGCTCTAAACATAGTACATGATTTATTCGCAGAGCTTTCTAATTTAGCCACCGAGACAGGTCAGTTGCTGAGTCTGAATATTAAGGATTTCTTACTGTGTTAGGTCAGAGTAGAGAAAACGATTTTCATTTCTAAAAGGTAAACTTTTTGGGGAAAAGAAAAAATATCAGGCACAATTATGTCTCTGTTCACTACTTAGGTATTCTTCCCAGACATCAAGAGACTGGCTAATGCACGATCACATCAGGGACTCCTGCTGCTTCAGATCACTGTGTTCCTACCTATCCAGACAGAACAATCCAGGAGCTGTTCACATGTAAGCACCTAACTCGTAACTAATGGTTTGTAAGTTTGTTGTGAACCTTTTTGTCCTCAATTGCTTTTATGGAGAAATGGCTCTCTTCTTGAGAGAGAGAACAGGCGGCAGGTATAGGTTCAGGATATACATGTCACTGATGCAAAGAATTTTGCTTGAGTTTCTCCTTCAAAGTGTGACTTTCAGTTCCAAAATCTCAAAGGTAAGCCCCTGTGCTAGACCCTTCTTTAAACCATGTGTGGTGGTATTCACAATGTGTATTTGTCATGTACATATACATGTGTATATATAATGTATATACATCATACATATACATATATATATATAAACGCACAGAGATGTTGCTGAGTTCTCAAAGGTGACTTTAAACTAAGGCTAAATACCAAACATTTATTATACAATGTTTGTATAATAACACATCACGTGTTATATAAACCTCTTAAGTGCTTTCAGCAATTATATCTGCTGTTTAAAGATTTGGTTTCAGTAGGTCTTTATCAGATCTCAGCAGTTATAGTTCAATATCAGAAAAATGATAGTAATTGTTACACATCTGTTACCATGTGTTAACTAAGCACTACTTGTGTTACTACATCAATAGTCTATTCTGGTATAAAATGTCTTATAATTGTCTCTCAAGAAATAAAGGAAAAAAATAAAAGATCTATTTCTTGAATTCTAGTGGGAAGTCAGACTACCCTGAGTAAAAGGGCATTCAGACTCTCAATAGCAAATAGCAGTTACATTGATGACTTTTGTGTTTGAAATAAATTATTCTCTTTTTTTTTTCAGCTTCATTTTAAAAAGCAATTTCTCTACTTTTACATTTTCTATTAGATATTAAAATATAATTCTGTGCCTTGGAAAATTGTGAAACTATGAGGCTGAAATTGACCTTCAGACTCTGAAGTAACTACAGCTTACTTTTGGGACCTCATTGAAAACACTTAGCAGAGTGGGCTACATTTACTTTGTAAATCATTGCCATAAAGCATAAAATGCAATTACTTTTTTTTAACCATACATAATTTAAAAAGGGCAAAGAAGGCAGACAACATTTCAAATTGCCATCAGTTTCATTTGACTTTATTTGAAGTTCCATTCCCTGTAAAATACCAGTGTCTAATGAGGAAACACATGCAAGAAATGCAAGCCCGTAGACAGGCATTGCCTTCCTCAGAAATATAAAAGTCTAAGATGGGTCATCAGAATTCAACAGCAAAGTTGCATATTAACTCACCAGTTCAAGTCACTCTTCTATATCAGAGGAAGATAACCTCTGTCTAACTAAAATTATGCCTCTCTTATTGTACAGTTCTATGGAAGGTATTTTTCTTTATTTCACTTCACAGAAGTGTAGTTTATAACCCAGAATCTGATGTCTGACATTGGTCACATAATTTGTCAACTGCAAAACTATTAATGATAACAGAATGGTCTAATCCTTTAGGTCTTGCAGACCTTACCTTTTATGATATGCTGTTAGCACTAAATTCTGCAGAATTATTTCCTTTCTTTTGTTTTAGGGATATTCAAATTGCTGCTGCTTGTGACTATAGCTTTCACTTCCTGGGGACCTGAAGCAAGACTTTCTCATTGCTCTTTTTTGCCTGGGTGTAGCAGGCTGAACCACTGTCAATAACCATTCCTAAATATCTGCTCCTGAAGAAAACTTCCTTGTTTTTCATTGCCATTTCTGAAAAAAAAAAAAAAATTCTTCCTATTGTATGTGATTCTGTATGTGTACACATTAAATTTTACCTATGATTTTGTTCACTAAAGTGAAAAAATGTAGTAGGAATGCAGTAAGACTTTCTACATTTTGTAAGCTCTTCTAGTTATTCCTAACATGGACAGTGATATGTAATGACCTCACCTTCAACTCAGCCTTAAAATCACCAACAAAATTGGTCAAGAGCAATCCCAGCACAGATCTTTGCATGCCGCTGCTAGGTGACCTACATTTCAAAAACTAGCCAGGACTTAAAACATTTGATGCCTAGCCAATATTTAATTCAGAACAAAAAATTACCTGTCTAACAAGAAAAAAGGACTTTATGTTAAAAACATCACCAAAACCTCCTAAAAACCTGGAAGATATATGCCAGATTTTTCTTCCCAATATTTTAAATAAAACCTTCAAATAACTTCAAAGACCAGCTGAGGACTTGCAGCAGAAACCATATTGTTGGTCAGATGATGTAATTCTGTTTTTCTAAGCATATGTTTCCATTTTGACTGGCCTGAAATGCTTCCCCTCTATGTAGGTTATTGCGCATTCACCTGCAACTCCTGAGGTCACTCTTCAGGGCATTTCGAAAGTGATGCTCCCTGGTGACACTTTCACAGCAACCAGGAAGAATTCCTATTTTAAGGAATATATTGCATGCGTTTGTCAGAAGATTTCCAGTTTTGGAGCTGAGATCCCTCACAGCTTGAGATGAACACCATCTGGTCCCGGCAGTTCACTAGAATTAAGATTCCCAAATAGTTCTGTGAATTCCTCCCTGGAGGTTTCTCCCCTTCTTAAAAACATACTAAAGACTAAGGTTTCCCTGGGGTGAAATTTCCTTGGGATGAAAATTTCAACAATGGACATCTTTAGCCTAGTTTAACTGCTTCAGGCAATTGCCTTTTTTTCAATCCTGTCATCTGTCTTTAAACTTCCTTTTCCCGTTGATCCCTCAAGGTCCATGGAAACAAGTGCAATCATTCTGCCTCAGACACACATTAATACTTCTTGTTTGGTAGCAGTAGCCATCTCTTTACCTTTTCTGCAATTAAGGAAGAAATCTTTACTTACGAGCTTAGAAGTTTGAGTGGAATTTTTCATCATGCTTGGAGATAGGAGACATTTTGCAACTGGAAAAACACATTGATGCAGCTTGTACAGATAAACAAAATCCAAGAGCCTAAAGGAACTTAAAAGGGTCACTGTGATCAGCTGATTTAACTTGCAGGACAAGCTGAGCTGCTTTCTGCTACCCACGTTTCTAAATCCATGTTTCTGTTGGGATAACAATATCTGGAAAACTGCCCCACAGTATGCTTCCTTTTAGCCCACAGACTTTGCACCCTAGAATAAAGGGGTGGCTTGCAGCAATGTAAGCGGTACTACAGAAGATAAATATGCCTGATCTACATCAAGTAGCAGAGCAAAATGGAAAAGGCGAGAAGGAAGGAGGCAGAATCTGAAGGGAGCCAGCATTGCAAAAAGAATAACACGGCTGACCAGTTGAGTGCATGTAAAAAGATCCTTAAGGTTAAAGACAAAAATGCTGGTGACCAAACCAGAAGGAAAGGAACTGGTGTGGTGGAGGTTAATTGAAGCAGTGTTGGGATTTGGGTTTAGGCTTAGGGCATGTGAAGCAGGCAAGAAAGGCAGAAACATGTTTTGGCCAGATGGATCAGAATGAGACATAACCAGCAACAAGCAGTGGTTAACCACCTTCACACAAAATACACTACATCTTCTTCAAAGATGAGAAAACCCTCACTTTGCTCTAGGAAAAGGAAATGAGGAGTACTCTGGGTTATCTTCTCTCAGGAACATAAGCAGGAATACTCATACCTTGGCCCTACTGGGCTCCCAATTTTCATAACGCTGAAGTTGTGGGAACTTGTGAGCAAGGCTTGCTGACTATTGGTGAATCTGTCTTCTTCCTTTTCTTGAAAATTATGTCATGGATCAGACCAATTTTCTTTCATGACAGGAAGACTTCCCTCTGCCAAATCCAGATGCTCCCATAAACGATCTTGTTAGATTTGGATGTGACAAAGCAGACTCTACTGACCTCTGTCTTTGCAGACCCTGAGCACTGCTCTCCTATTCCAGGCAAAGCCCCTGGGTTACTGCATGTATATCAGTACATCTGTCTCCCTTTTCACATTTAACAGCTCCTTTTTTCTCCACACTTATTCCTTTTCATCCTCTTCCTTTCAGTACAGTGACTCATACACAATATTCAAAATTGTTCTCAAAGCTGTTAAATGAACAGTCAACAGCTTACCAGACCCTGACAGAGAAATTAGAGGCAAGCTGATAAAATCAAAGACACATACCAAAGGTATAATGGAAACACAGAAGTCCCTGTGTGAAAGTACTTTTGGATAAAGAAAGTATTTTAGGAGAAAGATAAACTGGTCTTCTAATGGTGGATGGTCTTTTCTACTCTTCAGCTTTTTCTCCAATACACCTGAATTAAATCCACTTAGAGCACACACAAAGCTTTCCTCTTGCTTGAGCACCAATGAGACAAAGCTACAGGCAGCTCTGAACTGCAGTTCACAAGTGGCACTGACAGAGCCATGTCCTTCCCAGAAAACCCTGTTAAAATCTGTATGGCATACACCACTAAGGTTGTTAATGGACTCTAACTAGCAGCTATTAATTTGGCCTCGTAATCTGATTTAAGATCAGGATTAGGTGCCTCCTATAAAATGTGCAGTACTGTTTGACTCCTGATCCCCAGAAGGCACTTTTCAGAGATGTCAAGCACTTGTAAAGTTGGGACAGGTCATTTTAGACCTGATGTTCCAAGAGATAAACACCACAGAAAAAACGGTCGTACGCTTCTGGAGGCTGGAGCTGAAATCAATGGATGCTTTGTTTTCTTGTTTTTGTTTTTAACTTAGTGTGCAAAGCAAAATAAAAGGCAGGTTCATAGAGTCAGTCTTGTGCCCTTCCCTCTCTGTACTGCATAACGTGATCTGCTTCTTACCCACACCCACAGTCTAGGGGCCAAGGCAGTTTCTTTGGTTATGTGCCACTAAAATCAGACTGTTCCAAAGTGACCTGCCAGAGGACAAAATTACGGTCTCTAGAAGCCAAGGGCAAGGATCCTCATTTCAGATTAAGTCACGAGACCATTTTTCTTTTCTAAATGTGACTGAATCTCATTTGAAGGATGGCTCCTCTCAGAGATGCTACACTCATTCAAGGCAGTGGTTTCACAGCTGAGATGGGGCTGAAAGCTCTTCAAGCAATAGGGTTTCAATTAAAGTAGCAAGAGTTTTTGGCTCTTGGAGCAGCACCACGTCAGTGAGCCCAAGGACTCCAGATGTTTATCCAAAGAAATGTCATGGCAACAGACTCTCTGACACAGCTCCTCTGTGCTGTAGCATGCTTCAGAGGTTGTCATCATGACCTTATTGCTGCCGTTCCTCTCCACTCCAATCCGTAGAGATTTGCAATTTTAGCTTACTCTCTTCTCAGTACTTAGGAGACTTCACCACAACTCCTTCAGCATTGCTGCTGTCCAGCTCCAGGGCTCTGGATTATTGCCGATTACAGGTAACAAACTGCCTACTTGATCTCAACACCTCACTATAAGCTTCCTGAGAACTGGATGTTTTCAGCTGTAAGGTTGGGTTGCCAAAGATTTTCATCACCTTGGAAAACCCTTTGCTCTCTGGACAAATGGTACTTCTTGTCTGCACCGTAGATAGATACCAAAAAGGATGATCCCTTGTTCTGAGTTATATAGTTGCTCGCACCCTTGACTACTCTTGACTAGGTCACGAAGTCCAGACTGAAGGCCTAGATCAACTTTTGCATCAGAGTGCTCAGAGCCAAAGGGACTTGATGTCCTCTCTGCTGGGACAAGCAGAGAAGTGTTTTCCATATCTCTTTTGAATGATCTAACAACCCAACAATACTCACATCTAAAATTATGCTTTGTGCCGATTTCCACATAAAACTGTGTTACTGCTAACTGATAAGGAATAGAACAGACTAGACTAGAATAGACTGTATCAGTTGGGAATGGCTTAAAATGATCATCTAGTTCAACTGTCTGACAGCTTCAGGGCTGACCAGAGTTAAAGCTCATTATTAAGGGTATTGTCTGACTGTCTTTTAAACACTGACAGGCTTGGGACATTGACCACCTCTCTAGAGAGACCGCTCCAGTGCTTGAACACTCTTTCAGTACAGAAATGCTTCCTAATGTCCAACCTAAATCTCCTCTGTCACAGCCTTGATCCAATCCCACATAACCTTTCACTGGGTACTGGAGAGAAGAGCTGAGCACCTCCCTTTCCATGTCCCCTCCTCAGGAAGCTGTAGAGAGCAAAAGGATCATATTAAGGGCAAGTTAACATGAATGGGAGCTGGAGCAACTTGCTAGGAGTGTCTGAATAAATACTTTGAGGCATACCACTTACTCTGGTACTTTGGTCTCACATTTTGTTTTCAGGGTGGCCTATTTTAGCTATAAGCAGTTCATTTTCTCTAAATGGGTCAGAGTTTTTCAATCCCATGATCTTTTACTGTTGCTAATGCATCAGTATTTTTCCATCTGATTGCCCAGTGAGACCTCAGAGGTGCAAATATATGATTCAGACTGGAAAGTGTAAGTGCCAGTAACAGTAATTGATTCATCCTGTGAGAGGCTCAGGAACCAAACCTGCAGCAGCTACAGTAATGGATGTGTATTGGGTTTGCATGGCCAGGTTTTGGTAGCGGTGGGCTACACGGGTGACTTCTGTGAGAAGCTGCCAGAAGCTTCCTCCGTGTCTGACAGAGCCAATCCCTGGCAGCTCCAAGATAGACCCACCACTGGCCATGGCTGGGCCAATCAGAGATAGTGGTAATACCTCTGTGATAACAGATTTAAGAAGAGGGAAAAAGTTATTGCAGAGTTGTAATTACGGCCAGAGAAGAGCAGGGTGAGAACATGTGAAAGGAACAGCTCTGCAGACACCAAGGTCAGTGGAGAAGGAGGGGGAAGAGGTGCTTCAAGTGCCTGGGAGGAGATTCCCCTGCAGCCTGTGGTGAAGACCATGGTGAGGCAGCTCTGCCCCTGCAACCCATGGAGAGATGCAGAGATCCACCCACAACTCATGGAGGAGACCCACGCTAGAGCAAGAGGGTGCCTGAGAGGAGACTGTGGTCCTGTGGGAGGTCTGTGGTGGAGCAGGCTCCTGTCAAGGACCTGCAGACCCGTGGAGAGAGCAGGTTTCCTGGTAGGGCTTGTGACCCTCCGAGGGAGCAGCCTGTCCTTAAAGGACTGCACCCCGTAGAAGAGTGATCCATGTTGCAGCAGTTTATGAAGGGCTGTGGCCTGTGGGAAGGACTCATACTGAGGAAGTTCATGGAGAACTATCTCCCATGGGAGGGACCCCACACTGGAGCAGGGAATGACTCTTCTGCCTGAGAAGGAAGCTGCAGCAAAAACAACCTGTGATGAACTGGTCACAGCTCCCGTTCCCTGTCTCCCTGCACTGCTGAGGGGGAGGAAATAGAGTTCAGAAAAGAGGGAGAGATTGGGACAAGGTGATTTTGAGATTTATTTTATTTCTCATTATCCTGCTCTAGTTTTGGTAGTAATAAATTAGGCTGATATCCCCAAGTTCGATCTGCTTTGCTTGTGATGCTATTCAATGAGTAATCTCTCCCTGCCCTCATCTCAACTTATAAACCTTTCACTATATTTTCTCTCCCCTGTCCAGTCGCAGGGGGAGTGATAGAGCAGCTTTAGTGGGCACCTGGCATCCAGCCAAGGACAACCCACCACATAATGCCATGTCCTTGGGTGCTATTGATGAAGTACTGTTTTTCTTTTGCTGTCTCAGGATATATTCATCTTTCCAAATAAAACATTTTTTGTCAGCTTTTTACAGTCGCTTTCACAGAAAGCTCCTCTGGGTCAAACTGGTATCGAACTGGGAGAAGGAGGTCGGAAGTGGGATAAGGAAAGGAATCAACCCACTGATGGTGTCTTGTGTCTTTCTGGTCTCAAACCAGACATTGCTCTTCCTGTCTAGCGGGCTTACAAGATTCCTCTGGCTCTTCTCTCCAGAGCATTTCCAGTATCACGAAGCTAAGCACACCTAAAATCTTAACATGTTGCTGGGGCTTGTTTCTGCGGACTTCTCGCAGACCACCTCTGAAACAACGATGTAGACAGGAGGAAAGCAAATCCCTGACCCCAAGGCCTCCTCACCAGCAATTATCACATAGAAAACAGGCACAATTGTTTTGTCTGTAAGCTCTCCCATAGCCATTCCAAGCACACCTTTTCAAATAACAAGGAAATTGCTTCTCAGCTGCAAAGTGCCTGTTCCTCAGCAGACCTGCTCCCTCCTGTTCTTTTATTCCACTGAAAGCTTAAAATAAACTCTACAAAGACCATATTGCAAAACCAAAAGTTAAACCGGCATCCAGCAAAATACACCTGAAGACAAATGGCTAAAACTGACAACTGAGGCTTGAAACTTTAGCAGTGTCAGATTACTTGAGTTCCTACCTGAATTCTCGTGAATGGAGATGTTGCCGCTCAGAAATGAGGGGTCCAGAAGGACTAGCAGAACAGGCCAAATGCAGTGCTGAGCTTCCAGGGAAGCTGGTGGGATACCGGTGATGGGAATGAGATGGGCTGTCAGCCTTCTGGACAAGCTGAAGGACAGGAGTGTCAGTGTCAGAAAATAAGCTGGTTTTTTAAATTACTTGTGCTAATACATAGTCTTTAAATCCAGGGCATCTTCTTAGGGAATAGATAGAAGGGTACAGTTAGTGGCTCCAAGGACAATTCGGACTATTATTTCTTCTTGTAGTTAGCTCCTGTCCATAAAACTGAATGGCTTAAAATGAAAAGATGTATTAAAAATTTTGAACAACAAGAGAAACACCCAATTTTTATAAAAAGCTTGTTAGGAAAATGGGTTAAATGAATTCATTCATTTCCCAGTTGCCCTGCAAACACTTTTTGCAGCTCCTCTTAACTCAGTCACCCCGCTTATCTACCCAAACACAGAAAAGATGTATCAGTTTTCCATCATGCTCGGTAAAAATACAATATTTTCATGTTTACTCTTAAAGGATATCTCTTTTCCAGTTCAGTTTCCTGGAAGATATGCTAATTCCTTCAGGCTTCTTAAGATATGCCAGTAACATCATCATTTTATCTTAATTACTATCTCAGTTGGAGTCACCAAGTTGTTATCTTTGATTTTGTTGTCTCTGCAAATACAAATAAAACTGTACTTCATTGGTTCTTTACAGGGGACTAGATGGTGTGTGCCTCTAGCTCTTACACAAAGAATTAACAGACACAATATTCAGCAAGTAGTATTTTCCCAGCAACCAGAGTGCTGGGGCAGAATGGCAATGATATACAGGACTGTACCTACACTCCTGGGATTGTACAAAACCTGCTGGAAAATGAGAAAAGTTAAGGTCACTGTGTGGAAGAAGTTGACTCACTCCGTATTACTGTGAACGACAGGAACATTTTAGTAAGTGCTCTTTTAAAGTTATATAAATTTTCAGATTTATCTCAATTTGGCTTCATGAAAACTGAAACTTGCAAAGCTTTAAAAAAAGAGCTTCATTTCTCCCTTTGATATGAAAAAGCTTAAAGGCTACATAAAAACTTGGGACTTCTTGGAAGTGTGGCTCCATTTTCTACCTTGCCTAATATGTACTACTTATTTGGTATGCCAGATTTCACTTTCAACACATAATAAAGTCTTGTTAATGTTGTTTTTGTCTGGGAGTTTTATGCTGCTTCCTCAAAAAGGATGAAACACGTATTTTTTATGTTGTGATGGACATCAAAATCAATGGGCCTCACCACCTCTGGAGGCTTGCTGGCAGGGAATACTTGTGTCTCGAGAAACTTTCCTAGCTTTTGTGGTATCCCTACAAGCATTCCCAGGAGTGGGAAATTCTCTCAGGAGCACAGACTATAAATTCATTCTGTGGTTGTAGCTGACACTTGACTGCCTTGAAAGGTTTGGCTTTTCTTTCTTTGCTCCTTTCCTCTTCATTCTCAAGCTTAAACTTAAAACATTAGCTCATGGAAGGGGAAGAAGAATCCCCAATGCCAGCATTCCACTGTTCTCTGCTCTCAGGTCCATCAATCTACAAATGCATATAACCCTGTATGTTTAAGATCCAGGTTGTAACTGATACTATTTGAATTACACGGGTGCAGTCAGGGCTGCAGGGCCTTACTAGCACTCCCTGCTCACAAAACCGACAGGTAAATGGAAAAGGAGGATGTTTTCTTATTTTTTTTTTCATATTTATTTCATATGTTTATTTTAGATAGTTAGTGAAATCTGTCAGATGGTCCTTATGCTTTTTTGACATCTATCCCAGAATGCTGCATTCGGTTTTGTTATTCATAAGCCATCTCAAAGCCTTTTGTGTATCTGATTTTTAGCCTTCTTTCTTGAGGGAAAAAAGGTTTCTTCAGTCACATTGTTTGTAAGACCCTTCTTCTGATACTGTTTTTATACCACTGGTCAATCTCAATCAGATTGGGAAGACAGGTGATCTTCTGAAGATGTGAAAATTCTGCAAGTTCTGCGAAATCCAGATGTACTTGTGTTCCCAGTAAGATAGACAAAATTCAGCACTTTACAGGATTAATCAGTGTACACATATACACACAGTAAAACATGTAGGGAACATGGGGAAGAACTACTGTTTGCACATGTACCTGCACAGAAAGTCTGGAGAAAAAGAGAGATTGAAGAGTAGAGATGAAAAAAAGAGATATTGAGGAAAGTGGCATTCAGGACTCTGGAAGGTTACAAATTGTAGAAATGAGAGATGGCCGTGAAGCCCCAAGAGGGAGCAGGAGTTATTCCAGAGGGCAAAGGGTTATGTATTACTCAGGACACAAATCTATAGAACATCAAGCTTCATGGAGATCACAGAAAGAGGGGTTACTTCTATTTCTGACATCCCCCTGTTACGAGAGCATAGCTGAGTGTCATTAAGGGATCAAACACATGGGTTGTGATGTCTGTAGCATTACAACCTGTGTTCTTCTGTCACAGGCCAAGTACTGGGTCAGCTGAAGTCCCTGTGGCCTGAGCAGGCGTTCATACAAGACTGACATGGTGTTGGTAACTGTTGCCTAGTGCCAGGGGGACATGTGAAAACTTCCCACTTTCTTTGCTGGTAGGACCTGAAGGAAAATCAGTAAGGCAAATCACTGGAAAAAAAGGCTTCCTTAAGGTGAGAGCCTGCAAAAGTGTAAAACTGGTATGAAACGCCACAAAAGCAGAATGGTGAGTCGCTTCGACCACGTGTCAGTGACTGCAAAAGGTTCTTGTGTTTTCAAGGGCCCAGGGAATCACAGAGTCATATCATTTAGGCTGGAAAAGCCTTCCAAAATCATCAAGTCCAGTCTTTGACCAATCACCACCTTGTGAACTAGACCATGGCACTGAGTGCCACGTCCAGTCATTTCTTGAACACTTCCGGGGATAGTGACTCCAGCACATCCCTGGGAAGTCTGTTCCAATGCTTAACTGCCTTTCAGTGAAGATATTCTTCCTGATCTTCCTCAAGTCCAGCCTGTCTCCTTTTCTTCAGCGTAAAGAACTCCAGATCTCTCAACCACAATTCACATGACCTACTCTGTAGACCCTTTACCAGTTCCATTGTCCTTCTCTGGACACAGTCCAGAACCTCGATGACCTTTTTGAAGTGAGAGGCTCAGAATGGACACAGCGTTTGAGGTGTGGCCTCACCAGTGCTGAGTACAGAGGGATGATCACTTTCCTGGTCCTTTTGGCCACACTATTTTTGATACCAGCCAAGATGCCATTGGCCTTCTTGGCCACCTGGGCACACACTGGTTCCTCTTCAGCTGCTGTCAACCAGCACCCACAGGTCCTTTTCTGCTGAGCAGCTTCCCAGCCTCTCTTGTCCCCAGCCTGTAGTGTTGCATGCAGCTGTTGTGACCAAAGTGTAGGACCTGGCACTTGGCCTTGTCGAATGTCATATAGTTGGCCTTGGCCCATTGATCCAAAATGGTCCTTTTCTGGTAGCTTTGTATTGATACCCTACTACACACTGTGCACGGTTTTCAGGTCACCTAAAATTCTACAAATGCACTAGAACCTTTTCCCTACCTATTAATTGTGCTATTCTTTCCAGACAGAGGAATTTATGGTTTTGTTTGGTAAAATGTGAAATGTTAATCACTTTCAGTATTATTCTGTCACAGAAGTTGACTGGAATTATCACAGAATGATAAATTAGAGGTAACCTTTTTTTTCCATTGGACAGTATTTACTTCAAATACTTTTGCCAGGGCCAGTTTAAGGAATCCACAAATTTCAAGGGAGACTTGCCAAATCAGATTCTGTATCTTTCTGATAATTTGCTCACTGGAGCATTTCTCACTTCAGTATTTATTAGGATAATGACTATGACCTAGATTTCACAGAAGGAAGGTTTGCAAGGAGAGTTAGTACCTTACTAGACAGTGATATAGCTGAAGATAGGAGGTGGGATTTTAAGACTACAGCCTTGATATCAAACCAAATTTCACAATGCTGCTTCTACAATCTGAGGTCAAACTCTCCTGCCACAGAGAGGCAGAGATATGGGACAGATGCACAGGTTCTCTTAAGGAGACAAAAGAAGTTGCAATCTCCACCATGTTAGCTACCAGTGCCTAAACAAGCTTTCCTTCTCACAAAGGAAAAGATCTGAGGTCCTAGAAATCATCTTGGGTCTTCTACTTGGGCTTGTGCTTAGTCAGCTTTGTTTGTACTTCAACTTTCCTGTAAAGGAACCACAAAACTACAGAACTCCTTCCAGTAGCTTTGTATAGACCTACAAGCTTGCACCAGTGGTGCTTGGTCATATTCACCGAATCCTAACTACCGCTTATTACAGCAATCCACAAAAGAAGTCTTTCATGAGCCAGCCACGTCTGATGATCTGCATGGTGGCCTGTCTCTAGCCCAGTGTACTGTAAACTTACTGCTCTCACGTCCCGAGCCTGTTGTTATCGACTCAACTGTAACACTGCTGGTTCTCCCAGTCATTAGTGTGTGGGTCCTTAACGAGCAAGTAAAACAATTTTGTCACATTAACATGTTTCCGGCATATGCAGCTTGTAAAAGCACCAGCAGTGAGGAAAACAGCCTTCTATCAACCCACTGCTTTCAACAAAAAACAAGCTCTGTGGCTTTATTAGAAAGATTTGCAGTACATTATCTGAGGAGTGCTAATTGCGAGCTAAGCTTGGGGCATGAATCAAAGCTTCAAGCTACAATTTTCAGTGAAATGCACTAGGCTTTTCAACAAAGCTTAGCTGCTGCAGCAAGGTAGGAGATGATATTTCCTTACCAAATTTAACTCAGGTTCTTTAATTATGGGTGAGATTAACAATTCAGCTTCTGACCTTTGCTATAAATATACATGCCTGTAGCTTCAATTAGTTGAGACTTGTCTGAATCTCAAGGTAAAGGTGCTCTCATGCTTCCATTTCAATCAAGAGGGGAGAATGCAGGCTGGCTTCCACCTCGCTAAGTTTAAACTTTGACTTATTTGGAAAGAAAGACAGAACGAAACGTAATTTAATGGTTCAAGGAGATTTTCATGCCTCTGTAAAACCTGAGCAATGTTTTTTCATAGTATAAGGAAATCCATAAATTTGGAATAATTCACTCTGGTCCACTGCAAGACCTATGTTTTTTCTCCTACCTAGTGAATTCTAAGCTAGTTAAGCTCTGTCTCGTCAGGCATCTGCCCAGTTCCTTGCTCAGAAAGACTCACAAATTTTTGGTTCTGTTTCGGCTTTGTTATGGCAGATACATCCATGATAACGACTACTCTGCTAGAATTGCGTCTTCCTAATTTTGAGACCATGAGAAGATGTGGGAAATAAAAGCTGTAATTTAAAATTTCAAAATTAAAAATATCTAAATAAAGAATAATTGTTTAAATGCTTGTGACAGACAAAGAAAGGACAACTCCAAAATCCAATCTATGTGTTTTCCTGCAAAGATCTTTCAACAGTGTTTTAATTTGTGATCAGAAAGATTGAGGATTATCACTCAATGCTTCCGTTTATGGCAGAAATCTGATTTACTGATTTTGATTTTCCACTGTTAGTGATCAAGACTCAATTAAAACACCACCTTCACTACATTGTGGATTTGAAGTGTATTTCCCTTTTCTAGTTTCCACAGGTTTGGATGTACAATTTCAGGAAAAA
This sequence comes from Cnemophilus loriae, assembly GCA_013397755.1. Classification (NCBI taxonomy): domain Eukaryota; kingdom Metazoa; phylum Chordata; class Aves; order Passeriformes; family Corvidae; genus Cnemophilus; species Cnemophilus loriae. The sequence continues at coordinate 1,697,931 of VZTF01005565.1, forward strand.
GTCTCAGTGACCTTAAAGTTCATATTTAGACTCAGCTAAGTCTCTTTCAGACTGCAGGATTTCTTTTTCTTCCTTTTCTAAGCAATTTCTTCCCTCTAGCTACAGCAGCTATTTATTTGTGAGTTACTTTAAATCTCTTCCATTTTATAAAGCACTTCACTTTTGACAGCACTGGAAAAAATGCAGCTTTGCCTTCTAAATTTAGTAGAAGAAGAAAAAAACCCCACCAGATTGTTTGCTGGTCTCTCTGCCTCTATTCTTCGGTTCCAAGCTATTCTCCATAAGTTCCTGTCTATCGCTTTTTGTAAATAACATCTGCTTTTCAAACTCCCTGTCTACTAATTAGTCTGAATCGTTTGTAAGAGTACAGGACTTATTTAGAAATGTACAAATCAAATGCTAATGGATAGTAACAAGAATTTCCCACTCACTCAGCACTTACATCAATTTCCACATTAGAACTATGTAAAAAAGAAACAAACCTAGAAAATTTGCTGAGGGAAAAAACCCTGCTGTTTTGAAGTCGTGTATTTGGGTTGACACTGCCAAATGCTTTCAATCTTGAAAAGATTCTTCTGGTGGTGTAAATGTATTAGTTGTCCTCAACTCTTTTTCAAAATACCAACAACTTTGGGAATATCTCCCCTTTGCTGTGAAGAGCTTCCACCCATGTCCTTTCTTTCTCAGGGGAATATCTTAACTCCGGCCTATAAAATAATCTCTGCTCAGTTGCTTTCTATCTCCATGGCTATTTAGAATTTCTGTACCAAACAAAATAGTACAGACCAGCTCCATCAATAGAGATTGTAGGAAGGAAGTCCTGAAGTGCTTATTTCCTGATTATTAAGGACTTGTTATTAAGACATAGAAGACAAATACAAATCTACTTTGCCAGAGGCAAAATATAGCTTTGAACCAAAAATGTCTGTCTGTCTGTCTTCACCAGGTAAATTTCCAGAGCTCCAGGATCTCAGTGACAAACCCTAAAATCTCATAAACCCGGTCCTAATGGTCTTTCCTCAGTAAGTTCCTCAGCTGAATTAAGCACACTGAAAGACAAAGTAGAAACCTTAAGACACTACTTTGATTAAAGCCCAACTAAGCAAAGTTCTCAAGAGCCAGCTGGAAACACAACCATGAGCCAGAGCTGAGTCAGAGGGGATTCTGCACAGCTTCACTCCTGGATGCACGGCTTTTAATGTATTTTATGAATGATCTGGAGAAACACGTGAGTGTTATCTGTAGAAAAAAAATCCAAACAAACCCCAAAATCTGGCTGTACACCACCTGCTAACAGCCACTAAATCTTTTCCAGAAAAAACAGCTACTGGATCCCCATCCCTCTAAAATCTTACGGAGGCAATCAGTATTTTAGTCAAATTCTTGAAAGCTGGAACTAAAATTTACACTCACCCTGGTTCTGGTCCCTCAGGTGCACTAGTGCATCTTCTAAAAAACCAATATCTTTCTGAATCCCAAGCTTATGGATTACAGTTTAATTGTTCAAGAGGTTTAATTATTCAATGGTGCCAGACATGTACAGAAACTAGCAATAGACAAAGGCATTACAAATTGTTTGTAAACAACATCTCTAATGCTCTTTTGGAGGAGAGTTCTTGGAGAATAAAAGTTGCTAGATTTGGAGAGACAGAGAATTGTTATTCCTCACCTCTGGCAAATGAGAATGGCTGAGAAGCCCCCAGTAGCTCAGCTGCTGTCACCTGAGGACTAGCCAGGCTCTCAGGTAATTTCACTGCTAGGGGGATCCCTTGACACCAAAACAAAAGAATGGCTGTAAGAGTTCAGACCAAGAGCTCTGTGTAAATCAGCATCCTAACTCTGACAGTTATGGCCATGAGTGACCATTAAAGGAATGAAAAGAACAGGGTAGGCATACACATTCATTTTCCTGGGTGCTTTCCCAAATTTCAGCTCTTGCTAATTCAGAAGATTTCCGGTGGTCTGTCTACTTTTTAAACCCCAAAAGGCTTACAGTGGAATACTCTTCCAAATATTCACCAGGTTCACTTGAAACGCATGGAAACTGTGCATTTACAACCTTCATCAAGTTCTCCAGGTCTGCTGTGAATCACTTCCCTGAGAGGGAAATACAATGCAAAGCAAACATATCAAAGCCAGCTCTAAACCCAGGGTAGCTGCTGACAGAAGTTCAGCCACAGCCTGAGCTGACCATTTGATTATTCACAGAGCTTCCCCAGTCAGTTTTGTAGCTCCTTTGAAGCTCTACAGATGCCACAGTGACACTGCTTCCAGATCACAGCTCAGGTCTGTGGGCACCACACTACAGTTCTACTGATTGCAAATACAGTTCTTGTCTCCCACAGCTTACTCCTGCATAAAATTGGTAAAGAATCACGGATTTCCTACTGGGGCACGGTTCATAGTGGTGGAAGTCCCACACTGACATTACAAGGAGCGTGAGTTATCTGCTAGTACTGAATGAGCAAGAAGCAAGAGCTAAATTCCTGTCCTGTCCTTCCCAGCTACCAGTAGCCTACTTGGGAGCAAAGTCTGACACTGAATTAGAAACCATCCAGCTGCAGAGGAGCAGTCTGCTAGTTTTTATGGATCCCATTTTGCATGTCTCACAGTCAGTGGAGCCTGAGCTTGGATCATCTCTCTGATCACGAAAGTTTCTAGCTGAGTCACTTATCAATTTCACCCAAGCTATGCTATTTCCATCTCCATTTGTCATGTTTATGGCAACATGTTTACTACTTAATGTTCATATGAAGCTTGGAAAGTAAAAAGTACTGTCTAACTACTAAATGCTGTCATTTATACTGTTCCTGAAGTCTCCAAGGCAGGAAGCACAGGTACAGGAAGCAGCTTGCAGTGCCTGTTTTCCAGCACATGAAACTGAGGTGCATTTGCATGGGAGCAACCATGGTGGCTACCTAACACAGCCAAAGGCAGGGGCACATCCCATGCCTAATGCATTTTTATGGCTACACAGGCTTTAATGAAAGCCATGCCACTGAAAAGCCTGCCCGGAGCCCCAGTGCCACGCTGTCTGTGCCAGCTGCAGGCAGGCAGGCAGCTCCTATTGCCTCTGCTGGGTCCCTGAAGGCTCCCGTTGCCTCCCGGGAAGCACAGCTCTGGCACCTCAGCCAGGGCCATTTGGCACACACAGCGTATAGTTATTGTGCCATTTAAATGATTTATAAGAACACACACCTTATTAGTTCAAGAAAGAATGAAAGATTTCTGTGCACTGTGGTCTGTTAAGTAATAGTAATGGATCTCAATTACTTGAAAGACCTCTAATTAATTTCTATATTGGCAATGCCTGAGTTAAGAGGTCAGTCAAGAGATTAACTCCTGTTCCCTCATTGTTGCTCAGCCTGTCAGTACCAATTTCCATGAGCCAGGCAATGCTGCAGGAATCAAACACCTAAAGAGAAAAAAAGAAATCTAAAATAGCTATTTTCATTGCCACGTCCTCCTCCTTCCCTCACTAGTTGACAAGAGATACTGTAATGCAGAAGACTAATGGAGGGGAAAAAAACCGTTTTGCTGTCTAAAAGATACCTTCCTCACTCTGGCATAATCCTCGATCTATTTAAATTGCTTGCCTCCTTAGCCTCCCTCTCCATTCTGGCAGCTCATTCATTTTGAATTTCCTTCCGAACTGTTCTTCTTCTCTGCTGCCGGCTGAAGTGTTTTAAGTCATACTCATGAGTTAGATGTTTCCTGATATTCCTGTACCTAAGACCCAACTTTTCCTCTAGTTTTCTGAAAAATATAACCTGTTGTCAGCTGCCAAGCTTGGACTACAGGGCGAACTGTATGCTGAACCTCTTTGTATGTGCTTTCTATTACAGAAGCATATATCAACCCAGGAATGACAAGTGAAGCAGTTTCAAATGGCACATTTTCATTCTACATTACTGAAGTACTTATATCCTACTTCTAAGTATATATCACTCTATGCACACACACTCTATAATGCACACTTACAGTGTAAGCACCAGGACTATAATTTTTAAACAGCAGTTGAAATCCTCAGTCACCAATATGGTTTTGGCAGCATACGGCTTTTCATTTCTCATATCACTATGTATCACATTTTTCATATCACTAACTCTGTTTGACTTAAATGCTTTCAATTTTAAAAATTGTTTTCTTATGAGTTCGATAGTTACATCTCAGACATCTTCTGCATCGTCTAAATCGAGGAATGAAATCTCATCAAGAGCCAGGAAATCTGTCTAGATGCTCAGTGTAATAATGAGAGTTCAGGACTGCTCAGCTAATAGAAATAGGCTGAGGGTTACATTAACCTCAGGCTTCCCCATTCCTGACTGATCCTCTGACCACAGTGAAGGTCTGATACCTGTTGTCAAAAAATGTTCTTCCTTAGAGGACAACTCAGGAATGTGGCAAAAATAAATAGCTAAATTTTCTAAACTAAGGCTGCCATTACCAGGTTTCTGGGTCTATGCTGACCTCCTAAGATACAAATTGGCAACCCTATGCCTTCCAACAGATCATTTGGTGAGAACGGTCTTTGATTTTCCAAATGCTTCTTAAGATGAGCTCAGCCTAGGCCACAGACTGAAGCTTGTAAACAGTCCCAAGTGACACAGGCCTCGCTGGGCACAAAGCACAGGCACACTTTGTTCAGTAGTTTAGGAGATTAACCACCTTCCTTTTCCATATCCCAGGTGCCGTGTTAAGCTCTCCATTCTCTCTGTCAGTGAGCTTAGCCTCACCTCCTACATCTTTGCTTCACAAGAGAAATGCACTGAAAACCAATGACCCAAAACAGTGAACCACTTAATAATCTCTTGGCTGGTGCATGTGAACAAGTCAGTGCTGGGCACCTCCATTAGGATTCTGAACCAGACCCCATGTAGTCATTGCATTGGAGCAAAGACGGATGCTGGAGAGAATCACAGACTTGCACAGGTACCAGCCCATCAAATTCCCACAACACAACAAAAGCACTTCTCAGACTAGCAGGGTAGGAGCAAAAGGGCACAGAACAGTGGCAAAGTGATTTGGTGCTTGAGTTTGTTTATGTATTTTTTAACTTTTAAAAATCTGTTTTTAAGAACAACTGTATTACAAGGCCTAGATTTACTCTACTTTACAAGTGGCATTACTTGCTGGCTTAAAATGTTAGCTTTGTTATATTCTGAAGCTTTGTATATATATATATATATATATATACACACATATGTATATTTTTTTTTAAGGAGAGGAAAAAAAGGATATCTTTATCTTTCTTTTGGCCGATTTTGGAGGTTGGGCCTTTTTTTAAGTCAGTATAGTATAGTACAGTACAGTACAGAGCTTGACTGTGAGGACAGAATTTAAGAAAAACAACCTCTGAAAAGGTTTTGTAGTGCAGAATTAAGAACAGGAAAAATCCATTCAGTCGTTGTTCTTAATGGGGTGCCTGGTGAGTCAGCATATTTAGAAGTCGTTCTAAGTTACTGCAGCCTGTCTACTTTTATGTTTCAATCTTACTTTGATTCAGCTTCCTTAGATATAAATATTGTAAACTTGAAAGTCAACCTGAGGTCAGACTCTGATGCCAGCTGCATAAAGGCTGTGGAAGAATAACAAAGTCATGTGTTACAATGCTGGGAGACATAAGGTTTAGATGGTCATGCTCCTGCTCCTTGTGCCTCCTCGAAGGTTGAAAAAAGGGCAAGACCTTGCCAAACAGAAGTCACAGCTCCAAACTGAGAGCTGATAAAAGCAGAGTGTGGAATGCAGAATAAAATTCTATTACCCCTACTGGAAAGTTCAATAAGGATTTGTAACTCAAGGAACGAGAAATACTGCTTTTGGAAGGACTAAACCTAATAAACTTCAACAGAAGGAAAGAGAAACTGAACAGTCATTTCTTGCCCTGAAAATATTAGAAACGAAATCAGATCCATTTATTTGGAAGCAGCTACTACTGTAAAGGAGCTGGGTTTTTGCCTGGTTTTTGTTGGATTTTTTTTTTTTGAAAACACAAGTCACACTAATCAATCCCAGCTTAGAGACAGAAAAAAAAATGTGTGAAACTCTTTCCATATGGTTCTCTCTGTAAACAGCAATATTTTTGAAACAAATTTCATATACAGAATTCCAGAGAGTAAGCAGAATATTCTGAAGTTAGTTTTTAAAAAGCAGCTTTCAGAATTATTTAAAACATATGGGAGAACTGGTCTTATGGTTAAACAAGATTCTTGAATCTGAGATTCGGTTTTATGCCTGACATGGGTCTTGGTAGATTTTCAAATAATTTTGCTTTGCCTACTTCACCATTTCTGACTCTGAGTTACAGACTCTTACAACACATTTTTTTTATTCAAGGCTAACCATAGCTGGAGCAGACAATGTAAAATTCCCAGTTCTGAAATGTCTGAGGAAGTGGAAAGTTCAAAACAAAGCTTTAATGGCCTAAAGAGTACTTTTACAGTTTAGCTGTTACTTAAAGTACTGTCAGAAACTGATTGTCATTCTTATTTGTTCAGACAAAATTTTTAGCTGATATTAAACTACAATTCATATATATAAGCTTGCCTGACACCAGCAGTATTTAAAAGTGTGCTTAATACCCAGTCACATATGCCATATCTACAAGTCCTCCCTGATAAGACATCCAGATTTTTGCATGTACATTCTGCAGCCAAAGGAAATATCGATAGGCCAATTATTCAATGACCTCAAATCAGAGGGCTCAGGAACAGAAAGCTTTGAGGTTTGAGTTCTTCCTGCTTCAGGAATTAAACTCTTTTGAGTTCATAAATAACTAAGGTAGCCAACAGGTTTATGCAATATTTATATTATTTAAAATCGTTAGAGGTACAATTTCTTAAAAGTCTTCCTATTTCCCTGTGCTCAAGGTCTGGCAGCAGACAGGGTTGCCTCCCTCATGCTTGCGTGCCCAGTTCAGAAGACCACTGTGAAAAACAGAACCTCTCAAAGCAGGTGCTGTGGACCAAGGGCAGACAGAGCCCCTGGACCAGCTAGCTGGCTCTGCTCCTTGTCTCTGGCTGCTGCCTGTAAAATGAAGGATCAGAGACTTTCATACTGCTGTTTATACTTTCATACTGCCTACATACTGGTAGGCCTTTGCTGTAATTGCCATCAGGGAAATGTTGAAATCTCACGTGGGAGAGGATATAAATAATCTTGAATGGGTTGTGAAGTATCCAGGAGACAATTTGTCTATTAAGACATGAGCCGTGCTGTGAGCCACACATAAGCAGATCTTGTTTGGCTATTTATGAACCGTTAAGGATTTTTCTTACTCTTAAAGGGGATGCCATCTCTAAGAATAGACTGTGTTCTCTTTTTTTTTATCAGGCTGTATATCAGCTAATTTGCTTATGCCAAAGGGCGGACACTTCACCATGCTGGGCACCCTGCCCCAGATCAGATTCAAAAGCTCGAGATCTAAATACGGCCTGAGGCCTGTATGTGGTGATGTTTAAGGTTTAACACATTTTTAGAACAGCTTTCTTCTGTTTGTCTTCATATACACATACGTCCTTCAAGTTTTTGTTCAAACAGCCTGTATCTGATCTGGGGTTTACTGGTGTAACTTTACCATGGTTAGGATAAAACAAGGCTATCTGAGCAATACACTGGTTTGAGACAGTTGAGGTCCATTACTTTCGGCATCAGGGAAGACCAGAGATGCCTTCAACAAGTGCAAAGACCCTCTCGAAAACAGTTGAATATTTAAAGGGTCCATACTTGTCCCATCTCCAGGGATCTGCCTGCAGGTACAGGGAGTACAGGAAGTAAGAAAGGCATGGGAAGAGCCTAGGAAGGGTCCAGGAAAAGTGTAGCAGCCAAGAAGGAACTGAAATAACCAGCAGCAACTTTCCACAGACTGCATCAACTCAGGACCAAAGAAAAAGGATGACCAGGACATCAAGACATAACAAAGCTCTTGCACAGCCACTGATCTCAGAGGAAGTTAAGGTCAGAGTGAGTACAGAAGGACTCAAAACCAGGTTGAATCTCCTTGGGAAAATTTTGCAGAGTCACAAGTCTACCCATCACACCTGCACCAGACACTGGGCCAACACACACAGCTTCCCTTCCCCCTTTTCTCCCGTTACCAAGTGACCAAAGTTAAGCAGTGTTTGCTCTTACTGCTGTATTAAGAAACATAGTGGACAGAAAGGAAAACCAGCCTCAGCTGCAAAATTCCCTCCTTAGTCATAGGTATGAGAAAATGCTTCACTGTAGACTGGAAAAGTGAACACCCTTCTCCTCCCTTTCACCTCCTCCTGGGAGACTGGGTTCAGTTAATGGAAATATCAGGGGAGTGTCTTCTTAGAATTTAAGTGGCATGTTCTCACACGGAACTGGGGAAAAAGTAGATTGAACAAATTCTCTCCCTGCTTGTATTGTTTTAACTTTTGGTTTCAGCGTGATGCACTCCATAGCTCAGAGGAGTTATGGAGTATATCCAGTACCCCGAAGCCCTAATTATCAATACTGCATGCTCCCGGCATCTCTGTATTTGTATATAAAATCAAATTAGAAATATCCACTGGGCCAAATTCTTCCCTTTGCACTGGTACAACTGTTCCTGTCTTAAAAGCAGCTGGGATACATGTTCAATTTTCTCTGCCTTCGTGTAAAATTTTATGTCATTCTTAAGCACACATTTTATTATTGGGTCTCTTATTTCCATCTGCTCATACTGACTCCCACAAAAAGTCTCTCTTCAGGGCATTCTATAAACAAACTAATGAGATGAATGCAAATTACAGCAGTCATTCCTTCTACCACAGGCATCTCAATGCAGAGGCCTGTATGTGCAGAAGGAATATGTGGAGTTATGTTTCCATATCAGAACTACAGATTTTGTTGATTTAAATAAAATATTCACATTTCTTCCAAGAGAGGCGCGATTTGAAATTTGCCTGTTTGGCTATACTTACATATAGATATTTTTTAATTAAAAATTTAGGGACCAGTGGTAGACCTTTGACAGCATTAAGTGGCTTTCTTCACAGCAGCTCCTTGGGGTCAGCTCTGACTGTATTCCTGAGCCAGGTACTTGCCACTGACAATTGCTGACCTGCAGTGCCTGGCTGTATGACCAGCTCATGCTGCTTACAGAGCTGAGCACTGTCTAACACTGAGTCTCTTGTAGCAAGGCCTGGGACTGGCCTTGGTTCTGCATCACGTTGAGTTCTCCTGAACGCTGCATTGCAAGGACTGCAAAGCAACAGCCCAAAGCTTGTGAGAGAGGAAGTTCCACAAATCACCGGGCTTTCACCAGAGGTAAAAAGCTGCATCAGGGAAGATGGTATTTGGTGCAGTATGTTCTCATTTGTTCTTCAGCTGTGACATCCACTTATTGCCGCTCATGCAGAGAAGCAGATACTGATGCTAATGAGATGCCTTCGGCAATTTGCAATTCCCTTTCTTCAGCAGAACAGTAACTTTTGACCTAAATGTTCCCTTTTTTTTGGCAGAATGTTGAAAGAAGCAGCAAATAGATAATTTTTCACCTTTTTTGTCTCATAAATCTGAACAGCATAATAAAGCAAGTAGCAAACAGGCTAACTAATTAAATTCTTCCTTAGAAGAAATACAGCAACATCTTTTTACGAGCCACATTCTTTTAATCTGGCTACTTGACTTTCTGATTCTTTAGCCTCCCTTCCTTCTTCTACTTGTAATGTACAGCTGATGAAATACTGGAATTAATTATCTCCACAGCAGTATTCACCAAAGCACTCCTGCTTCTATGGAAGGCACGGATGTAAAGTTACTAGGCAAATCTAAAGAAAAAGTGCATCCATTGGATTCTTACAAGTAGACGAAATGTTCACAGGATAAAATAAATAAAACAGGAACATTTCCCTCAAAATGTATTTTCTCCCAGCTGATGTCTCTGAGTGGTGCTAGTATTACCTATCTTGATGATGAACATATTTTCAAGAGAATTTTTCTGTTAACAAATAGACATTCTGAGAGGTAACCATATGTTTAAGTGCTCCACAGAGCCATGGTCTGAAAGACGAAAGGTTCTTAAGGAAAGTGTGCCAAGACAAAATCCTGGCTCACAGAAGTCAGTAAGAATTTTGCTTTTGATTTTAATGAAGCCAGAATTTCACTCAAGAGAACTGCAGAAGGGTCAGCCTATTTAGAGGAAAAAAAAGTATGCAGATGTCTCACAACATTATGGATTCTAAATCAGAAATTGCTGTAGCACTGTGAAACTTTTTCTCACTAGCTTTACTGCATGAAATAGAATGCCTTATTTTCAGTTAATTTTTTTCTAAATAAAACTAATATAAAATAATGTATTGGAGAAGAAATGCAGCTCTATTGTGTTAAGAGACTTAGAAATTCCTGTTGTATCTTACATCTGAATTCTTCTTCAGAGTGTTATATTTCTCTTTTTCTATATATCGACACCTCCATTTGCTTCTACTTTATAGATTTGCATCAAGTAAAAAGAGAACACTGAAACTCTGGAATGATAATAAGGCTAGTATTTTGGGTTTGTTGTTTTTATTTTTTTTGCAAAATGGAAAGGTGATAGAAGATTCACTAGCACTCAAGTATGCATGTCTGCAAGGCTAGTCAGAGACATGAATGGCCCGTTTTCACTCAGCTGTCTTAACTACTGTCTTAGAAAATGGACACTTGCCTTTGGTTAAGACCATGTTATATATTCATTTCAGAAGCCAGGGGAATTTTAATCACCATCCTATTATAATTTAATTGCATTCAGTCTCTTTTTGTCCTCAGAATCCCTTCCAGACACTGCTTTTCTGTTGTGTTCAGACAGTATCCTGTCGGGATGCTGACATTCTGCCACATCTTTGTTTAGAAGTATACACAAGGAGAATATAATTCATGTAAAGGCTCTCACTAGTTGTAAAGCAAACAAAAAGTGTCCTCAAAATGTTCCATCATATGCAAAATTAGACAAAGAGCCAAAGAAGCTTCATGTATTCAATGTGGCTTGTACCTCAGTTAGTGTCTCTCAGTGTCCCCTCCCTGATAGGAATGGATATTGAAATAGTGGGCAGTAACCTCGCCGTTACCACCCAGCCTTTTCCTTGGGAAATCCAACACTGCAAGCCCAGGCTCTTTGACTTGCTCAGTCTCGAACTGGTCTGACAGAGCAATCTGTCGCTGTCGGCCTAAAAAGAGAGGCCAACGACAACCCTTGCTGTAAAGAATCAACTACAAATACTCCTACATCCTTTCCCACTGTAATTGCAAACCTTTGAGCTTGAAACTGATCTCAGTTACGTCAGCATAAATCCTGACTAACGTCACAAAACTATGCAGTAACTATTTTAAGGGAAATGAAACTAGATTCTGGCTCGATGAATCCTAAAAGCCAGATGAGAATTAATATAGTCATATAATTTCATTTTTATGAGCCAAAACCCAAGTGAGCAGCAGCACTAACTGACCCTCAGTGTACACTCTTATCACAAGCAAATTACGCAGTATTACTATTAACTTTTTCATTAGTGTTGCAAAGAACTATTAAATTTTTTTTATTTGGAATCAGCTAAGTGCAATTACTGTGTAATCACCAGAAATAAATGCCATCTTTGCCAACTGTTGGTTATGTAATGACCGAAGCAACACTCCCTCAATCTATTCTCGTATCCAGAACACTAAGAGGCTGAGAAGCACTTTGATTCCAGATCAAAAGATATGGCTATATAATTTAATCACTACAGTGCCCATGAGAAGTACTCAGAAGGGAGGTTCAGTTCCTCAGTACCAAAGCAACTCCGTTAAAAAACAGAAACACGTATTTGAAACAGGCTTGAAATTTTATTTGGTCTGTCCCAGGCTTGATATAAACTTTCATCACCTTGGTCAGCATTTGCAGGCCTTCCAGGGGGCAAATGTGCAAAGCTGTGAGGTGCAACTCAGCAGTGAGCTGAAGCAAGTAAAATGGCAGCAGCACTGCTGAATTGAGCTGATTCCAGCTCTGAGGCGGCTGGAGAAAATCTGAACACAAAATCCAGCCTGCAGCAGCATCACCCTTTTTCCTGGAGAGTGACCAGTATCTCCAAGGTTTGCTGTCTTCTGCCTCTCATTTACTCAATAAAACAGCTGTCTTGGCCAGACATGGCATTTATGCAGAAAAAGGAATCTTGAAGAAAAGTTACAAGATTTTATCCAGGTATGAAGCACAGATCTTCCTCTTGGCAAAACAACTGCCTAGAAGCTATTAAACATGAGACTCTTCTAGGTGAATGTGGCAGCAGGGGTAATTGCTATCTTCCTCAAGGCATCCTTGCATTAAGCAACCTATCATGAGACAGAGGAAGTTGAGACACTGTACCTATTTCTGGTCTGGTTTGAATGTGTCTGGTCTGCTGTGGTTTTGGGCTGCAACTTTTCCTTCCTGAGGCGGGATTTCAGTTCTAGGTCAAGAACCATAAAAACCAACCATACATGCAATCTGCAAGGCTCACCCACCTACGCTTCCTTCTTTTATGCAGGGATCCCCAGCCATTCTGTTGAAGACATAATACATTTAAAGGCAACAGAGAGAGTATGCAGCACAAAATGAAAAAAAAATCTGACCATGCATCTGTGGATTCCTGCTTATGTCATGTAAGGCTTTGGCAAGATCCTCTTACACCAGCATATGTATAATTTAGAGTACAGATTACTCCATCAAAGTTTCTGCTTCTCCCTTGATCTTTTGACCTTCTCATGGTAGTCCCTGTCAAACTGGGTACACAAAAGTATAAGCGTCCAAAATAAAACAAAGCCCTAATTATTCCCCTAATTTTTACACAAGGGTAGCAATTAGTTTACAGTTTGTTGCAATGAGCTCCTGTGTGGCTTGTGTAACAAATGAGGCCCCTTCAATTAGATGGTCATTGCCAGCAGTGGCTTAATTGCCAGTCATAATTTATTTTTATTCCAAAAACACATCACTGGCATTTCTTCATCCATAGATCTTGTCTTGTTCTTTCAAGATTTAGGGAAAACGAGTGTTTGCTATACAATAGGTGCACTAAGAAGCAAGGCCTAGATGTTTTTTTTCCTAAGTACTTAGGTGTCTGGCTCCCATTTAAATAGATGGAAACCTTTAGAACCTGCCCCCACATGACCTGGCACTTGTAGTTTGTGTCTCTCTCCTGCCTTGGAGCACATGCTTAACCGGTTGATATACCAGCTACTACGAGAAGCCACAAAACCAGCACAGAACTGAGTCATCAATAAAGCAAGAGCAGTTTTGTCAAACTAAATTAAGGATCTGATGAAGAATAAATGCTACAGCCATTAATAGCATCTCTGAAAGCACTTTCTCTTCTGGATTTCATATCCATATGGATTAGAGCTGTTGGAAGTGCACCATACAGTAATAAATGGCTACTATTTAACTTAACTCAAAGCATAAGAGTTGATGCAGGAGATCCTACAAACTTGACATCATTGTGAGTGACATGATTTGTGCACTGGTACTAGGGAACATCATCCATCTGAGAAGAGGGCAAGAGAACCACACTGGATCTCACCACAGAGCTGCCCCAAGGGATTTCTAGCACCTCTACCCTCCACTCAGCACCTGGAGAGACACACAAGTTCTGCTAAGAAGATTTTCATAAACCTCAGCATGCTAAAGACTGGCAGTGCAGCAAAAATATTTAGAAATTTAGTACTGGATTTTTCTTGCAACACTTGGATGTGGATTACAACAAAACCAGTAGGCTTCAGACCCATGTGAATAATTTAGCAAGAACTTTGAAGGCCAAAGTGTAGCAGGCACTCCTTCAGAATCCTCAAGCAGGAAAAGTGGTTCCTTCACAGCAGTTGTTGATAGGTTTGTGGAAACAGACAGGTAAACACAGAGACCTGGCAGGTGATGGGTCAGCCTACTTTACGCAAAATTTAAAGGATAAATTTTCTTAAAAATAAAGTGTTACTAGACTTTGTCCTTATAAATAATTCTGAAAATTTAAAAATCCACCAAAATCAGTCATGAAGGCTATAGGTTTTCACAAAAGCTTGCTGACGTTATACCCTCATCCTCAACTTCTAATCTGAGATATTTCCAGAAACTATACCACGTCTCATCTCCTGACTTGCTGATTGCCTGGTAAACCATACATGCCAGTAGTGAGGGACAAGGACAGGAATCATGGGGGAAAAAAAGAACGACTGAGGAAAACAAATATAACTGTTTAGAAAAAAAATGAACAACTTCTTTGTCTTCTCTTGATTTGTCATCCTGTTGAAATAAAAGCTTTTCAAGGAGATCATTCCCCAACTGGAAAAGGTCTGACTGCATTCAGATGTCTGAATTTTTTCTCTGCCTTTTTATTCTATTCCCAGCAGTCTCATGCCATTTCTTCACAACAAGTGGAAGATCCCACCTTAGTGACAGAACCGTGACTTAAGACGATAATTAACCTTTGCGAAACACATTTTTATAAAAACGGCAAAAAGCAGACAGTATTTTAAGGATGGCAGAGAACGCTGTTGACTCTTCCCTCACCCCAGACTACTCCTGAAAACACTGGCATGAGCCTGGTATGCTTGTATAAACCATGGATCCGTAGGCCCATCCAATACAACTAAAGTCATTCCATTCAAAGCTGCTCATACAAAGAGGGAAAATCCTAAACGAAAGCAAGCCAGAGATACTGCCAGGGGCCTCTACTCCTTCTAGAGGCTTGGCACATCCCTCAGCAGGGATGATCTTTGAGCAGGAAGGATACGGCCCCACCTGATGCCCCACCAGTGCTGCCCAGGCACCGGCCAGTGGCAGCCATGGCTGGGGACGGCGCTCGCAGTGCTTTGGAGCGGGAGCTGGTCTCTCCCGCTGGGTAACAGCTGCTACGCAGAACAGCAGGCAGCATGGATTAAGAGCTTCTGAGGATGCTGTCAGAAGAAACGTGCTGTTCATTTGATACTTTCAAATATTCTTATGATGTGCTTATGTTTTCACCACTGTATGAAAGCTGTTTTCATCAATGAAAGCCTGCAGAGGACATAGATTAAAATAATAATACTAAAAAATCCCCACCAAGACCAAAACCGACAAGAAAAAAAACACTTCAGGCTTAACATAACTTTTCTTAGAACGTGATTAATCAATCATGATGAAAGGCACTGAACTGTGTGGTTGACAATGTTATGAAAAAAAAAGCCTGTGGGCTCAGCTCTCAGCTGGTATAAGAAGGTCACTCTCTGCCTTATTGCTTTTCCACAACACTCTTTCTATGATGCTTGTGCAGAGATGGTTAGACAATTATAGGCATTGTACTGTGGAGATATTTTGTATATCGCTCTCCTAGCTGATGACACTTCTGATCACTTTGCTTTGCTAGAAGCCCTCTCTTTTGCTTCTCAGGATGATACATGAGGTAGAAACAGTTTTACTGACTGACTCCAGCACTGAGTTCACTGCACGGGCAGGTAGGAAAAACACCTTTAGTAGAGTGAGTTGAGCAAGAGCCAGGACCAGTGCCAGATAATAAACATGCATCCCCACAAAGCACCAATCATCTCTACGAAGCTCCAATAAATAGTATAAACAGACTTGAGTTCTTTTCATAAAGAAGACTATTAATTTCCTCCCACTGTGCATAGCTGGTAGCTTAGTGATCCACAGGCTACAACATCACATTTTGGAGGCCTTCTGTGAAATTCTTTTTCCATACGTCATCAGGTCACCACCATATCTCATAATTAAAAGACAGTTTGTTGTCAAGGTGAGTTATTGTAGACTTGGCATTTTAGGTTTTACATTTGGGCTCAAAATAAGATGCAAAGCCCCACTTGCAAAAGTTTCTTGAGCACAGATCAGATTATACATTGCGTGCAGTTCTTTAGAAGCTTCTGTCTGAAATGCCTCAATTAGTATCAGAAAAATCAAGATATTTGTTCATGTGAAATTTAAGAATTTCTGTTTCAGATCTGATTTGCACAGGTGCAGCTCTGTAAGTGATTAAACTTAGGAACTCCCTTTTAGGAATTTAAATATTAGCCCTTCTTGCCCACAGGCTAGTTAACATCTGAGCTGGCCAGACACTTGCAGGAAAGCAGTAATTCTTCTTCCTTTAATACAAAACACATATTGAAGCACAACAGGAGAATATTCTTTCTCTCACACTTACCCAAACCTGGATGGTACTGCAAAAACATGTATATTAGACGTGTTCTTCCAATCCTTGTCACTCATTGCATCTTCCAGGGCCTCTCTTTGACCTTTCCACTAGTCCATAACACCATGTCAGGGTACAGCTGATCCACACACCATAACTGGCTGCTCCAGAGCCTCTTTCCAGTCCTCTTGCCTTTAGGAAGCAATCTCAGTCAGCTCACCCAGCCATGCAGCTAGGGTCAACCCTGCATCAGCCATGCATGACCCCAATCAAACTGCATATTGTAGGGTCTAATGGTCCTGTAACTAGAATTCCAGTATTTCCATCTCTGACTATGCCATATAAATATTTCATTGCTTCCTCACACCACATGTTGTGCAGTTGTTATCCTCTACTATGACCTTTCTAATTGAGAGGACACTTTACCTGCATACTGAGCACACATCCCAGTCTTTAGCAATACCATTGGATTAGTTCCCAGTTTTCCCTTTCAAGACTGCTTTTAGATTTTCCAAATCTATACAGCTGTAATGGCACCTTGGGCAGACCCTTAATAATCCTTCTCCAAACCAGAGACACCCTACTTGTTTGTGCAGCATCTAATTGCTCGTGTCACACTTCAAACTTACTACCTGAGTTGCCCAGCACCATTAACGAGTCTTTCTCCTTGTTAAGGGCTTCATAGCATTGCATTAGCTTAAAGCCCTGTCCCAGAAATACTTAATGAAATGTATTCAAAATGCTGCATTGATCTGCTCTGCTACAATACCCTGGTGTTCAGGGTGTTGAAGCAGTGTCTAAATGTGGGTGAATAAATCCTCATAATCAAGTTAGAAAAGGAATAAATGAATGCACAGAAAAGCAAGTGGGCATGCCCTGAGTTACAGAGTGGGACTGAATTGCATCCTAAGAGCTAATATGTTTTCTGTTTCACCTGTATGTGAATAAATGGAGAGAAAGAAGCTACTAAAATTGTCAGTCAATTTAAATACTCTTCAAGGGAAAATATTTAGAAAAATGTAGCAGTCTTATAAGCGAACATCCATCTGCACACTTACTCATGAGCTCAAATATTATGAGTCAAGAAGAGACATGATTAAGGTTGTTTCCACGTCCTTGACTCTGCTCCTGTACCACTAATCCTTAGTTCATCCATTCATCATAACTAAATAGCCTATACACTGTAGCCACCTTGGATGCACTAAAGCTATTTTGTCAGCATAAATTTCCCAATGAGCTATGCTCCAGAAAACATAGTTTATGATTTTGGCTTTCAAGAATGTATGTCACAGATAAGAAAGAATGAGGCTGTATACCCCCTTTTTATTTGCTCCATTGCTTTATTCCTTTCTAGGACCATGTGGAATTCATCAGCACTGTGATGCCCTTGAGGTATGCAAGAAACCATGTTATTAATGCTATTAGTGCTAATTAATTCTGCCAACAAGGCCTCTGCAACTAGTCAAGACATCAGTCTTTGCCAAAACCAACAGATTAAATAAATTTAAATTTCTAGGACAAGCCATTCCATAGTTATAATGAGCCAAATAGAAAGTTAGGGAAACACTGAAAAAAATGATGTCATTTTCAAACTTTTTTACAATGTAAACCCTTAATCTAATTTGATTCAAATTTGCTGTGAATTTGCAGATGGGTTTGTTTCAGTTTGTACATGTCCTTAGAGCTGTATAATGAATAGTTGTTGCAAGTGAACAACAACAAAATTAGTATTACGATGAGATAAATCATAATTTATTTTTGAATTTTCTTCAACACATCACAGTAAAATTATAACAGTTCTCTAAAGATGCAGGTTTCTCACAAATAATTATATAGAAATTTGTATAGTGTTACATACACAATACTGTGGGTATATTAGATAAGAGTATACATAATATAAAGCATTCACTTACAAGCATGTTCATTGTCTTTTGTACAGCACTCACGTTTCTCTGAGACAAGAACAACAAGAATGATTTATGTTTGCATTTTCACACATTTGCAGCAGATTATGCCTGCAGTCTGAGGAGGTGACTTTTAGCTGTACCTCGACACCTTTCCAAGCTATTCTCCCCTGCCCACCAGGATCATGGCTCCCTGTTATCAGGAATAGTCGACATGATTGTCATACCTTAAGGACCCTGACATTCAGCTTTAAGTATGCAGTTAAGCAATTCTTCAAATACCCATTAATTCAATCCTTCTAGAAGTAGGGGGAAGAGCACTGAAGGAGACAAGCACATTATCTCAGAACTTCTCACAGCACCCTGCAAGCTCACGTCTGCTTACAAAGAGAAGCAAAGGAAAGCTGTGCACCAGCCAGGTTCATATTTAGGTGTAATCCTCTAGTTCTTAATAAGTACAAATTTATAGCAAGATAAATGAGTAACTAAAGAATGGATCACCCCTCCTTTTTTTCCAGCAACTCCAAATTAACTTTGAAGAAGTGATGAAGATGAGGTGGTAAGGAAGTGAAATCAGAATGTCCATCCTACAGGCAAACACACAAAGATTGTCCTATTTGTTTCTGTCCATAACAAATCTAAACCTAGTTTGCATTTATTTGGCATGGCATTGCCAAACTATCCTTTGGCATAAGACTCTGCTGAAGGTACCATTTGGCCATAAAAGCATGTGACTATGTTAAGGTGCAATGTGCCATCCTTGTTCATGTGTGCACCAGATCATACGAAGTTTCCAAACAGTTCATCTCCGTTACTTCACCAGTTGCATGTTTCTGTTCTTCTCAAATAAAGGAATGCCCATATAAATGCATTTAAAGTGAGCTGTGCTGGCCTGAACATGCTCCTAACAAAAATTTTCACTTTTACTATCAGGTGGTTAATGTGTGACTTTTTCTAGAGACCACTTTAAGCTCCCTATAAATCTTAGAGTTAACACATACAGCAATATACTAAGGGAACTTTGGTCCCTCCAAATTAAAGGTGTCTTGCTATGAAATGTTGGCTAATACAGGAAACACCGTGGAAAATTCAAATTGGTCATGATCCAGCCACTACTTTTACTTCTGGCCTAGTCTACTACACCAAAAAAGAATTCATGTCTTCCTCATAAATGCTGTAAGTATGAGCTATACACAGCACTATTTTCATGTGTCTGAAAATGTAACTTGGATTAAGATTAATCCACTCATATTTTTAATCCAGGCCACAAAAGGCAGGGATACAGAGACACCCTCCTGCTCAGTAAAAGCTGCTGAACCAGTTTGTCTAAACATTGAGTATGATTCTGACATACTGGTTTACCTGGGATGACTTGTAATGATTTCTGTGCTGCACTAAGCTAGCAAACTTGGCCTCTTAACAAGACAAAGGCCTGAGTTCTTTATGCCTCTTCTGTCTCCACTCCCAAGCCTGGGCAAGAACATGCAGGTCAGGCATCTGTTCTCTATATCTCACTACCTAGAAGTCATACATGTTCTCAAAGACCACCAATGCTACAGTGAGATTCGGAGAAAAATGAAAAGAAATTAAGAATCTGCTGTGTTTTAATGAAAATTGTTATCTGTTTAATTTTTTGGGGTTTTTTCCCCCTCTCTTTGAGTGTTTTTTCACTTAAGAGCAGCAGACTGTGCTGAAAGGACATAGGATTACTCCCTCCTTGGTGAGTAATTGAGTGTGTAAACTGCAGAGTGACTTGGAAGGAGACAGCTGCAGCATCAATTTGGGAGCCTGCAGTTATAGAGGATACTGAGAAACACCTGTGAGGGGCAGAGAAGAAGATAGGCCTTAGGAGCAATGGGAAGACCTTCCTACAGATCAGAACAATCTTGGCATAATTTGAAGCAACTAGAAAAAGTCACTGAATTGATTAAAATAAATGATGGGAGCTGAGACCAGCTGCAAAATCACTGTAGGTAAGAGAAGATGGTTCTTTGGAAATTCTGTTTTGAATTTCTACACTGACTTAGTTACTCTGAGTCTGAAAAGTTCTTAAAAGTTTTAAGTTCTTCCTGAAAACAGACGTTCTAACAAAAGCCTGTTTTTTTTTTTTTTTTGGTTGCCTTTGGTGAGATTAATTTATAGAAAACGTAAAAGTAGATCCACCTCACGGCTTTCACTGGTGTGTACACGCTGTGGTTCCACTCACAAAATAAAACATTGGAGAGGAAGAATGAAATTAGCCTGGCTAGAACCTGATCAGGCTTTGGGAATTCCTGCAATCTAGAAAGTGACATTCAAAACAGACAGAGTTTAGGTTCACACCGTGTTTGTAGTAGATCATCTTCACCCAGCTCATTCACTCAGTAACTACTGCTGGCTCGGTAGGTATTCAGATGGTCACCAACAATCAACAAACAGTGAGCCAGTGAAAGCTGCAGTCAATTTTAAAACACAGAATGACAGAAATTCTCAGTGATCCACCACCAACCTCTACACTTTCAATCCCCTCCATGGCCCTCTGGCACAAAAACTCTTCTTAAGGGAAAACAGGGAACGACACACTTAAACAAGCAACTATTGTCACCAGTTCATGGTCTAGTTTGTGAAACTGATCTCTGCTGGTGCTTTAGGGTCTAGGTTTTTGGACTGGGTCAAATTCCTAAGCCTCTGGCTAAATCTGCAACCTATGATATTCAGTGAAGAAAATCTTTTCTTTTCCGCTTATGCCCTGAAAAGAAAGACTTGCCAGAACTCTTATAAGTTTTTGGTCTACCCCATAAATCCTCAAGTGCCACTGCTGTTTATAGAAGTGCCTAATCCTATTTTTGAATCTTGCTATCTATTTGGCTAAGTAACATCTTCTGACAGAAAACCCCATAAATTGATTATATGCTACATTAAAGAGAACTTACTTTAAATGTATTTTTAAACGGTGGGTTTTTACACTATTTGCCAGATTTGTAGCATTTCTTCATTCTGTACCTTCCCAGATGTGTTCCTCTTTCCTCTCAAGTATACTGTACAGAAAGCAGAGGATGCTTCTCCTTCTTATCTTCCCACATCACACTATTTCCACTAGAGTATGTTTAGGACAAGAAAACAACCAAGAGTTTTTCCCAGTACGAACAGCAATGAGATGGCAGTCTGAAAGAGTGAGTTATGTCAGCACCAAGGTGTACATCAAACTAGTCTAACACCAGACAAAGTGAAGCGGCAGAGTGCTTCTCTCTTTGTTCCTAGTGGAAGCTGAAAGTACTCACGGTATTTATTAAGGAAGTATCTCTTCTCAGGACATACTTTAAAGGAAGGGTTATAAGCCTTAATTCCATCTTTCTGTTTCCCACCTGTATGTTGAAGCAGTATTTGTTGAAAGGTGTGAAGTAAGATACCAGTGAAAAATGCTCTGTAAGGTCCGAATAGTAATACTTCACATGGCATTTATGGTGCTGCTATTACACAAATTTTTTAACCAGCATTCATTTCAATAAAGTAGAACCATTAAATGATATGTTGCTCTTGTGCTTTATATTGGATTTACTTAAGTGTATAAGCTTATAATTTCCTATGTTTATTCTTTTTACCTTGTCGACAAAAAGCCAGGACAGTGACTTTAATTGTATGACACCTAGAAGAAATCCTCAGCTACCCTTCTGTTTCCACAATGGCTAACAATAGCCACGTCATCAAAATGTGGCTCACAACTGAGCAAAATGCTAAATTATCAAAATTACAGATTTCTACCTCTGAGTGACATTTCTCTAGAAGTCTAAATATTTCCAGAAAAACCGTAAAATACAGGCTTTATAAGGCAATAAGGCAGTAAAATACACAGGCTTTTATATCCTTTTTAAATCAAGATGTTCAACCAAGAGATAGAAGAACTGTTTCTTACTAATCTCTCTGCTGAGTCAATGTTTAGTGATCACGGAGCCCTGACGCATATGCAGCGTGGCTATAAGGGCCCCATGCTGTAGACTAGGTCAGACAGTACTCTGGGATGTGGGAAACCTATTTAAAAGAGCAGCCTCAAAATCCACAGTTTCATTAGTAGGATGAAATAAGAGCCTGGGAGAGGCTGAAGTCTTGTAACATGATCCAAGAGGTGGCTTTTGCATTCTAATCTGCAGCATTAAACATGCAATGATGCCAATCAATCCACTTTAACCAAGTGAAAAGCATTGCGCCACTGAGACTTGTGCGACCTACTAACCAAGCACACATATATGTCTAGTCAGAGAACACACACAGCAATCACCTAGCTGGACAAGCCCCAGACTTCAAGCAGTTGTGAACGCAGACAGTACACTGGCCTTTCTTTTCCTTTGAGATGTTTATTTAAACAACAACTTACTCCACTGCACTACTGATTTGAACTACACAGAGACGTGTGTCACTTCTAGCAAAAATTCAGTACATCGTGTTTGGTTTTTTTAAAATCAGTTTTTAGACAGAAAATCACTGCTGGATGGACAGAATCTAACTTCTGCAAGATTTTTTTGACTCCTGTAGAACCAGAAGATGTTTCTGCCTTCAAATAATTTTTCTCCTGAAAAGATAATTAAATTCTGACTCCTGCACAAAGAGCAAGGACAGGGGCTCAAAATCAGAGCACCTGAAATACACTCACAAACTAAATACACAAAAAAGGGGAGAAATATCAGGTGAAGACTGAAAAAAGGGATGGGAAGCTATGCAGAGACAAAGAGCAGAGTTTTGGTCTCTGAAATATGGATTCATGATCTAACTTGTAATCCAAAAGGGCACTAGTCTTTGTTGATCAACTTGATCAAAATTTTGTCAAGCAGTTTAAGAAACTAAGTATGTGCAATACAGTGCAAGTTCCCATTCACCACCCCTAGTCTTTATTATGGCTTGTAAAGCCTAGGTCACTCATACGATCCCCCCCATTTTTTAATGATTATTTGTTATCAACCTTCAGGCACTTACGGCTTAAACTGTATGTACTACATTACAGATGGGGTTTTTTTACATACAGTACACTAGTAAATAAATTTTTAAACTTTATTCTGGAGGATTTAATTCAGTACTGCTATAGGGCCAAAATGAGCATTTACTCAGTTGTTAACAGGGACTCAGTGGGATTCCATGAGAACTGTTGTGGCTGTGCATACATATCGGATGGCCCAGGATGAAATAAAAGTAAACAGAAAAGAAAAAAAATATATTAAAAAAAAGTGTAGAGCATTTCTGGAGGAATAAAAACCTTTTCCTTAGGGTAAAGAAATGTTTTGAAAGCAGCAAGCAGGATTCATCTAACCTGGCATTTCCGGTGTTTCCTCAGTCGAGGTCATAGAAGACCTTTTGCCTCTATTATTGTGTTTGTTGTCAGCAGAATAGCATTTAAAAATGCCCTCAATATTTGTCCTTTTCTGCTTTTGGAGCTTTGCCATGGCTCAAGTTCTCAATTCCTTCTGCTGAGAAGTCAGTAAGACAGGAGGCTAATGGTCAAGCCCATTACTCGAGGGCTGAGTTTGTTTCCATGGCATTTGGCATTTCTTTAGGCGATTCAAGTTTGAAATGACCAAAGCAAAGGTGTAACGGAAATCAACATCAAAACAGTCAAGCAGGAAGGACATCAGCCTTTATCTTTTAAAGACTTTGCAAGGAAAAGGAGGCTGGAAAAAAATCAAAGGGAAGAGAGAAGCACGGCAGGAAGAACTGTTCTCACACCTACTTTGCCAGGAAGAGGCATACAAAGGGTGCATTTGAGAACAAGCTTTCCAAATAATTTTTTTTTAAATTATTCAGCTTATTTATCACCTGAGCCTACAAATAATCTAATTCCTTCCATTTTCTTGTCTTTTATCATGTAGGGACTTGCTTGTACAATAGCTACAAGGTAATAGGTCTTTTTCAGCATAGGACAATTAAATAACCCCCGTGTTTACAGTTCAAATGGAACAAATCCAAGTTCATTTTAAACATGTAATCCTCCCATCCAATTATTCTGAGAAGCTCAAAAGCATTTTGCATGGAAGAACGGTTGCCAGAGCACAGGGCTTTTGCAGTGGTGCAGTGGAGAGGCCCTGAGCACTCGCTGGCAGGGTAACAGCGTGCTTGTACCCACCTGCCATGCACGTGTCACCACCAGGTGCCAGGCAGCACAGTGGCAGGATCCTACACTCCAGCAGCAAAAAGCCAAAGAATGACATCCAAACCCTTGCCCAAGTCTGCTCTCTCCAAGTCCCTCTGTCATTTTTTAGCTCAATACTGTCCTGCTTTCATCTTGAATGAGGAGATAAACAGACAAAAACATCTTCTGATGCCTTTTCTGAACTGTTGAATCACTACTATGGGATATTTTCTTCAACGCATATAGTTTTTAAGATCCCCTTGCCCTTTTTAAGATCAGAATGAATTATTGATCCAGACACACCACCACATGCAGCCCAGAAGCAGTAGACAGCATCAGCAGGTACATACATTGAGGTCTTTAAACTATTCCCACGATTTAATTTCCCATTTTCCAAATGTGCAGATGTCTCATGCCTCTTTTCTCTGATGTAGTTTATCATAATACAATCAAACGGACAATTGTACATCACTGCAAAGGTGAAGGGAACACAATTTGCCCACCCAAGGCATTACAAAACACAAACAACAGATGTCTACTGGTCCTTTCTTGCCCCCTATTTCTATCAAGGGGAGCTGTTGTGTGTGTAAAATGTGGAGGCCTTGGGAGGCTATGGCAATGCCATCCACTCCGTTAATCAGCTTATGTGTTGTGCACTCGGAGACGAGGAAACCAGATCACAGCTCAAATTCAGCCAGCCCGCTATGGGAGATACCAGGTTTACTAGGACCTTGGGGCTTCAGTGTCTTTCCAGCGACTGTTGATAGTCATCTGCACAAATCTCTTTGTTACTGGTTATGGCAGATAGTAAAAACAAAGATACAGAATCACACAGTGTAGGGATGTATCTTTATGTGCCACTAGTGATCCATATCCTAGGCTGGGTGCAGCAGAAGAGGCCACAGGGAGATACTTTGATTGTCTAAAATGTAACAAAAATGACAGCTAAAAGTTTTCTCCATCTGTCTGGATCTAAACAGAACCATGTGCGCATACAAATTCAGAACTAAAACAGCAGCAGCCATGAGATGAATGCATTTACTATAAACACTGATTATTTTACTCTTCTCAGTGCAAACCTGCTAATCCAGTGCCCGTGAGAAAGTTATTCTGTGACTATGCAGGGCTCTGGGCAACCCAACGCCTGCCATCCTTTTGGCCACCACATTGTCTCTCTTTTCCCCACTAAAAGATAAGCCTTTTTACTGGAATACCAAACATTAATCCCCCGCCACCAGACACAGGTCAGATGTTAGAGAGAGCAACTACAAACTAGCATCCTCTTCCCATGCCCCACATCTCATCACATATCCAACTATCCTTGCTTTTAGCTTGGCCTAATGTCTAGCATCTTCAAATTTCTTTTCTGTTGAAAACAATTCAACTTTCAGAAGCTTAATATTAGCTTGTTTGATGTCTTCCTTCCTGCTAACGCTATACAGCTCTGCTTATGGTATTAAGGAGAGCATAGGTTCACAGGGAAGGGTTTAAAAATTATTCTTTAAAACGCTTCTGCGCCATAACTTGAATAGCTTCTTTCTAAAATATGTGAATTGTACAAAATGCAGTGATTATGGCAGAAAGGATTTTTTTGGACCTTATTTAAGAGGACTGTTTCCAAGGCTCTTTCACTTTTTGGTAAAGTACTTGTTCCAAATGACTGTCAAAAGGGCCACCTGAAACCTTCCCACTGAACTACTCCATGTATTAAAAAAATGCTGCCCTGATAGGAATTAAAACATTTAGCAGAAAACATGCATTCCTTTTTTGTTTTGAAATGAAATTATCCAACATTCCTTTTATGATCAGTAAAAATAATTCATGTTATAACAATCAGAATAGAAATATTAAAATGAAAGGTAAAATACAGATGATAAAGTAAAAATTAAATTAATACAAACACTCTTTTCCAGAATCTTTTGTTTAAAATATTGTGCAAATTGGGCTCTTAGTCCTCTGTTCAAACTCCATTTGTTAGTTCAAAACCTTTCATTTGACACCATGAATCTTCTCATACTCTACATCCAATGTAGCAATACATACACAGTATCAGTAACACAGATGCACTTTCAACAGCTTTTGAATTCATGCCTAGTGTGGGGTCATCTTCTCAGCAGTCACAGAACTGCTTCCAGCACTCCCAGGGGACAGAAGATTTAATGCTGCCATGTTGGTTTTATGGGCCTTGACAAAAATCCTCTTAGATAAGTTTTTTATGGGTCTAGGCACATGGCAAGGGAAAACAGCAGTTCCCACAGCAGAGGCAATCTGCTGTTAATTTTTAAGGTGGCCACCCATTACTGCTGCTGCAGAAGCTATGCTCTCCCAGGTGAGCCATCACCACAAGAGAAAGGCATTGCGTTTCCACAGAAGCTTCCCTATGGCACAGGTCAGGTACTGACAGAAAAAAAAGGACCAGAACTTCACCTCATCCACTTCACCCATGTTCACATCCTCACACAGCATGAGATCATTGGCCAAGCAAGAAAGCTTTCTGCATGAGAACTTCAGAGCGTGGTCTCACAGCAGGTTAGTGCTACTCGGCATAAGCTACAGTTTAACCTACCCAATGCAGGCCACAATTTGAAAAAGGACTTTTGAGCCACTGAAATGTATTATTTAGGCCTGATTTTGAGCAGCAAATTTTAGTGGATGTCTCTTGCTATTAGGAGGCAAGTGCAGGGAATACAGCTATTAACAATAGCTTTGCGAATTATTAAAGACTCTTCTTTATCCCAGCTGAAGAAACAAATGAGTCCCAGACCAAAGGGCATGCAGTTCCTCTCCTAGCAGCAGTGGGTTTCTCTCACAGGGAGCATATTTTTATTAGTTTTTCAAAGGGCCTGGTATAATACTGCTGCGCTTACCTCTAATGTGCTGTAAAGAGACTTGAACTGCTGCCAGCAGGACGGCTGTGAGGGGACTTTTGAGGCACTGTGACAGGCCTTCAATTGACTTTACTAGCAGCTTTTATGCATCTCTTTGGAGCTCCATTAAAACAGTTTATTTAGTGTTATTTCAATTGCTTTCATTAAAGACCTGTTTTGTGCTGTTCCAGTTGGAGTGTTCTCTGTGTCTGGTACTTCTCTGAGGTTTCTGACTGGGATGCAAAAGCTAGCGCAGTTATCCTGCGGACTGTAGACCGCTTGATTTTTACATAAGTCTCTTATCTTCACATACTTTGAAGTACTTGTTCTTTGCGTGCAAATCATTCCTACCCACAAATTAAATCTGAATTGCTGCAGCAATGCTGGAAAGGCAGTTATGAATAAAGGATGTATTTTATTAAACTTCAGCATGCATGGGCTATGGATCTGCTTTACTCACATCAAAGAGAAATACTCTTACTTAGAGTCAGCTCCGGTAAACTCAAGCCAAAACTGCAGGACAGCTAAGAAGGAGATCATTCAATGAAAAAGCGGAAGCAATGGGCTACTCTGAGCCCTCCCTAATTTCATTTTTATGTGGCATGTCACTCTGTATGTGCCAGAGCTGATGTTCAGCCACCTCTGTACAGTACAGGGCAGAGCTTCAGCTCCTGGAAGATTCAGGTCTGAAATCACTCCCTCTCTCTGTTGCTTCCACTTGGGATCTGAAAAGTTAACATTTGTTCTAGTAATTTCTTCCCATCTTTCCCAGCCTCCTCTTTCTTTCTTTTTAGGTGAAACTAAACATTTACATGAAGGATGGACTCTTAAACATCTGAAAAGCATCTAGCTCAGTCATAGAATTCCTCTAGAAAGCTACAGAATTTCCTTGGATGTTTCCTACAGCGCAGCGCCCATTTTCGTAATCCGTAAAAGTTTCACATGTTTAGGCTTTCATGTTCTCTGAGCACACACTTGTTTTTTTTCCTTTTTGTAAAATTAAATTTACTCAAGGCTCGTGAGTCTAAAGAATCAGGACACCCTTTTCCCTCCCAAATTTTGTGTGTATATCTTTGTGTAGAACAAGGAACTTCATTGTCAGAAGTAGTTCATGAACTAACCTTTCTTTCAATATAAAGTAGTATAAACATCATTAGCAAACACTGCTGAATTGCTGCATTCCTTTTATAACCTTTTCAAAGATCCACTTTCCTTAGGAAGATCTTCACAACAAATTCTGGACTTGTTTCCAGTGACAGCTGGCACCTGCCTGCCAAAAGCACGGTCACTCTACTTCGGGCTGTTTGTGTTCTTTACCATTTGCTCTCCCATGAGTGCATTTGTTGAGGGGAGAGCTGTGGCTTGACTCAGTATCTAAACAGCCAAAATATTTGAGAAGCTAAGCAATAGCTCTTGTCATTTAAACAATTCCAAATCTGCGTTTGTGCTCTTCAGCTTGACTCCGAAACATGCAAGTGATGCAACTAGAAAGGAATATTAAACCTTTCTTCCTCCCTCCCAACTCCCTTGTGGAACATTTAAGGGAAACTCAGATGATTTTCCAGCTTAAGAGAAAATGAGGCATTACTTACACTATGGGGGCCCAATCTATTACCCTCAGAACATGAGGGTAACGCCCACTGACATCACTGGAGATTACTCATCTATAAGGGTGGGAGAACAGGAGACAGAGATATTCAGTGCAGACTGCATGTCTAGATCCCAGAGCTCCTCCTAATTTGTCTTGAAATTTCCAGCCGTCATGCTACTTTGCCAAACCACCCAGTTTCTTGGCCTCTCAGCTCACCTGCTCTGCTTTTTACCCTCAGAGGCTTGCTTTTTCCCATTTCATTAGCTGCAGTTTTTAATGTGGGTTTTGCAGACTTTATAACTACTCAAAGAATCATCAAAGAAAAAGACAAGCACCCAAAATACCGTGTTCTAGAATGTTCCAAAAATAATAACCACGAAGACCTGCTAACAAAACATTTTTTAAAGCAATAGGGAAACATGAACTGTTGCTTTTTGAGCAGTTGAACACCATTCCTGAAAATATATTGCTGTTTTGTATCAGAAAGATTACTATTCTGGATATGTAACAACAGAAGTAACTTTTTAAAATGAAAGTACAGAAATGGAAAAGTGCCAAGGCTTAGAAATGCTGGAAAGAATGCTAGGGAAGCAGGTAATGAATGGTTGGCTGGAGATCCACTTTCAAGGAAGTAGCATGAGGTGAACAAGGCATCTAAGTGACAAATGAAAAATATACTTCCTTCTAAACATTTTCACCTGCGAAAGAAGCCTTAAAAGGCTGATAGTTTTTTTCCTTCTAATAACGTCTCTTAATTATTGATTTTCTATTTTACTACTTTTCCTGAAGTAGAGTCCTAAAATTTGAGTTTACACCAAGAAAATACCAGGATAGGAAAAACAGCAGAGCAGGATTTAAACAATAAATTAATACATAAATTTAGCTGTGGGGAATACCATGTATCCAGCTGCTAAGTGTCAGTCAGTCCCTTGGTTTTTTCTACTCCTTATCTCATTGGCTTTCACCCATGTTCTTCTCTTAGTTCTCTTCCTCTTTCAAGCATCTCTGCCACTTTCCCCTTCCCACAGATATTCACAACATTTCCCACTTCCACTCTCCTAAATTCACTTGTCCTAGCTGTTGACCTCACTTTCTCCCTCACTTTGTCTCCCTCTGGTGTCTGTGTTTTTGGCATGGAGAGCAGAGCTGGGACTGTCTCATGCCATCAGTCACGGAAGTCATGCTCTACAAGCAGCAGGTGCTTCAAGCATGGCATGTGTTTTCACTGCTTCCCCCCGTTAAAAATGCTTCCCCAAGCAGGGGAAGAAGATGGGACAGGGAGGATTTTTCGAGACAGTCATTCCCCAAGCAGGAAGCTCTTACTCATGCCAGCAGATAAGGCAAATTGATCAGTCCATTTCTAAGCCAGCCAGGAATGTATGGTCCATCACATGCACAGTAATGCAGACTCTGAGTAGGTTGCCAGTATCTGAAAAGATCTTGCAAGATCATTGATCTGAAAAGCTCCCTAAGTAAGATGATGGATTATCTCCTACACTTCCCCATTCTGGTGGATGGGGTCCATTGAGGGAAAGCAATCCTGCCCAAATAAGCGGCAGAGAAGCAGAAAAAAGCATAGGTACAGGATTTGTAATGAATGCTAGGAACTAAAACATTCCCATTCATCCCTTCCTGAGAAAAACAAAGAAGTAAAATATTAGCATTTCAGGCCTGCAGATAACAAAATCTTACTTTCATTAGAAGCACAGTTTTAATAGTAGAAAAGCAAGGGGGAACAGGATCCGAACAGCGCCATTCCTAAGCAAAGCAGTGTTACAGAGTAGCGGGCAAATGTTCAATAACTGGAGAGCTAATATTTACCACAGCAGTGGGGTATGAATCCTGAGCACTCACTGCTTATTACAAAAACCCCACAACCAAAACAAAACACAAACAAACAACAACAACCACAAAAGGGTACTTGATAGAGCCCTTTTTCCAATGAAAATCTTTCTGCAATACTATCCTTCAACCAGAGACAGGAAAAGAAAAAGGTAATTAGAAAGAAAGAGATGAACCCTGGGGAGAAACAGGGAGTTTTATTCATAGAGAAAGCTTACTGAATCAGGGATCCCAGGACTTCACAAGGTTCGCTAAAGTCATGATACCAGGATGTTTCTGGCAGAGACACAGGAACACAGTGTCAGAGAGCCTGAATGCCACCATTGTCCTTCTGTCCTTATGTTGGCTCTGGGACCAAGGTAGCATTTCTTCCACCTGAATTTGGGCCAGGACATATTTCAGCGCTCCTCATTGACTGAGCTACATGTTGACACCCAGTCCTGTGGTAATGATTATGACTGCTAACTACTGAAGGAGGAACAAAATCAAGTCTGCTCTTTGCTCTAGCAGCACTTTTTTGTCTGCTTAGCAGTAACCCAGCACCCCTTGAACAGCACAGAATGTAAGGGGATACTCCAGGCAGGAGAGATCAGCAGCTTGTTAATGTTGGTGTGGGAAATGAGGCCATTCTGAGCTCATGGCAACTTGTCAGTCTTGCCATCAATTTAAGCAAGGGGAAGAATTGCCTGCAGACCAAAGAACGGGCTGATGACAACCACTGGTGTGCTGCCTCCAGGGTAACCATTCTTCTCCCCACAGAACTGCAGAGATGGAAGAGGTCCCCTGACACAAAGCAGGCAAAACACTTCCTAGAGCATCTGTGACAACACTGTCTTACACCCATTCTTCCTGAGGCAAGCTCACAATCTTCCTAGTCAGTCTGTTTCATCACTTTGCCACCCTTATAAACAAAGTTTTTCTAATATAGGAGCTAATCTCCATCACAAACTCACTGGGTTTTTTTTCCCCTATGATCAGAAACCTGTAGAACAAGTAATTGCTGACATCTTTATAACAGACCTTGCTATACTGGAGGCCATAAGTTTAGACCATCTTCTCTTTTTTGGATGGGAAAGTGGTAAAAAAAAAGGAAAGTTCCTCATGTTTTCCTCATAGGTCACTTCTAAATCTCTTGTCATTTCTACTGTTGCATTCTGGACCTCTGATTTTCCTACAACTTTGCCATAGTGCTGGGAAGAGGTAAGCACAGTACTGCAACCGGGATCTCACTGGAAAGGTGTAAGTAATCTCCTATCACACCACCTTTGGGAACAGTTTTCTCTCCCCTGCATTTTTTTTATTTTTTATTTTTTTTTTTTTGTAATAAAGAAAATCATCACATAAACTTCAGTGCATTGGCCAAATTCTTAACTAAAATTACTCTGAAGGATCAGGCCCAAGATAAACCAATGAAGTATTTCACTTCAGATGTCACTGATGGGACAGCAGAAGGAGGAGACTGTTTCATTCAGATACTCAGCAAAAGAGCTCCTATCTTCCAGATGCCTGAGAAGAAAAGATTAGCAAACATGATGACATGATAACACAGAGCTTCTGGAACAGACTAGGGGATGGCAGAGAGCCCAAGGAAGAGACAAAATGAGCGAGAAACACACGGTGAACTGAGAGGGGGAAATGACAAATGAAATAATCCCTATTACTGATGTGAGTGTGGTCTAGGAAATGTGTGAACTACTTCCACTCCACATAAAGGCATTAGCACATATCCAGGTTTCAGTTGGGATGGAGTAAATTTACTTCCCAGTATCTTGTATAGCGCTATGTTTTCGATTTAGGATGAGCATAATGTTCACGACACACTGTTTGGTTGGTGCTGAGTCAAGGGCTCTTCAGCTTCTCACCCCATCCCACCAGCAAAGTGTCTGGGAGTGCACAAGAAGCTGGGAGGGGACACAGCCAGGACAGCTGATCCCAACTGACCTAAGGCACATTCCATGCCCTTATGACATCATGCTCAGCCTATGGAGCTGGGGGAAGAAGGGAGAAAGGAGGGGACATTCAGAGGAATGGCATTTGTCTTTCCAAATGAGGGAGCCCTGCTTTCCTGCGGATAGCCAAACACCTGTCTGCCCATGGGAAATGGTGGATGAATTCCTTGTTTTGCTTTACCTATATCATTCACCCACAAGTTTTTTCTCCCTTTTACCCTTCCAGTTCTCTCCACCATCTCTATGGGAGGAGAGTGAGCTAGTTGCTGTCTGAGGTTAAACCATGACAGCATGTCCTGTCATAAAGATGCGACAGAGTTCTGATGAAACATCTCAGCTTCTCATTGACAGTGAGAGACTCCACTAGCCAAGGTGAAAAATTTGGACAGCTCTTTCTAAATTCAATTTTGTAGAGTATGGAGAATGAATAGATAAATTACTAGCCCAAATCAACTAATACTCATTTATAATCACAAATGTGAGTCTGGAAAGTACAGGCATAAACTGCATCT
Source organism: Cnemophilus loriae (assembly GCA_013397755.1). NCBI lineage: Eukaryota > Metazoa > Chordata > Aves > Passeriformes > Corvidae > Cnemophilus > Cnemophilus loriae. The sequence continues at coordinate 1,730,790 of VZTF01005565.1, forward strand.
GTAATTTGCAAGCTAGAAAAAAAGTCAACATAACCACTCCACACAGCAGCATTGTCTTAGTCACTATAAATATATATTTGACTTTGAAAAACTTGTCAAAAGGCTTGTCAAAGGCAGCAGAGAAGAATTGTGTCTAAAATTACCTGCCCAAAAAAGGAAGGATGGGGAATGAAAAGTAAGCAAATAAGACATAAAGGGGATTTAAAGAATTTAAAAATAATTTTTAAAAAAGAAATAGATTATTTAAAAAAAGAGATGGAAGCAGTCTTTTACCAACCACTAACCAAAGCCATTCTATCTTCTGCAGATAAACAGATCCACTCTGTTTCTACTATTTTACAGAAAGCATTTTTTCCTTTTTTTTCCTTTCACTGTCAGTTTTACTCTCCTTACTCTGTTTATACCTTTCAACTTGTTCTTTCCCCATCTTAATGTGTTTGGAATGACTTCAGAAATCAAATAGCATGGAAATAAAACTCCAATCAGAGACCTGCTTAGTGACACCTCCAGAATTCAGATTTTGGCAGTGATGAAAATGAATTCTGATACTATTCAGCAAGGCTTAGATGGAAATAAACAGGCTTACAGAAATAACTGCTTTCACGGAAAGTGTCTACCATCTTCAAAATTTCTTGACTACTGTCAAAAGCTTAATCCAAACATTTCTGGCTGCAAATAAGAATGAAGAAGAAGGTGTCAATGGTTGACTTTTTGGGGGAAGGTGTGTGAGTGGCAGCCTGTCAAATAAAGAGATTATGTTTTCCAAGAAAAAAAGTTACAACCTGAAAAAAAAAGATACAAGCATAAGAGGCAAACAGTAGCCGAAAAACGCTTCCAAAGATTCATTTGTTTCTAAATGCAGATAGCTACAGATTTCTCGTCAGTTTTTCCCTCAGGCCATTCTCCGTTTCCTTTGAAATTCTATAACTACAGTACATATTCTTAAACAGTGGGGATATGTAATGGTTTGAACAGTTTATCACGAGGTGTCAGATCTTCCAGCAGTAAATATATTTAAAATCAGGACCAGATTGTTTAGGCACAAATATTGTTACTCCTTTCTCACCCAAGAAGTTAGCAGAAATTCAGGGTCAAAATGTCATTTTATTCTAAAAAAGAAGTTGATATAGAGGATGCACATCTCTTACATGGTCTTGTTATTTACAATGAGTATACTAGAAAATCTATTTCCCTGAACACAGTAGGAGACAGCTTATTTGCTCACTGTGTTCAGCTTCCATCTAGCTGACAATGAACTCAACCCTCTCTCTTTATAAGTTTCCTTTCATCCCTCAGGGTTTTCACTTAATGCTTACTTTGCTTGACTTCCTGCTTCTCTTCTGTCTACTGGTCTGCAGTTATAATTGCTTTTTTCATGGTAAGACAAAAAGTATAATCATAGAATCCCAGAAACACAGAATCTGTTGAGTTAGAAGGGACCCATCAGGATCATCGAATCCAACTCCTGGCCCTGTGCAGGACACTCCAAGAGTCACAGCATGTGCCTGAGAGCACTGTCGAAATACTTCCTGAACTCTGGCAGGCGGGGGCGGGGACCACTGCCCGGGGGAGCCTGTTCCAGTGCTCAAGCCCTCTCTGGGTGAAGAATGTTTTTGCCATATCCAACCTAAACCTCCACTGACACAACTTCAGGCCGTTCCCTCAGGTCCTGGCACTGGTCACCACAGAGAATAGATCAGTGTCTGCCCCTCCTCTTCCCCTCATAAGGAAGTTGTAGACTGTGATGAGGTCTCCCCTCAAACTTCTCCAGGGTGAACAAGACCAAGTGACCTCAGCTGCTCCTCATACAGCTTCCCTTCCAGAGTCTTCACCATCCTCCTGGCCCTCTTTTGGATGCTCTCTAATAGTTTAATATCTTTTTTATATTGTGGCACCCAAAACTTCCTCCAGAACTAGAGGTGAGGCTGCCCCAGTGCAGAGCAGAGTGGGACAATCCCCTCCCTTGCCCGGCTGGCGATGCTGTGCCTGACGCACCCCTGGTTGGCTCTCCAGGCTGCCAGGGCGCTGCCGGCTCATCTTCATCTTGACATTGACCAGGACTCCCAAGTCCCTTTCCATGGCACTTCTCTCCAGCACCTTGTTGCCCAGTCTATACACAGGTATATATTTTTGCAAGCATTTATATATGCTTGAGCTTTCTATCAAAGCTGTTACAATTTCAACAGTTTTGTTCAGTGAGGAAGACCCACTGTTCATCACAATTTTGAGTATCACAAAAGGACTTCAGTTCACCTACTGGTTACAAAAAGGATTAAGCTGACCCACAGTAATATTTCTGCATCCCATCATAAGTTACTGAGACTAATATAGGAATTATTAAATCACATTCCAGAACCATAATGGTCCCCCAGACTTCACAGCTGTGAATGTCCATCAACAATACATGAAAAGTCAACAAGAGATGAAAGATACTTTCAGGACAGATATTAACTATGCTTTAAAATCCCATTTCTGTCTGTAATTTTCAGGAAAGAAGTGTTGTTACGGTGACTTCCCTGTCAGACAAATAAAAATAAAAGAGCAAAAAGTAATATTTGTGAGGGTGTGTATTTTTAATGGCTGACATAAATTTCAGTTGGAGTGAGCTGCTCTACTGTGCAGAAATGAAACTGGCCTCCTTTAGACTTTGAGAGATTACAGGCTGCCACAAATTAGTTAGACTAAAGTGAACTAAAAACCCCAGAGTGCTTCAAAGCTCCAACAGAGCTGAAATACTTTCAGAGTGGGGAAGACAGGAATTTAAAAACAGACATGTTGGATTTGTAAGGGATGATGCAAACACACACAAAATGCTGTTTGAAGGTAAGGTAATTTTTGACAACAGCACTTGCAGAAGGACTTAAAACTCTCTCAGTTTCCTCAAAGACTCACTACGAAGTTACATTACAGAAACCTGAGGAGCCTTGCACTTCATATACTTCCATAGAGTTCCTTTTTATATTAAAGTTCCCTCTAGAAGGAAAATAGAAAAAAAGGGAGGAAAAGAATTGGGGTACACATTTGCCCAAAGATGGGCCAAAGAACCATATCCCAAAGGAAGAGCTCCAGAAGGAGCTGGGGAAGATATTTAGACCCCAGAGAGCAAAAGTTTTTGCTGTAGGTGGTTTATCCCACCTCAACAGAAATGGTTGTGAAAAGCTGCTTCCATAAGATATCCTCTCCGTTGCTGCTGTCTTTCCCAGCAGCAGCTTGGTCAAATTGGTTGGCAATTGCCACTATTCTGAAGACGATGAGCACGTTGCAAAACCCAGAAGTACACATCGTGAATAAAAAGATAAAGACAACACAACTGACTTGAAGGGACAGTGGCTAAAACTGCAGTCAAGGTTGATTAGACTATCATATCTGAAAGCCAAAAGACAATTCTTAAAGTTCAACTTACTTTCAAAATGTAGCTATCTATGTCAAGAACTGTCGGAAAGTTTTATATTAAACATGGGAGAAGGCAGGAAAAGGAAAAACAAAACCACAGTCAATTAAAGGTGAAGAAGTAAAACAGAGATCCTCTGGCAGCAAAGTTTCCCACTCATTAAAGAAGTCTGTTTCCAAACCAGCCAGAAAAATAAATGGGGAAAGATACAAACTGTGACAGCAGAAGAGGAGAAAAATCCTCAAATGCATGAAAAATTTGTCAATCCTTTTAGCAGAGTTATTTATAATACAAAGTGGGCATCTGAAAGAGGTTATGAGTTTCGGGTCAGCTTTCTTTTCCTCAAGGTTCACACATCCCTGATGCCTGGAAGACAGGCAAGGTCACGGAAGGGTATTTCTGGTTTCGGTGAGGAAAAAGCAGATTACTAGTGTCTTAGTTTTGCTATTAGAATGCAAATTTTCTATGATTCCCACACCAAAACAGCAGCAGCCACTGTCACACCTGGAGATCATGGGGGCAATCATCCTCCAGGAAGAGCAAACTATGGTTGGAAAGAGAATGTGTTCAGAAGAAGCAGTCTCAGTTTTGGAGAGAACACTACATCTCCCTTACCTGAGACACCTTCCATTCCTGTGGGTGAGAGGTGCATACCCAATCACATCGTCAGGAAATCAAAGGGACTGAAAAGTTCTCAATTTCCACATCCTGAAGCAGCTTGTATGTTAAAAACCCTACATGTTGCTTTGATTTCTTATGATACTTTCCTTGGCTTAGCAAGGGGTTCTGCTGATGTCAAATCCCAGAAAATTATTCAAGGAAAGAGACCTAAGAAACCCTGGCTTGAACTATGAAAGTCTACCCAGAAGAGACACATTTAAATTCCCACAGTGATGCAGTTATTCTTTGCTATTTCTGTTTCCTTTAGGTACCATTTTCATAACAAAACCACACCAGAGTATTATATAGTGGCTGCAGACAGATTTTTCAGAGCATTTGAAAAAAACCACAGTAAAGTAAATGTCACTGTATTACGTGCATATCGACCTGATTAAAACAAAACATAAGTAATCCATCTACCCCCAAAAATAAAACATCCTGGGAGGAGGCTCCGCATAATATAATTAGCACCTGAGATAGAAAAAGGAAGTGTGCCCAGATCTCCAGAGAGAATTTTGTTCAAAGGCACCAAAGTGTCCCACAAATATGGGTTAAAAGGACATGTGAAGATCATTTATGGATTGAAAAACCTAAACCCAGAGTCAGATATACTTCATATTGTCCTCAAAGGTGCACTGACAGATAGTAAGGCAATTCTTTACCTTTTATCACATACATCCAAAACGTAATCTGATGCTCACAAAAGAATTCATGTTTGTGGTACGGGAAAATAAAAAAATCTTTCTCCAGAGCAGAGATGGTGTGGGCTTCCTAAAGAGCTAGAATAATCTAAGAGAATGCTCTTAGCCCCTGCTGTCAGCCTTCCTACAGATACCTCAGCTAGCCAAGTCTTTTTTGCATCTGAACAGCATTTTCACTAGACTACATATAGTTTCTTTCATGCATAGTGCTTCTTTTCCTGGAGTAGTCATCACCGAAGCACAAGTTCAGCAATATTGTAACAGTTCTCCATTACCTCTAAATTTAGGAATATATAATCCAAACAGGAAAGTCAGCTCCAAAAAATAGGCATGCTGAGACTGTGGTCTGTATTTAGTTTTCTTAAACTGCAGATTGGCTAAAATGGAGCATTAAGTGTTACAGACTACATTTCAATATACCTGTCTTAATTATAAGGATATATTATATCTTTTGACAGACTAGTGCTTAAAATGCTTCATGAGAGATGGAGCAGACTTGTGATCTGGGCTTCAGAAGGGGACAAAATAGTTCTTTGAAAATCAGTATCACAGAAATAAGTGAGAACGGCTATATGAAGGAGGAATATCCAAGGGAACAGACAGAAGCTGTGGAAGATTGTCACCTGTATGGCCACATACTGTTAAAGACTGGTGGACGCCTTCTCCAAATTACAGGCAAATCAGGATACAGACTCGGTTGCTTTGCCTTGGAAAGCATTGAAGTGGTGATGAGCAAAACATGTTCAGAGGGCTGAGATTTAAGGCACAAGCACAACCAGAACAAGTAGACTTACCACCACTCAGCAGTAGTCACGTCCACCTCTCGGTAAAACTCCACAGAGCTGTATAATATTGCTGGGCAACTTGATGCCTAAGGGTTTTGGCAAATTTTCCCTCAAAAATTTTGTCAGGGCTAGTGAGTTATTGAAAATGTGATGGGAACACACTCTCAGCTACTCCGGTCCACATCCAGCATCTTAGTTCAAATCCTATTTCACAGGGTGCAGGGCCTTCTGTCAAAGCCTTCATTGTCACTGTCACTTAACAAGGCTGTTTAACTGAAATTCTGTTCTGTGCCCATGGTGATCATTAACAGAGCTGAGGATAGCCCTCACATGTCCTGACCCCTGGCAGTACTGCCAGGCTTTTCTTCTCACTACTTTATTGCTGTTCTGCTAAACGCACATGGCTGCTGTTAAAATCCCATCCAGCTGCTAACAACTGCTCGGTTTTTCCCAGTTCATTAGGGGGCTACAAATAGTTTTAAATCATGAAGCTAATTAAGCAGAAATAAGGACTGCCAAATGGTCTAGGCCTCAAACAAAATACACATCTAGAAACTGCTGACCTGGTGAAAGACTGCAGGAAATGTCATCAGACTCTGCCTTAGTTCGTCAGCTTCCCCTACGCATATATTTGAGTGTTATCTTTGTGAATTGCTGCCTTGGTGCTCCTCAGTGCTGGCCAGGAACAGTAGTTTTTGGCATCACAGCCTGCTGTTAGAGTTGGCTAACCACAATTCATGCTCCTGGTTAGCCCGTCAACCATGTCCTGGAGTGCATCAGGCACAGCATCGCCAGCCGGGCAAGGGAGGGGATTGTCCCGCTCTGCTCTGCACTGGGGTGGCCTCACGTCCAGTGCTGGGGGCAGTTTTGGGTGCCACAATATAAGAAAGACATTAAACTATTAGAGAGTGTCCAAAGCAGGACAACAAAGATGGTGAAGGGCCTTGAATTACTACATCACCAGTATTTCTAAGATAGGTGAGAGACTGCAGACTGAAAGATTACAAGCAGCATTTCGTTAAAGTCAATGAGAGTCAAACAAAGAAACATCATTAGGCAAGAGATGGTGGAGTTCTCTTGCTTCCCCAGTCTCAAATACATTTCTAATTTTGCTCTTCCTTTAACCACTGTTTTACACACACACAAGTATTACTTAGGGTCATGTGTTGAGTTGTATGCAAGAGGAGATCCCAGAGTGATCTGTAGACTGGGTTTGGTTTTTAGAGGCTGGTAAATAACTATCCATCAAAAACTGACTCTCATAAACAATGACAATCTAACTGTGCCAGGCACATCACAGCAAAATCAACCTGAGACAGAGAAGGCTAAAGCAGAAAATCTATGTCCCTCATGCAGCTGAATGTAAATTGCTTTCCTCCAGGAACACATTACAAGATCCGTTTATCAAAAACTTAGGACTAAATACAAATCCTTCCAGTAAATCCACTTCCAATGTGATTAAACAAGCAAACAAACTGCTCCACTAGCCAGAAACCAAGATCAGGAAACAGCATTTCCTGGACTTGCAACAGCCCACACTCCTGAATTTCAATTTAATTCAAGGGTGAAAGTGGAAGCTTAGTGTAGTGGGAGACAGAAACTTTCCGCTTTCTCTGGGATAAGCAAAACACGGTTTTGACTAAGGAGGGCCCTAAGAGTTTCTAGTTCAAGGTCTCTTTGTTTTTGCAAAAGCAATCGCATTTGAAATTTATAAACTTGTTTGTCTATGAGCTAGACATAACCAAAAATGACAATACTCACACCAAAAGCAGGAAACTCCAAGATGTTTTTCTGCCTTGCTGGAACACAATCTGTCCTGCCCAGCCCTCAGCTGTTGCTGCAGGTGTGGAGGAGCACCGTGTCCTTTGTTGAAAGGATATGGAGTGCAAACCTTTACACAATCATTGCTTGCCTACCAATAGGCATGTCCTTGGGATTTTATTTGAGTAGTACTGATTTACAAAAAGATTCTCAGTTCTTTCCAAACTGAACAATTCATGTCCTCATCTAGCACTGCTCCAGTCCACTGAACAGATATTTCAGTCAAATGCTAAGTAAACTAATGAAGTAAATAAAGATCACTGGAGTTTTGAGGGTCTGCTCCTCACCTCACCTTCCTGCATCAGGATGAAGCACTGAAAGTAGAAGGGCATTGAGACAGCAGATCTTCACTTTTTCTTTATGGCTGGGGAGAAAAGGGTCAAACCCAGATTTTAATTTTTGTTCTGCTCACCACGGGAGCTTGTGATAGGAGCCATGATGCCCTGGAGCCTCTCTTTGCTAGCAGAAGTTTTCAAACCAAAATACAGACACCTCTTTCATAGGTATACATTTGTTATATGGGGCACATAGAGGCCAGATAGGTAGGGCACAAAGATCTTACTGACACTCATTTGGAACACCACAAGTTATTCTTTCTGGCTTCATCTGCTCATAAGCACTCTGGCTGTCACAGAAACGCAGCTGATAAAATCTTCGTGCTCTAGATACTTATTTCCCTATGGGTGTATTGCGCACAGGTCTAGAGTAGGGTTACAGCACTGGTGTATTGCTTGAACCAACCTAATTCTCTCCCGCAGATTTCCATCTTCCTCTTTTTTTCACTAAGGCAAAATTAATGATTCTTAAGCTTGCCAATCCACACTCATTTGGAATAAGGTTTATTTATCCTGGCTTCGCTTTTATAGTCGTCTTTTCATAGCTCCATGGTACTCCCAAAGAGAGAAGGTTTACAGTGCATTTTAATGGAGATTTTAGAGGTTTTGCAGATTCAGAAAGGAGAATCGTATCCGCATACAAAAGGCAAGCTGAGAGCTGGGTGTTAGAGGGGACATCTCTTTTGTGTGCTTGCCAGAGAATGCAACTGAGACAAAAAATACCAAAAAATTCCCAAAGATTTATCAAAGCATTCTGTCTTAGACAGCTGAAATCTGCTGGTCACTTTTCAAGCGAGTAAAATTAAAAAAAAAAAAAAATAAAAATCCTTATTGCATCCATTCATTGATTATACATTAACATGTATACATCTTCCCCTGGTAAGTTCCTTTCTGTTTTAAGAAACTTATGCCAGAAATGTATTTGTATAACTCTCATCCCATTCCTTTCCCAGTAAAATGTTAACCCCTCAAGAATCTCTTTTTTTCATTTGTTGCATCTATTTCCTCTGTGATTAGCACAAGAATTAACTTGTATATCTGTTGGAGGCCAGGAACAAAAGCCTACAGAGAGGACAAAAGGATAATGTGATCTTGATAACACACTGGAATCCTCAGTTAGAGAGAAGAAAGATAAATTACAATCAGGTGAAGGAAATATGCAGGAGACTAAACAGCCAGTCTGATGAAAGTCCTTAGAGATTTCACACAAATAGCAGGAACATGGAGAATAACCCAGGAGAACATAATAATTCTATAGACAATCAGAGTTCTGACTGGGACTGCATGGCTTAAATAGCTGGATAGGAGTATGAGTACAGCAGGAAATCAAAAAGACAAATGTGGTATATTGTATCTTAGAAACAAAGAAGCAAAGTAGGAAAGAAGCAAAGCAGGAAAGAAGCAAAATACAACAGAAACTTGCTCAATAGGCTGCAAAGAATTTCAAGGCTGATGTTCTGAATGAGCTTGAATAGGTAGATGACCAAATACAATGCTCTGAGGTGGATCTCCTAGTCCGAAGAATAAGGCGGGGAGGCTAATTATCTGACAGAAGCGTCCCAAACCCAAAATCTGAAGAATATGGTGGGCATTACCTCCCCATATACCTTCCAGATAGTCAGTATCCTAGGGCTTATCATGCCAATGGAGTTTCTGGGAAATGTTAGGTGATTTTATATTTATTTCAGAAGGCAGCAGAACCTACTCTGAAACAACTAATCCCTATCTCCTTCTAACTTCATCTAAGACTTTGAAATAACTGGGTGACATTATCCAGAAACAGTAGAGGAGTAGAGGTGGGTTTTTTCTTGTTTTGGTTTGGGGTTTTTTTCTGTTTGTTTGTTTTTGTTTGTTTGTTTTGGGATTTTTTTAAGAAAAGAAGAAAACCAAGAATGACAGAATAAGATTTGATTTCAGCTTCCTATGCAGAAGTTGTTGCTTAAGTCAATGTTGTTAAAAAGCCTTGAAATTTTAATCCATTGGCCATTTCTTTCCCCTCTCATTTAGTTGTTTTTTGAAACTGGAATGGGAATCAAGTTTCCAGACACACAGACTTCCTCCTATTGTACCTGCACTCTGGCCAGAAGACAGAAATTATCATCCATGTAAAAATCTACCAGAACTGCAATATTCACTCCAAAAGTGTTATCTAACAGTTGTATGGTAGGCCACAATTCACATACACTGTTAGCAGATCCCAGTGCTAGTTTTTGAGTTGCATTTTGAAAATGCCCTTTTCCCTAGAATTATCTCTGCTACACTCTGTCCGGGCTCCCTGGTCACCCTGACCTGCAGTTCCCTTCTCCAACAACTCCCCCTGCTGCCACTCATTATCTGTTTCTTCTCCCTTTAGCAGGCTCAAGTACTTCTTTTTACCCTTTCAAAACCTTTTAGCCACCTATCATCAGAGGTGTGGTGGGATTCATTGCAAGTTCAGGGTCTATGAGGACTTGGTTCCTGTGCTGACGGTTTTATACCACCATAGAAGTTTAAGCTGCCATGAGAATCTGCTAACTAGGTCCCATCTCAATGTTTTCTTCCTCAGAATCAGAAAATTTGGTGTTTAAAGACAGTTAAGAAAAGGGCATAACTCCCCCATCCTAAAACTGGACCAGTAGTAAACCTATGGGATTTAGGTGTGCCAGGACTGCCTCCATTTTGGTAGGAGAAAGAGATAGTGTCCAAAGAACTGAGCTAAATTCAAACTTCCATAAAACACTTGTTACCACTGGGATATACAGCGTAACAGTTCCTAAAACCATCCAATTGGTGTAAGGAACAGAGCCCAGGGGACACACTGTAGAGAGTAATAAAAACTGAATGAACAAAAAAGGGAAAACAAACACTAAAATCAAGCAGACAAAACACAATCTCAGTCCACCAGCTCCTCCAGCTTTTGTTTGCTGTTTCATGGAAGCCTTCTGTAGAAAAGAAAGCTACCAAAAATACCACCACTACATCTTCCCCAAACCTTCAAATTCCATCCCAAAAATGTGTGTCCAAAGAAGCATATATACTCTTCCTACCAAAAGCTCCAAGAAGACAGAACAATCCAGTTCTGTTTAAGAATACCACCGCCACCAAATATCAAAACACCCAAACCAAACAACAACAAAAACAAACAAACTAATACTTGCCTTTTGTCTGCACAAAAGAGATAAATTTTATACACAATTTTTAAAAACCCCAACAACTAGAACTAAAAGTGTTCTAGTGTCTTTCTGGCAAGCGTGATCACTTGTCAGTCTGAGGGTCCTTTTACAGATCAAGATGATTCTCGTCAGAAACAACATAAACAACATAAGGAAAGAAAATCTGTAAACCCTTGTTTTTTGCAGCAGTAAGACTGTTCTCTTCCACACAGCAGTGCACTCTGTCTTTTCCAGGAACTTCATGCGGGTCAGACATGGCCCCAGATGAAAATTCCCCACACAGTTACGCTAGAAGCAGTAATTTACAACCACTTCTATTATATATAACTCTCAAAATGAAAAGGAAGGTTGAGCTGACAGTTAATCTTCAAGCAATTTGGCACTCGTATGGAAGGTATTATGAACTTGAAATCACTCTTATTTGTTCTTGATGTCTTTGTCTCATTCTTTGCAAAGTTTAACATTAAAATCTATTACAGTTTTGGAGCAAGAAGAAGCCATCACACCTAATTTAAGGCCCATGAGTTCCCACAAATTGCAGGTATTATGACTAGGCAAATACAAATTAATCCTACTGCACAAATGAAAAATAGCTGATATGTGGTTTTTTCCCTCCCATGCATTGCCAAGTTTGTAAAAGAACAATTCAAGCAGAAACAGATGCAGCAGATAAAAAAAGTAGCTGTATTGGAAATCACTTTTATGTGAACAAAGCAACACAACCCCAAACCTTCACCAAATATTTTCTGGGTACTCCTTTGTTTGCTTCTGTTCGTCATTTATCTATATAAATAAAAATAAAAAAAAAAAGAAAGAAAGCAAAAAAAAAAGAAAAAAAAAGAAGATAAAATTAGTAGCTCAAACTGAGAGGGAGACTGATGAAAAGGAATGTGGCAAGTGAGAGAGAGATTGAGGAAGAGGAAAGTGATGTCCAATAAATAGGCTTATGGGCTCTAAGAACTTCACATCAATAACTGTCAAGAGTACTGAGCTAAAAATTATCACTCTAGTACACTATGGGAAAGCAGCTAATAAACTGATGAGACCAAGATTGAAAGCAGTTGCAGGGAATGCACATTAAGCCTGGCTGAAGATACAAAAGATCCCTGCCCTAGTGCCAAAACCACATGAATCTAATGGCATATTCAGTTTATATGAGGGCATACGACTCAAGAATGCCTCCTAGCAAGGAACTTCTGCCAAATTGTTCTCTATTCACACTGGTGACAGGATTTGCTATTAGTATCAAAACTGCACTTGCAAAAAGTTTTTTGCACTTAGCTTTATTTAAGCACACAGTTTACTGTAGTTGAATGAAGGAACTATTTACTTACAATAGTTACAGAATTTATCCACTATCTATAGACGTGTAAAAGCAAGTAAAATATTCTTAAAAGCTAAGTATGCCAGGAAACTTAAGGGTTTTTTCTGAGGGGCCCATAATAAAGATTGACACTGACATCAGTTGCATAGCAAATTTTGCAAAGTTGAAAACTAAGTAACAAATTATCCACCGCCACACATCTCCTTTAGCCAGTGAAAGTAAAGTGACAGACTGTAACAGGATGAACTGGCAAGATGACCAACATTTTCCTTCAATGTGCCTCTGCTCAAGTATATTATTTTTCTGTGTAATGGGACAAATTTCATTTTGAAGTAACGATTTAACAATGGTAATAAGAACTTACAGCCTTAACCCCAGTAAAATCAGCTGTCAGTAACACTGAAAGATAAATGCTCACTGTGTAAGCAATTTCTCACTCATCACCATGAACTTGGTCAGGTTAATACAACTGGAGCTGGCAATGACTGTTATTTAGCTGGGACAAAGCAGCAGCTCCCTTGTCTGCAGGAAATCTGTGAGAGACCAAGACCTCCACGGGATAGGGGCAAGACAGGTCCCAGAAATCAGTGTCCACATCTTACACTGAGATCTGCCAGTGTACTGCAGCAAGTTTCCAGTGTCTGCACACAGCTGTCAAAGACTTTCTGGGGATACAGCAAGTTACCCCTGTAATTCACATCTGAAATAGGCCTCATTGCCTAAAAACATTTCAGGAGTGGTATACTGCTGGACATCCCCCCCATCATCAGGGAGAACTGACTGCCATGGATTCCAGGCAAGGTAGTTTAGATAGGCACTACTGCTGTGTCGGCTGAACCAACAGTTGTGGTAGCCGGGGGCCAGAGAGCCCAGGTACAGAGGGAGCCTGCTGGTGGGCAGGCCCCAAAGTGCAAGACTCCCCTTTACCTCAGTGAGAAAGGCCTCTCCCATTGACCCTATGGAGATTCAGTCTGTCTGACTGGCTAACAGAGAGATGCCTCTTGCATCCCTGAAGAGGATGTAATCCAGCCCCCCTTCTGTCCCCTCCTTATTCCCATTGGTTGTTCTTGTATTACCTCACCTCCCTCCTGTATCCCTGTATAAGTCTATCCCAAACAGAAGTGTGGCCCTTTTTGCTGCTTTGCCTCGTCCTTCCCCCTTTGCCCCCTTGCTGCCCTGGTGCCTTGGTCCCTTCCCCCCTTGCCTCGCCCTTTCCCCTGCTCCCTTGCCCCCTTGCCTCCTCGGACTGCGTCGAGACAGATAAGTAATAAACTTTGGTGCTCCAGCAAGGGCTGCCTCTGACTCTTTGCCTCTAGTGACGCCTGAGCTGTCTGGCTCAGTGAGAGTGGCTGCGCGTCTCCACCACGCTGGTGAGAGAGCTGGCCTGCAAGGTGCCAAGAAGCACCGCCAGGGGTCCCTTAGCCAAAGATTCCCTTTGGGATAAGCGGCAGTTCCTCCACCAACACCCCACACAGCGATACACTACTGCAGCTAAGCTCAGAATTGCCAGAATCATCTCCTGGGGGCTGCAACTACCTTGAAAAACAAGTAGTGAGGAAAAATATCTCCCCACACTCACAAAACAGATTAAAATGAGCAAGAGGGAAGTTAGGAGTTACAATCACAGTTGGGTGGCTGCAAGAGATCTTGTCCTCTTCTTATTTTACCTCTGTCTTAATTTTCCATTTCCCATTAAGGAACACCTCAATCTACTTGGGTTGTCACTGAGCAGCAATTTACAGTTGGACATATTTAGATAACTTTTCTTGGGTTTCAGTTCATTTTCAAAGAACCCTGAACTACAGCGGATCAGGAATTATACACAACTAGAGAAGCAATCCTATGCAAGTGGGAATTCTCCAGAGTAGTAAAGGCAGCTGAAGGCAATAAGAACAACAGTTATCTCAGGTTACGGCACTCAAAACTCTCACTCGGGGCCCTCAGATGGCATCCTTGTGGTACAGTAACTTTAAAATTGTCCCTCACTGACTGAAGCCAATGTGATCTACAATGTGACACGCTGAACCCAGCCCAACAGACAGCAATAGGACAATGTGCCTGCTCAAAATAAATTATTCTTCAGCGGCGAGCCAGCTGCATGGACAGCTTGGCCTAGGCAGGGTTTTCCCTGAGGGCTAATCTCAGCAGTTGAGACTGATGCAAAGAAGGCATTCAGTAATTCCTGCTTCTGTCTTGTCTTCTGTCACCAGGACATCCATCTGATTCAGCAATGACATATGCCCTAAGCTTCCTTTTGCTGCTGATGCACTTGTAGAAGCCTTTCTTGTTGTCCTAAATATCCCCTGCCAGACTCAATTCCAAGTGGGCTTTGGCCTTCCTCATCACATACCTGCATACACTGACAATATTCCTGTAATCCTTCCATGTGGCCTGCCCTTTTTCAAGATCCCATCAATTTCTTTCTTCTGTTTGAGGTTTACTAGAAGCTCCCTGCTCATCCATGCAGGTGTCCTGCCCTCTTTGCTTTATTCCTTGATCATGGGAATACACTGATCTTAAGCTTGGAGGAACCAACACTTGAATATTGAATGGTTCTCTTGGACCCCCTTCTCTTCTAGAGCCCTAGCCCATGAGATTCCCCTAAGTAGTCTTAGAAAAGGCCGAAGTTGGCTCTCTGAAAGTTAAGGGTTCTAGTCCTGCTTACTGCTTGGCTTCCTCTGTGCGGGATCCTGATTTCCATCATCTCATGGTCACTACAGCCAAGGCTGCCCCAACCTTCACATCTTCAACCAGTCCCTCCTGGTTTTTTAGTACAAGGTCCAACAACACACCTTTCTTTGTTGGCTCCTCCACCACTTGCATCAGAAAGTTTTCATCAATGATCTGCAGGAACCTCCTGGACTGTCTGTGCCAGGCTATTTTTCCTTCCAACAAATATCAGGGTGGTTGAAGTCCCCCAGGAGAACCAGGGCCTGTAACTGTGAGGCTACTTCTAACTTTGCATAGAAAGCCTCATCAACTTTCTTCTCCTGATCGGAGAGATCCATATGTTACTACACATGTCCCAGAAGCCACAGTGTAAGAGTGAACAATGGTGTGCTTAGGAGCCTCAAAGGCCAACACAGACAACAGTTCTCTTTCTGGGACACTATAGGATTTTGAATGGCAATTTTGATCAGTTATGGTATGGCAGGAGACCTTTCATGTCAGGACCTTATGACAGAAAGTAAAATTAGTCAGAAAACTAAAAGGTACAGAGAAAACTAAAAAGTACGGAGACTTTGAATTTGGCAAGAAATACAGCAGCACTAATCACATCAGCAGCAAGCTAGAGAGATCCTGCCAATACCATCACTAACATCCACTGGCCATCATGATGAAAACTAATGTGGTGACGCTCAGACCAACCCCCCACTTTCTGCTGTTCTGTCAGCAAGGACTTCATCCACTGACACTACTCTTGGAACTAGCTCTTGTGAGAAGCAGTACAGCACCTTCCACATGACAGGGATGGAGAGTTAAAAAGCTGTGCTGGATTCACCCTAGCTCCACACTGAGCTAGCCCAGGTATGTCTGCGTTGGGTTATAAGAAGCAGGAACATGTAGTGGCTCAATTGCTTCAAATGAAGCCAGATAGTAAGAGGAGTCACTGGAAAATGGAAGCAGTAGAGAACAGGAGCAGAGCTCTGCCACCTCTTGGTTAGTACTAGGTTCCTCCAAGGTCAAATTAGTTTCCTTTGTATATTATATTTCACAATGTGTCCTGCAGCATCTTTCCCATACAGATGATGGGAACATCATCTGGCAGAGGTGGCATTCTCTCATAGCGCACAAAGAAAGTCAAACAGAGGGACACGTTATGAAAGCAGCTAAGCTTT
The DNA here is from genome assembly GCA_013397755.1 of Cnemophilus loriae. Lineage (NCBI taxonomy): Eukaryota > Metazoa > Chordata > Aves > Passeriformes > Corvidae > Cnemophilus > Cnemophilus loriae. The sequence continues at coordinate 1,746,798 of VZTF01005565.1, forward strand.
GGGGTGCACCTTGCAGGCCTGCTTTGTCAATCTGCGGGTAAGGACAGAGGCTGTGTGTGCTCTGGGTACCCCCTCCTGCTCTCTTTTGGTTCAAAAATAGATATGGCCATGCAAGGGGGTGATGTGTACCTAGATCTCATCCTCTGGTATGAGCAGAGGACGGCCACGACTACAGGCGCAAGATGAAGGGCCCTCATACTGCAATAGAGCCACAGAAAGCTGCAGTCTTGAAGGTGAGAGAGTTGCTGGGGTCCGGGCCAAGCAAAATGCAGAGACATGCAGAGCTGCCCACCCAGCAACATGTCAGGAAACACCTGGGGAAAAGGAGGGGATTACAGCACATGGATATTTTGGAGTGGAGTAGCATGCTAGGAGTGCCTACCATGAGTGGCGGACAGAACATTTTCCTACTGGAGTGCAGCACTTGTTGCCCAAGTAACTAGAAATAAAAGGCTGTACAAATGGCAGGTGGAACAGCAGGAAGCTGCAGTTACATGGAGGGCTCTGCTGTGGAATTACACAGCCTGACCCAGCAAAGGAGGAGTCCCCACACCCAGGCTCATCAGTGGGGATGTCCAGCTGGCCCTACCTGGTTATTTCCTCTAGTCTAACCAAGGAAGAAGCAGCCATGCAGACACAGTTCTCTTCACATGACCACATAACAAAGGAGCTCAGCAAAGTGTGGTCTGAAAGACACTCTCATCGTGTTAAGTAACAGATGGCATCCTACACGTTATGCAATACTGCTGGGGTCACTGTGTAACAAGCTGCTCTACCATCAAACTTCTGGCACTTTACTAGGATGGTGAAAGAAACCCAGATGATAAGAAAGTATGCTCATCAGGTACCTACTGCATCATAAGACCCTACATTTCTCTTCCTAACCCTTCTACTCTGCAGACCATAATGAGTATAACTCGTTCCATCTGCAAAGATATACACTGTCAGAAGATGGGTAGAAGATTGCCAAGAAAAGGGCAGGTTCTGTGCAATTACCCTGAGCAGAAGAGAATATGTCTGGTCATAGGTTAATTATGGATCCTTTTTTCCCCCAGATTCAAGTAAGGACCTGCTGAGAGTGCTCATGGAATCAGCTCCAGAGAAAAGCCTCTCACTTTAGAGGAAAGAGAACATTAATTAAAATTTTAACATACAATACAGTACAATACCATAAGTAAAAACATATAAATAAAAAAAAAAAGCAATAGAATCATTTACTACAAAAACATCGAATGCACAAATTTATGATTTTAAGGGGAGGGGGGAAAAGTGTTATAGAAAATGGAATCATATTTTTAAGCAAATACATTTATTTGAAGAGTACTAGCAGGTAGGTAATGGAAAAGAAGTCTTCCTAAATTTAGACCTCAAGTTCTTCAGTTTCAAACTGTTAGCTTAAACTTCTAGTTTAAAACTGAAGAAAGGTTTAGGACACCTAGAGATGGGAACAATTGTAAAAAATACAAGTGCACTACCAAAGAAATAAGATATTTTAAAAATAATTCTATATTATCCCTAATACAAAGTTACCTCAGTCACTGCCCATATGCTATCTAAAATTATCATTCACATTTGCTAAGCTGTCACCCATATAGCTCTTTCTCTTAAAACTACCTTGTAATATTTCTTCTATTACCTTGCTGTAGATAACGTATGTCGGCTTCCTAAAAAGTTATTCAGGAATGTCAGGCTTATACTCCTCGATTCTCTGGCCACTGCACCAGCACAAGGCAGAGCAGTCTGGGAATTAAACCAAACAGTACCAGCTGTCATCACTGGAGTATTTATCAAGTAGAGACACTTCTCATTGCACAACAACAAATTGTGTTTGTAAATAAAATACTCCCTTCACTTGTGCCCCATCAGAGGAGGCTTTAGATGCAGCTACGGTTCCCAAAATGATTTGCAAGGCCTCTCCTGAACGTGGTTGTTTGCACTTCACTACTCACTTCCACCAGCCCTGTCACATCATTCCTCCAGGGAAAGCAAAGCCTTCATAAACCACTCCATAAACCAAATATCCATCCTGTAATAGTTTTAAATGAAAATAAAAATCAAATTGTCACCAAAGAATGTGAAGACGCAAAAACAAAACAAAAAAAAACCCCTCAAAACCAGAAACAATCGTCTGAAAGATCACCAGGATAGTAATTTCCTTTTGTAAATACAGAAGATGGTGAGGATTTTTCCAAAGAAAAATCCATTTATCTGAACTCAGGATAATTTTGAGTCTCATTGCTGCCATCACCGCTGTATCACTCCCATGTTACCTCTGAGATTTAGAGAAAGCAGCACTGAAACTGTCAAAGAAATTGTTTTAGTCAAAAGCTCCTGGGATCCTTTGCTGGTTTTGGCTGGGGTAGAGTTAATTTTCTTCACAGCGGCTGGTATGGTGTGTTTTGGATTTGTGATGGACACGGGGCTGATAGTACAGAGATGTTTTTGTTATTGCTGAGCAGGGCTTACAGAGCCGAGGCCTTTGCTGCTTTTCATACTGCCACGCTGGTGACGGGACTGGGGGTTCATGGGAGGGTGGGAGGAGACACAGCCAGGACAGGTAACCCCAGCTGACCAGTGCAATATTCCAGACCATATGACACCGTACTCAGGATATAAAGTGGGGAAAGAAGGAGGAAGGAGGGGACATTTGGAGTGATGGTGTTTGTCTTCGCACGCGCCCTTACGCATGGTGGGGCCCTGCTCTCCCGGCGATGGCTGAACACTTGCCTGCCCATGGGGAGCAGTGAATTAATTCCTTGCTTTGCTTTGGTTCTGTGTGCAGCTTTTTCTTTCCTTATTAAACTGTCTTTATCTCAACCCACAAGTTTTTCAGCTTTTATCCTTCCAATTCTCTCTACAGTCCTGCTTTTGGGGGAGTGAGTGAGTGGCTGTGTAGGGCTTGGTGCCTGACTGGGGTTAAACCATGACAGATCCCAAAGAACATTTAACCATTAAAGGGTCATATACATATTTTTTAATGTTTCCAGTGAAAAGCCCATAAAATTTCTGGTATACCTTTTGGCTTTTTATTTATTTCTCTCTGAAGCCTGTTAGACATTGCAGCTAATTTCCTCTTTCCATGTACAGTAATAACAGTACTTCAGTACATCAACTTCTTATCATCATCTGCTGTAAAATAGATAATGGATCACAGCTTCAGGAGCCACTGTGTCTAGGAAGAGTTAATATATCCAGCATTCTCTGCTGTCTTTGGCTAGCTTCTTATCTTTTCCTGCCCATTAGATCTCTGAACTTCCTTTGTATTGCTGACCAGGTGAACTGAGATACCCAGATCTGTTTTCCAGTTCATGCTGTTGAACAATTGTGGACCAGGAGTTCACTCAATTAATAAATACAGAGGAAAGTTTGCATACCAGACTTTTTAACAGATCCTCCCTACTAGAGACCAGGAAAAAAAATCTCTGAAGAGCACAAGAGGTTCACCTGCCCAATAGCTCTGAGCAACCCTTATAGAGGACAGAAGTGGGATTGGACCAGAAACAGGAGTTCATAATTACCATGTCAGTAAGCAAGAAACTCAACTGTATTGAACTATATGAGCAATTGCTACGCAAAATAAAAAAGTACAAAGTGCCTGACACATACCTACCTTTGCTAAGTAGAAGCAGAATGTTATCCCTTCCAGTCTCACGCACTCCAAAGGGTAAGCAGGAGTCATCTTGGCCACCATACAAATGGAAATGGGGACTCTATCTGCCTTCCTACTCCATACTTCTCCAGAGGCAGGCTGTACACCCGAAAATTATTTGTTTGAACACTCACAGACCTGTACCTTTTTGCAACCAAAGCCATAGGTGAAATTAGAGAGAATTGAGAGAGGGAAATCCCACCCTCTTCCTCTCTTTATTTCCATCCAGAATCGTCAAAAATTTTGCCAGCTACCCTGAACTAGCCTTGCTGCTTTGAAATCCACATACAAAACTAGAGGAAAAAAAAATCTCTCTTCCATTCCTGTCCTTAGTCCTCACTCTCACTTACCCACACTCCATAATCACCCCCAACATATGACATGAAAAAGAAATTTCACTGTGCTTTGAGAGAATATGGCATTGGAAAGTCTCAGGTTTAAGCTGGACCACAAGGACAAGAGACCCACATGAATGGCAGCTAAACTAGAGGGCTGTTTTCTTACATAGTGATGTTAGCTGGACAGTTTGTGGCAGAGTGAGAGAGCAGATCAAATCTAACATATTGGAAAAAAAAATGAAGCACCAGAAGAGTAAAGATGATGGTCCAGTGGGACTGACTAAAGGTTTAGGCAATTTAAGAGGTGCATATTAAAGATAAAATATGGCAAGGAACCATAAAAATCCTTCTAATTCAGCCTTGACTTAATTGTGTTAAAATTCTTTGTGAGCTAGACCAGACTGTGACTAAACTATTTCACCAGGGTCTTAATTTGCATAAGAGCATCCAACAATGTCAAACAAATGCCTTTTTAGAGCTAAGACCATGAAGAATTGCAGAATCCTAGTAAGGGAAAGGCCATTTGTCACAAGCCTAGAAGAGGTTAGAGGGAAGAGCAACTTTCAGACGTATAGTGGTTCTAAGATGCTAACATTTGAAGCCCTTACCTTAGTGAAACAAGCAACCCAAGCAAGTAAGCTGTATGCTGCAGTGGATGTGGGGAAAGCACGCTACATTTCCAGCAACACCCACATCCACACACACCATCTTTAGGGCAGTGCATACAGTGAGACAACAGCTGGGAAAGTACTCAGAACCACAGCAAGTTTCCTTGCAAGTGAAAAGCAGAGTACAACTGGAAAAGAGATGAAGAGCTGAACTTTCCACAGGTCCCAATTACAGTGAAAGTTCAATTTCATTTTTCTTGTTGTTTTTCTTCAGTTCTCTTATTCCTTTTCTTTGGGACATCTGCCTTAGACACCTGGAATCAGCTGAGATGATGCCAAAATAAGCTGGAATGCACATGGGAGGACATCTATTTCTCTTTCTTTCTACAGAGAATATAAACATACTGTTTTCAGAAAAGTGTGGACTTTGAAAGGCTGAACAATTCCAGCAAGTTCTCTAAGAGCTTAAGTCTTCAATGTTATCAGTGGCATTAACTACTAAAAAGCCAGGTGATGATCATACTTAATGACAATTTTTTTTTCTGCGTAGCATTGCAAGAGTTCTTAGGTGGTTGCTTTCCAATGCAATGTCGACAATATTGAGGTTATAAATGAATTTAAAAGAAAAAGAATGAAGAATTTGGAGAAACTAATAATTTAAGTAGTTGTCTAGGTGACTTTAAAAAGTTGTGTGCCAGTTAATACATTCAGCTCTCTCCTTTTAGCACAGAAGGTGGCACTTGTTTTGAGTCTATTGGGCATTAAAACCATATAAAGAACAAGGCTGACACATCAGAGTGTGCACACCTTAGCATCAAACATGTTGATCAGATAATATCATTTACAAACATCATGTGATAGCCCAGGTGACAGCACCAGGGGCCACTTGCAAACAGAATAAGGTACCCTAAATACACCATGGAGACAAATGACCAGGCAATTTCTAAAACCTGTGTATAAAGTGGATTATTTACGAAGCTAAAGAAAAAAAGAGGAAGAGGTAGAGCTTTTCGACATTTTCCCCATCTCCTTTCTGCTCCAATCCCTCAACCCACAATCATCTGTACCTGTCATTCACTGACTCCTGAGGAGTCAGGAAGATGAAAGTGTGATAAAATAGTGGACCTGCTATCACTCTCTGCTTTGTGTTAGCATGGTTACTTTGTGTAGCATGGTTACTTCTCTGAATTTGACAAGTCAATTTGTGTCTCCTCTTGTTTCTGCTGAGCAGAGACATTATGTGCTCATTTTCATGTGACTTTTGATAGGGTGGAACTAATCACTTCTAACTTTATCTGCTTGGCAACCACACCAGTACATGCTGCATTATTACACTACAATGCAATAGATTGTTAGCTATATTTACTTTAAATAGGCCTATATGTGTGATGACTCTCTTGTATAGCATGACAGCAGTAATTCATAGTTCAGAGACACAGAATGAGTAAATGCTCCTCCCCGACTCTTTGTTTCCACAGCTATGGACTTTGCCTCAAATCCTCTACAAGTTCATAGTTTAGACTGGGATTTGAATAGCATGCTGACCTATTGTTGTTTAAAATACACACAGCTTAAAAGTTGTACTGAAAATGACAATTAAACTGCAAATTTCTGTTTCCCATCTCCTGTTCCCTTGCAATGAAGGATCCTAAAAAATTGTTTCTTCTCCCTCTATGGGAGACCCATTGTGCTTTTCCCAGTTCATTTCCTCAAAGGATCAGATTCCCAGAGAGAGGGGAAAAAAGTCCAGGTACATTTTCTCAGCATTACTCTGTTTCAACATACACAATAGAAAACATCAGACTGGCACTGCTGCTGCTTCCCTTGCAAGGCTGACTTCCTGAATACAGCATTCCAGGCTTAGTGATATACATTTAGTGATACGTGTATCGATGGTCACATGTAGTTCTTAGCAAAACAGAAAACAGAAATTTTCTTTCTTTCTGAGTGCTCAGAGAAAGTATGCAAAAAAAGAAAAAAAAAAGAAAAAAAAGGCTGTTTACTGGAAGTCCACCTTCATGACCTTTATACAGCGGGTTTCTAACATACCAGAAACGGTCAAGAGACACAGAATACTTGCCTGCTGTAAAAAGAAAAAAAGTTCCTCAACAAGACCCCTCGTTTGTCTGCTGGGATGCCAGCATCTGTCAGCAACACTCCTTCCTTAATTTTCTCCTTTTCACAGAACAGTTTCTTGGTAAATAAATACAGAGCACCTCAATACAATCTGCTGGTCTCCCAGATCTAGGCTTAAAGAAAATGCAAGTGATCTGGAGATCTACATTATTCAGTATCAAATACTTCTTCAGTCTGACTAAAGCTGTGATCCTTTTGTTAGACCATATGACTTTTATAGTCATAACCCTATCAGTGCTGAAAAGATGAGGACTGTGCAGTTTTCTCCTGTGATGAGACAACGGTTGTTCCATAAAAATAAAAGTGCCAACACTGCGATGGATCTGCAGCTGAGAGCACACCCTCTGTTCCATTTCAGCTCTGATTCTCTGTGGATATCTTTGGAAGTATTCAATATCCCACTCACTTTTTCCCCTCCCCCTCTCACTTTCTGGAGTTTTTGATCAAACATGTGTTCTATACTTGCAATCTGATATCTAAATCCCATCCCTCAGTGCAGTTACACTACTATTCTATTAAAACTATGTCTCCCAGGTACACATTGCTCCCTCTTCTATCAGAAAGATGCCATGGCTGGCTTAAAACCTCTCCCTACAAATCCACAATTGTTCTTATGGCCAGCTACTGCTGGATCTATCAGCTAGCCAGGGAACTATCAGCCCCTCAACACTGTCAGGCAAGTAGCAGCTGGTTAGACCAAGGCTCTTGAAAGGTCGCTGTAAAGGTTAACAGTCAGAACTATCCTGGACTATCCTGCCACTACACTCCTACTTTCTTTACAGGATAACAGAGACCAAAGACTCACACTGTCAGATTCGGAACCATTAACATATCCTTGGTACTGTCAGAGTCTCCACAGAAGGAAACTGAGAAAGGAAAGGTAAAGTAACCTCTACAAGGTCAGTAACATCTAGCAAAGAGTGAACCCAGAGATAAGAATCCAAGATCTTTAATGGCTGGACTTAATGATCTTAGAGTTTTTTTCCTACCTTAATGGTTCTGTGATACCTAAAAGAGGTCTCCCTGTTGGAGGCAGAGAAAGAAAAAGTCATTGATTAAATGCGACCTCACCCAAACGAGGCATCAGCCCCAAGTCCTTGTAAGTAAATGGAAGCATAACTTTACCAAAAACATCTGGACCACAAAAAAAGGAAATTGAGTTTCTTCTGATATACAAGATGCATTTAACAGTTTCCCTCTACAGCTGTTAATGTCACTTTTCTGGTAGAAGCATTAACAATACCTCTCCCATCACAGGCATATTCATTATTTTTCCACTACTGTGCCTGTCTCAGTTCTTGAAAACTTATTCACCTCTTTCTTGGAGCTAATGGCATTTTTTCATTGCTATCCAACAATAAGAGTGCAATATTTATCACAGCTTTTTGCCTACGTCTCTGACATAAGCCCTGAGCATATGAAAGCAGTGCATATGCCACTCTGGCTCATCCTGATGACCCTTCTTGTTTTCACATCTCCTGCTTCATCTGTAAAATCTTCCATTTTTTTTAACAGAATCACATAACCCAGGTGCTACTTTGTCTCTGAAATGGGAAGTTTTTGTCGTTTACTTTCCAGTATGCTGTTTCCACACCTTTAGTCATATAACTGAACCAACTAGTCTGTCAGAGTATTTTGCCCCCTGCTGCTTTCCAGCGCCTCTATTAATGTAACACAATTTGGTTTGGATTTATAAGAATTTAGTGATTAAAAATGTATTCCAAATAGTTACACCCGCAAGAAATAGTTAACTAACTTTGCCATGTAACACAAAAAACCACTTATGCACACGCACAAAATACTTTCAGTGGTCCAGTGGCCTCTCCTGCCATGCTCACCCTGCAAGAGAAAGAGGAGCAGGCAAGCCCAGGACTACAACTGGATATACAGAAGTAACTGCAATGCCTATCAATGAGTTAACCACACACATAGCACTCCCACAGCAGTGCAGCTCCAGAATCAATCATCAGGGAAGATTAGGGACCTAAGAACTGGGTCTCGCAACTGCCCCCTCTTACTCCAATCTTTTACTGCCTCCTTTCTACTCTCCCTGTTAGCAGAAGGCATCAGTTTCCTTTTCCTTTGGGACAGAGAATGTTTGAGTCAATACTTCATCTCTTCCACTGTGCGGCTACAGTGTGGGAGGCCCAGAATTTGTGTGACTGCCCTGCTCAAATGCACCCCAACCTCCACTTTCTCGTCAGGGCCTGCGGGGACTTTATGGCCCTGGGCAACCTGGATGGAGACTTCCACCCACCTCTTGCCATGGGCCCAGGGGCTGCAGCTCAAGTCGGGGTGCACTGCTCAGCCCTGCCTTGCATCAGATTCTCATGGTGGGCAGCCTGTCTCCAGCCTGCCCTCGGGGCCTTTCTCCTCAACAAACCTTGGACACAGTGCTGGAGGGTTCAACTCCAGGCCTGTCTCCTGCTGCTCCCAGCTGGATGCTGGCCATGTCAGAATTGTCACTGAAGCCTGTCACCTGCCTGCCTGCCTCGGACACCAGGGGACAGCACCCCATCCAGAACAGCATGGCCTGTGATGGGGTCACCCTATCTCTCAGCTCAGCCCACCACACAGAGCAGCCCTGCTGGCATGAGAGGAAGGGTGTGAATGAAACAGCAGAGATTATAAAGATGAAGAAAAATTGGCAGAAGAGCATCTCAGCCTCCAGTGTGTTCCCTCTCCCAGGATTAGCACGCTTGACAGCACCTTTGAGCCAAGCATCTGTTAGTTCCTGCCTAGTCCAAGAAAACTGGCAAACCCAAATCCTGCCATAACTCAGAGGCTAATGAATCTTCTAGCATTTGCTGCTGCCAGAACTCAGGACTGCCTGCCCTCTGCAGTGTTATTTTTTCCTCTAGTGCTAGATCACTCTGGAATGGATTGTTCTGCTTAGATTAACCACAGGATTGCTCATGCTGTAAATTAAAGATCCCTTTCTGTAGCTTTGCATTTTCTGGTCTTTGTGCCACAAATCTCTCTAGCTGTGTTGTTGATATACCTGGCACTTGGCAAATCATTTTCCTAGAAACATATTTCTATAGCTACAGCTGTGTCCATAACTAACTTGCTGTCACAGCTTATGTCTGTACAGTTTGTGTCTGTAATCCTTCTATGCTCTTTTGAAGCCAGCACAGTGCTGTCAAATGGCTACCTCTCTCTTGTGATGAGCTCTACAAGCAAACAGCAAGGCATTTTTAAAAACTTCTATCTTCAAACTCTGTAATTCCACTATCTGGTTATAAGGCCCGGTATCTAGCACAACAATCCTAGATACCTACCCACATGCATAAGATGCACTGAACGCATCAGACCCACAGTTCCAGTGGCTGTCCCTTTCTGTTCTCCTTTTTGAAAGCAGGGCCATGACAAATCCTTGTCTCTCCAGCAGTAAAATGACTTTCCTGTAATAGGCAACAAAATCAAGAGTTGATTACTTTCTCTCACACCAAAGCTTTCTCCCTTCTGGCTGGATCTTTTTTGTTCTCTTTTTTATTTTTTCTTTGGATTGCAGTCAGGACTTCTAATAGCACAAAAAGATGAATGAAATCAGTCATAACAGCCCTGATAGCCAGAGCAGCAACACCATACTTGACCTTCACTTCAATAGGAAAGCAGTTAAATAAATATTTTATTTTTCCCCCAGAACTCTGAAACACAACTCTGAGCAAAACGAAATAATTTGGTTTTTTCTACAATTTCAACCATTCTATTAAACAAAAAGTGGTATATGGTCTTTCTAACCGCTCACTCTGAAAGTACAAGACACAAACCACACAGCACCTCTTACTTTTGTACAGAACATCCTCCTGTCAGTGGGCAATCTCATTCAAGATGTGTAAAAAGTGTGCTGACAGCCTCACCACACACTGTTGAGTTAATCCCTCCAAAGACTCACAGTTGGAGCAGGATATGCACTCGCAAACATAATCATAGGAGAACATCTTCACAGAAAGATAACCTGCCTGTCAAACCGTGCCAAGGAAATGTTCTAGAGACAATCTGCCCTCTGACCCTTGCTAGCTGAACTTAGCTCATGTTTTATTTCTGATTGCATGGCATCATGACAAGAGGTACAGTATGAAGATGGAAAAGATTTCCTGAGACTTCCATCATCCAAAATTATTTTCATGACATGAAAATGACAGAGCTTGTCAGCACCTCCTCCCCACCTGCACAACCTCTCTCTCTGTCACCTAAAAGCTAGTCAGAATACAACCCAAAGAAATGACAACCAGCCCTCTAAGGATGTGGTCTGCAGAGCAGCCGTGATAAAAAAGCACCAGCCAAGGGGACGAAAGAAACTATTAAATAGCTGAGAGATGACACATTTCCTCATTAGTCCAGCAGACAGCTTATCAGCGGGTATTACCTTATATTTCAGCATGATTCGTGAGAGCAAGGAGTGGAGCTGCACAGGATAAAGGGGTGCCAGGGGATCTGCCATCACCATGGTAATGCAGGCATACCACTCACACCTCAGCAGCCTTGGTCTCCCTTGTCTCAGCAGAACTCAGCAAGACTTCTTTTTTTTTTTTTCTCTCCCCCTAACAGATTGGGATTCAATCACCACAGAAGCAAGAGAAACACCTCTCTTTACTCTTCAGCTGATGTTATGCTCTGAATGGCTTTCATATTGCATGAAGTATGTGGGAATTAGCCACCAGGGCAGAGGCATGCAGGCACCTGCACTCCTCCACCTTAAGCACTGCCCTGGAGAACACCAGACAGAGATCAAACCTGTCTTAAGTACTTGCCTAGAGAAGAAATGCATGCAGACCATAAACAGCCTGTGGCATACTAAGAGGTGATCTGCAACCAGACAGCAAGGGAAAATGCATAGCTATACACTGTAAAGAAAACTCAAGTATGTGTAGAAATAAAAAGCACTGAAAGAGTGGATGGCTTTCCACTGGAAAGCTTGGCACCTCAAGTCAATGAAGAGCCAATGGAAATGGGTACACCAGCCACAGGGATGACTTGGCACTACACCAGTGCACCCTGGTTCCATCTCTGAGGTCACATCAATGGCATCACAGGAGTGGCTGGCTGGCTCCTTACCAGCACCTCAGCCTAGGCACCCAGCATTAGCTGGGAGAAGGCAAACTTTGTGGACTTCTTGCTGGCTCACCTGCAGTATCTCCCAACAACAAACGGTTCTTTTGTTGACTGTCAAGGGTTGTGTGGCCCCTTCTTTCCCATCCCTTCTCATGAAGAGGTGCCATCTCTTCAGCACTGAGGCCTGAAGAACTGGGGCAAAGAGGGCCTGCTTTCTATCAAACTGGTGCCTTCCCCATGTGGCAAGAGGACATCCCCGTCAGCTGTCCTGCCTTCCCCAGGTGGGAAGGGACACCCATAGACAGGCAGAACGTGACCTGTCCAACCACCACTCAAGCCCTCACTCTAGACCATCACCAGCATCAGCCCCACCACTGTCCTGAGTCACTCCACCACCAGCAGCATCCCCGGAGCTGGAATTTGTCCTGCTGAACACACAGCTGTGCTCCTACAGCTGTCCCCTTCTCCTGCCCATGTTCACCCAGCTGGTTACTGTGGGAGGCTGTCACGAGCCTTGCCAAAGTCAGAGAAAGTTGCAGTCACTGCTCTCCCCTGGTCCCACTAGGACAGTCACCTCCTCAAAGCAAGGCTCATGCTTTTCCCAGCACTACTTGTCCTTAGTGAAGTTGTACTGCCTGGTCACTGTCACCCTGTCCTTCATGTGCCTCCAAGCCATCTTCTGGCACATATTGTCCCTAGTCTTCCCAGGGAATGAAAGAGGGGTCATCAGCTGGTTGCTTCTGGGATCCTCTTATTTAACTGTCTTGAAGATGGGCCCAATGCCTTCCTTTTTCAAGTGCTCATGAACTTTCTTTCATTGTCATGACCTGTAAGGTGACAGCCAGCAGCCCTCACAGTGACTCCATCAGCAGCCTGGAATGCAGCTCCCTTTCATCACTTGGATTTGTGGATGCCCATTTGGCTTAGCCATTCCCTAACTGCAGCCTCTGTAGGCAATGCTTCAAATCACGGGCACTGCTAGTAGGCTTGGCAACTGGGAGGCTTTAGGACACCTTACTCTTGGGAACTGAGGGAAAGCATAATTCTGCAGTTTATTGATCCGGTTTCTTTCTGCTGATGACTCTCACCACCTTATATATGCTGCTGGAATTTTGCCTCTTTCTGACTTGGTCAAATACATTTCCTTTCAGAGGAGGAGAGAACATTTAATCTCCTGGGTTACAGCACGTTACTCTTTGCTTCCCTTCAACTCCTTTGAAACTGCAGTGATATCAGAACAGTTACATATTACTTTCTCCCACTTCAGGATATTTGCAGATTTTTTTTTTTTACCAGCAGTACCCCTAGCCATTCCCACATCAGTCTTACCACTTTGTTAAGAAATTCTGATGTCTCTTTCATTACAAAAATATGTTTTCCGAAAAGCACAACACAGAAATTTAATTCAAAGTCCTCAATTATTTCTGACCAGACTGCAAACAGAGCAAGACATATCCTACAGAACTGCTGTCTTAAATAACTATTTCTATATTGAAGTTCTAGACATTGAAACTGTTTTCCTCACCCAGTACTGTGAAGAAAATCATCCTTTTTAACTGCCACATGCACTTCACTGTTACTAGTTTTGGTGTTCAAAACAAGAAATGCATTTTGTCAAGAACAAATAAAGCTTGATTTCCCTCTATCTTGCACCCATAATCTCTTTGGTATGATACAAACCATTCTCAACTCTACTATCTCCTTCCTAAATATTAATAATCAGGAAAATTTCAGAGCTGGACTTCTTTTTCTGGATGTGCTCCTCTTACTTCAAAACAAGATAGGCATCATGTGCACAACATTTTTTCAGCTTCACATTTATATACATGTAACTAACAGAATATGGACGGACCAAGATGGGATTAACAACAGAAAAAAATTGCTTTTGGGCTGAGGTGAATGAAATTTTTAGTAAGACACTGGAAGGTTCTCGCAACTAGAAAAGTTTTAAGCTCCATGGTTTTTTTAGAAAAGATGTGTTAATTCCACATTGGTTGCTTTGCCTCCCTTTTTGTCTTTCCAGGCTGAAAGATAGGTGTGATGAAATTTTTATTCCGTAGTCACACACACTGCAGCAGTAGCCTTTCTGGAATTGTTCAACAGTACAGCCTCAACATTTTGAGGGGCACTGCTCTCCTAAAGTTGGTTAAATAACTACCTTAGTTTTGGGAACAACATATTATCAGATTTCAAAGTTTCCCTCTGAATAAGATGCAGGTTCCCGCACAACAAGAAGAAAAGAGTGTTTAAAAAAATCAACAAAAAAAAAAGTCAAACAAAACCCCCCAAACCCAAACAAAAAAAACCCCAACTCCAAAGCCTAAAATTACTAATCTTTATGTGTCTAAAACAAGCAGGCACACAAAGATTATTTTGGGCTTACGGTACAACTTGTATAGCTTATAGTTTGCTTTCTAGAACCTCCTACTCTGATTTAAAATGCACAGAAAAGATTCTGTGTCCAAACATATACTTTCCAACACTGACCAACCCATTTACCTACCTCAGAACTTCAAGAAAACATTCTCACCTTTGAAGAGAAAAATGAAGAAAACAAACACCAGTTTAGAAACCATTACTGAAAAGCCCCATATATCCTCAGATTAGATCCAAGATCTGATTTTATCTTCAAATATTCAGTGGCCAACAAAAGAAAGAAAAAAGAGGAACACTTGCTATAACACTAAAAGAAAGTGTTTGATCATTCACATTTAACTCACCTAGCTTATGGAGGTTTTACACAAAGTTAACAATAGTGTTGCTTTAGAGAAGTTATCTTTAAAAAAAAAGTAGCAGGTAAAGAATATATATGGCCCAAAAATAGAATTATTTTTTTTCTGTCCTTGGAGAAAATTTTTGAGAAAACAACATAAAATAGGACTGGTGAGGGGTTTTTTCCCAGCTTGTGTGGAGGATAACTTACACATACACAGTTTTGTAGGGGAGACTCTTATGAGAAAGGAATGACACAGAAACTTACTGCAACACTGGTCACCGCTGCCAGTTCTACTTAGAGACCTCAGGCAGTAAAGGAGGATTCTAAAATCCCTTGTGCAGCTGACACTCGAGACTATAGATATATAAGAATTCTGCAAGTCTTGACATTATTTAGATGCGTGAGAGTTATTTCTTCACATCCACAGAAGTATCAAAAAAATTTCGAACAGACTGAGCATCTTGGACTATTGTTCAAGTTCACACAAATGAAAAATGACACATTCTTTTGCCTTAATCCTTGAGAGCTCACTCTTGTCGTAAACCTCAGAGCTCACTGGGTATTTCTCAACAACACTCATGTCCCACAAGATTACAGCTTTTTTTGAGAGTGAGTTCACAGGAGAGGTAAAGGCATGAAACACTGCCATCAAAAAAAGAGCTCTAACTTAGGAAATAGGATTCAGAAGTTCAACTCCTTCCTCATTTCTTTTCCACAATTAACTATTCCTCAAGCAAAGCCTAAAAATAATTTTTCATAATACAACAGATCTAAAAATGGTAGCTTGATCTCTCTGAAATGTAAGTGTGGAAGGAGTACTATTTAGCAGTTTCAATAGAAAGACATTCCAAAACAATATAATCCAATTCAGGTTTTTGAAATATGTAAAAGTAGAGCTTTTGTTACCGTATTAATCTAACTCAGTACAGCACCCATGGATATATATTTGCTGTTCAGCATTCTACTGAAAACTTGAAACTCCCTACACAATCTAAAATAGTCAAGAACACAAAAAATAGCCTTTCTTCACTATAGCAGCACTACTGTAAGCTCTCCTAAAATGTAGGGTATAATTTAAATGCTATTCCCTTTGAAGTGTTTATATCCTCTTTCCTCCAAAAAACAGATGAATTTTGACCATAATGAATTAAACTAATTCAGTCTATATACTAGATATTTATATGAGGCTACTTCAGTAATTTCCAGACGGCAGTCTTTAATCATCGGAACACTAAGATTCACTCCCTCCCTGCAGCATCAATCTCTGTGCAGAAAAAAAAAAAGAAAGATACTTTAGTTTCACTTTGAAGCATGCAAAAATGTTAGTTGGAAGATAACACTAACAGCAAAGGTGGCAGTTTCTATTCCTAGCCTTCCATGTATCACATAAACTAACTCATATCCGACTTATTTCTAGGACTTTGGCCCAAGCAAAGCACATATGTCAGTTTGCTTCTCACAGTTCTTCCGTATGTCACATACACAAGCCTCTACAAGGGAGACAGCTAGATACAGCTTAAGTAAAAAAATTTTAAGTTTCTCTCATTTCAGTCACCCTTCTACTTGGAATCCAAAGCTTTTCCATTCAGACTGCCAATAAAATCCAGAGGTACATCTGCCACTCACCTCCAAAACCACCCATTTTTTAAAATGGGTGTTGTCCACGCTTAAGGAGAAGGCTTTTCTGATTAAGCATCATGGATCACTGTAATTTCAACAAACGGGTTTGACTGTGGATATTCATTCACTCTTTCTGCGGCATTGATTTCAATGGAGAAAGACCAGAACAATTTATCACCAGGTCTCAAACAAAAGCATGTCAATTCATAGTCAGGTACACCACATGGAAATAGTTTTACGTTATTTAACATCACCTTTTGCTGTTGCTTCAGTTTCTTGTTTCCTAGGTTTTCCTATAATTATCACTGCTGTGGAAAAATAAAAGGCCGGTGAAGGGTCTAGAGAACAAGTCGTCTGAGAAGTGGCTGAAGGGGCTGGAGTTGTTTAGGCTGGAGAAAAGGAGGTTTGGGGAGACCCTAGCACTCTCTACAACTGCCTGGAAGGAGGCTGTAGTCAGTCCCTTCTCCAGAGCAACAAATGACAGGATGAAAGAAAATGACCTCAAGTTGCCCCAGGGAAGGTTTAGGTTGGATATTATCAATTTCTTCACTGATAGGGTTGTCAAACACTGGAACAGACTGCCCAGGGAAGTGGTTGATTTACGGTCCCTGGAAGTATTTAAAAGATGGATAGGTGTGGCACTGAGGGACATGGTTTAGTGCTGGACTTGGTAATGTTGAGTTCATGGTTGAACTTGATGAACAAAGGGGTCTTTTCCAACCTAAATTATTCTTTGCCTCTTTCTTTCTTTCAACAAACCTAGCAGACTCATTTTTTGTGTTTGGAAAGACCACTAAAACAGCACCAGCAGAAGAGGGAGTTGAAGAGCAGAGGGAGGAGAGTTAACAAAGAGGATGAATTCAGCTTCCCTAAATGACCAGGCAACCCTGCACTACAAAACAACTGCAATAGCTGCCCAATGGAAGCAGATAAAATGGTGTCCGCTTTTTGGACAGGCATTTATCCAAGAACAAGATTTAAAGAACCAAGTACCAATTCTTTCCTGCTGGAAAGGCATTCAGATTTCTGTACCAAAACAGAATAAAGAGACTTGCAAAATTTTCACACAAAACATTCAGCTCACTATGAAGGGGAAAACCTAAAAAGGAACAAATAAATCCCAATATGAAAACCCCAGTCTCATCATTAAAGAAAGGCCATGGCTGAACTAAACTGAGCCACATAGTAAGACTGTGTCCAAGTTTCTCTTGCCTTCTCTGAGCAGTGACTGCGTCAATCAAACATTTGGAAAGTCTTTACTAATTTTTAGAAGTCCCACATGAAATTTTGTAATTTTCCTTTTTTTTTCTTTAATTCCTTTACGTTTGCTGTCTTATTCAATTTTCTCCATAGATACAATAGAATTACCTATTCTAAAGCTTCCTCTAGCATATGCCAGTGTAAGAGCACCAAAAATCTGATTCACCTGCATATTAACAGAGTTTGGTGCAGGCCAGGAAAATGCCTCCTGTCTTCTCCACTCAACAAAAAACCTGCAGACTCTGCAACACCACATTATTTACCTAATGTTATTTGTCTCAGATCTGGAGAAGTTTGTTTTAAATCCCAGCTTCTAGAGAGCAGAATCAAGTGGGAAGGGTACCTTTCATTCAAAAAGAAACCAATGCTTTTTTATACCTTAATTTTTTGGAGTTTGGCTATACCTAGTAGAGGAGGGGGGAAATCCCAAACTCTTTAATGTTTCTTGATTTTATACGTGACTATTTTTGTTCACAAAGACTGTAGATGGCAACATGAAACAAAGTATATTAATTTATTATTGACTAGCATTATTCTAGATTCATAACCAGTCAAAGAGTCAGCAGTGGTATGGGGTGCAGTCATGCTGTCTGCCTAAGCTGTGTATCCTCCGGAGCACTGAAAATCCTGACTCTTTCCTACTGTTTTGCTTAAGCTTCTAAGAATCCTTAGAGCAGACCTGCCTGCCGACTCTTGCTGAAGACAACACACCCTCAGTTACAAAGAAATTCAGTTGTACACTTCAATGCCTGCTAATCAGTCTTGACGATGCACACAGAAATTAAGTCTTGCCTCCATAAGGGTGTTCTCTCCATCATAGAAATTAAACTGAAAGAAAGAAAACCAGAGTGACTCCTTCTCAAGTCAATGGAAGAGATCGGTAGTAGGGACATTAGCAGGGCCATGGAATTCTTATCTCTGCATTTCACCTTTGCTGGCCCCTCTAGTTCCAGGGGCAGCCATGACATTAATGCTTACTCAGGAACTTAGGTGGGATGTTCAGCAACAGACACAGGCTGAGGTTCTTTCCTATTTTCTTGTCATGAGAAGACCATCTGAATTTGTTTTCACATCTGTCACTAGAAAGTACAGGTAATATAAATGCTAGAGTAAAGGTGAGCAAGGAGCCAGCAGATAGCAGCCAGCATAATAAAAAATACCAACTGAATTGGAACTAGTCATTCATTCATATATTTCCAGCGTAAGATGAAAAACTGTGCCAACTACAAACTCCACAAAGCAAATGATACTCCATCAATGCCACAGGGAGTAAAACGTTTCGCTGAAAAATAGAGATGAAGACCAATATCATTATTATAACAACACAAATAAATGGCTCCATGAATAGGCACCCATTTAGCACTTAATATTGCAATAATACATTTTTGCTGCTCTTCCATAGAGAAGCTATGCAATACTAAATGAGAATTATTTTACTGTGTGAGTGACCACACACTGGAACAGGTTGCCCAGAGAGGCTGTGGAGTCTCCCTCACAGGAAATACTCAAGAATTCTCTGGACACAATTCTGTGCAAGGTGCTCTAAGATGGCCCTGCTTCAGCAGGGAGGTTGGACCAGAAGATCCATTGTGGTCACTTCCAACCTGGCCCATTCTATGATTTTCATTATGTCACCATAAAATTTTAAAAACCATCCATAAGTTAAAAGCCTGCACCACTAGTGAAATCAGATGAGCTGTGATGACTGGAAACATATTCTATCCTTCCTTTTCAGCTGCTCGTTGTTGTCTACAACAGATTCCTACCATGACTGCTTAGCCAAGGGAAGGTCTCATGAGATTGATTTGTCCTCATCTATAAGTAAAACCAGCCAGCTTGATGTTTACTGTGCTCAAGTGTGAGCCTCCAGTTGCAGCTCAGATTATAACATCAGCAAACCCAGATGGTACCCAGATGCTGCTCACCACCCAGCCCAGCCTGCTTTCTCTTCCTACCTGGTAAACTTTATTTACTTCTCAGGCAGGCAGGCACAGCCTTGCAGAACCCAGGTCAGCCAGAATGGCTTCAGTTACCCAACAAGAGGCCAAGCTTACATGGGCAGAAACCCCTGTGTGCCCAACCTGTGAATGAATGCCTGACCTCAGCCTTGAACTGTTTCAGCCAGTGAACAGGCCCTTGGAATCAGAGTAGGTTTCAGGGGATGGCTGACAGGAGCTGATGGCTTGCTAGTATGGAAAGGACCAGCCCATTCCCAGTCATATCTTTCCCCCCCCCCCACCTTATCCTACATAGGACAAGGTCTGGCAATTAATCATTTCACTATGGGGTTAAAAGAGCTCAATGAACAACTTCAAAACTACCAAAACATCGGAGAATTTTCTGCCAGCTGGTAGGGAGGCATGCAGCCAAGAGTTGGGAAGAGCAGGTATCAGGTCTATCTCTTTTAGTGACTAAGTGCTAGTAGGCTAGCCTAGCCCCTCTTAGCATGGTATTCTGTGTCTTGAGGTGAATTGTTCTACATAAAATACAATGTATTGTCACAACAATAAGAACCAACAGAGCACGAGAAGTTTTGAATCCGCCGAAGAGCTGCTTTTATCTCTATTACCCAGAGGCTCAGCCTTCCTTGTGCTCTTTCCCATCCTCTGGAGCCACTGGAAACTCCTCTCTCAGAGGTTCTGCCCCTCTACCTAACATTTTCTGAAGAGTGCTAGGTCTTTGAAACTCTCCAAGACATCTTAACTTCCCTCAGTTACAGATAGGACAGCCAAGCTATCCTGGGGAATATTTGCCATTCTCAGTCCATTGATGACTGATTCTGTCACTGCTGTTTGTCAGAAGACGTGAATGTTGGGATGAATAAATGCTATCCTGAATGTATATTCTGGCAAAATTATTAACTAATTAATATTATGTGCGGCAAACAAAAACTTGTTCAGCACATGGTATTTATAAATTACTCTCTGCAACTACGAATCTGTCACACTACCGAATCAGTTAATTAAGTCATTTAGTGATCAGAGCCAGGAACTCAGATTAGAGACTGCTGAATACTGATGTAATCAGCAATTCAGTTGCTGCACAATAGTTCAAAACATTCAATTTTGCACCTTGGCAAAACTCAACATGCTCATCTGTGAAAAGGATGCCCTGCTTGCTTTGCAAACATCCTGCACATTTAAATTAGCCTTGAATAAGAGCACCTAAACATCAAGAGTTTCTCCTAGACACAGTTCAGTGGATTTTATCTTCTAAACACTAGTAAGAGATATTTTTCAAGAGTAGATTTAACTCTTCTGCACAGCTCCAACCTGGTAAAATGCCATACATTTTCCATATGCTAATTATTCTTTAGTAAGGCCATTTAATGGCAACAAACCTGTTTTTCAAGTAAATGGATAACAGCCCTACACATGTGAAAGGTAACAAGTATAAATTTTAGGCTATATAATCTGAACTCACGGTCAGGATCATGCTGAAATTGCTCAGTAGTAAAAAAAAAAATAAAAACAACAAATCCCCCATATCCCCCATAAAACTTGGAAGTTTTATCTCCTGATGACACAATAATGTAGGTACCACTGCAAAAGTAAACTGGCCTAACTGCCAGGAATTGTAAGCAGCCCAAAACTAATGTGTTGCAGTTGGTTGTCAGTACCATGCCACACATCTGAGAGCAAGAGAAAGGGAAGTGATACAAGTGGCCTTGCAGCAGTTGGAGTTGGTGATAGGGTGGTGATGAATACTAATCATTAGTATGACAGAACAGATGTTGCAGGCTTGTGGTTTCACTTCTATATCTACCCTTTGCAGGCAACAAATGGCGTGCATGTAAGGACATGAGAGAGCAGAGATGCATGGGAGATTTGGCAGCTTTCTCGTTTTCCCCTCGCGTGCACACCCTGGCGTAGGTCAGTCCCAATTTACATGAAGAGAAATTCATGCCACAAGGGCTGTGATGTGGCCCACTGTCAGCTTTCTGTGTCTGCCTACCAGAGACACTGACATTCCCACAGCTAAGAGAGGAGCACTGGATCTCACAGCTAGGACATGGCCTGAAGACCACGATTAGCACTAACAAGGTCACAGGAAACAGCTTTGCTGGATTTGTGTAATACCCACCTCCCATGTGGAAGCGTTCAGCCAAAGCTCTCCAAGTTGGGAAAGTGGAGGGGGTGGAGTGATAAGACAACTAATATAACTTCTTAGAAGTGTTGCTATTTACACCTTTATACAGTTACTGCTTGTCTACAGGGGGAAATCACGCTGTTTATGTTCACACATCTAACTTAGGTGGTTGAGTGATAAATCTAGACTTTCTGGCCAAGGAAACCAGATTCAGAATAGGTCTGGTTGTTTTGGCTCATAATTACAACTGACAAATCAATAAGAAAAGAAATTGGGTCAACAATTTTTCAGCAGTGCAAAGCTTTAAATCCTCAGAGCAATAACACTCCAACACCTACTTTATTCTACATTACACCTCTGCTTCCTGTCCCAGTTACACCACCCTCCTTCAGAGGCACTGTTTCTTCTGCCTCTGCTCTTACCACCCTAGTCAGCTGGTCCATTTTCAGTTCTCCTTCAGTTCCCCATGCATTTTGGGCTTATCTTGCTGGGTGCTCCAGTGACGTCTACGACCTAAAAGTATCTTTGTGAGGAATAAAGGGGAACATCCGGAAGGTGGAGAATGTACCTTGTTGCAGAGGCAGTGCTGTCAATCATGATCCACTTACAGGAAAATGGGTTGTCAGCAAAGGGGGCTTCACTGAACAACACAAACCTCTCCAGTTTCACTTGTGGGATGGCCAAAACTCCTACTTCAGGCATCTAAGCAGAATGACTCAGTTTAGAAAGTGTTGCTAAGACCTGCCAGCATATCTCTCTGTCAGAGCGGGCTGTCTCATCTCATCTAATTTATTAATGTTCCTCAAATTTGATTAAATAACCTAAGAAAATATCTCTTGGAGAGCATCCCATTGAAGTGCACATCACAGCTGGAGATTCTCTGTATCTCACATGGTGATCGACACATTCCCAGCCTTTCTGTGACAAGAACCTCAGATTCTATTCTCGCTCTCTAGAAACAATCTTTGTCCCTCCACATACCTATACTCTTTCACTTAAAGCCAGAACTTTTCTCTTTTCCCATCTCATTCTTCTATGGAAACTTCTTGCCTATCCTTTTGTGAAGGACCATGCTGTGACTCTAGTGATGTGATTAGTTACCCACATAACAAGAGACCAAGAAATTGTGTATCACTGGACAGAGAATTCGCTGTTCCTATGATCAAGGAGTATTGAATCTTAGAAATTTATGATGTGTTTATTTTCTTGTTGCTGCTCTGAAGTGGGGAGACACTACTCCTTCCTGCAGAGGCACAGACAGCTACTGCAGACATACCTAAATGACTGGGGTCTTGCAAAGTGTCCCACAGTTTTGATCCTCTTGATGTCCATATCAAAAGCCCAAAAAAAAAAAAAAAAAAGTGTGAGGCACATCAGAAAATGCTGTGTGCAGAGCTGTTGTCTCAGCAGTCATGAATGGTCAGGGCTAGCAGCTGCACTTGGGAAGTGATCCTGGTTCAAACATACCAAGCGTGATCAGTATCCTCTCTGAAGCAGACATCAAGAAATTCCTCAGTTCTTAGGGTGTGTGTGCTGCTTTTGAGTTTAGGTCACAACACTGGGTAGCTGACAATTATTACATGAAACAGCCTCCATCCCACACTCTCCAGAATTAATTCTGTAAAAGCCTTTGCAGTTTCTAAGGGAGATAGCACATCCACCCCTGCTCTGTTCACCCTCGGGTGGTCTCTCACTTCACTCCACAGAGGATTCCACCTCCATTTATTGCTGTTATTTATTCATCCCCCAGTGGAAAGTGAGGGGACTTTACTCCCACCTGAGACAGAAACAAACAGGCCAAACACCATTTGGCATGGTTAAGAATTGTGCTCCCTTTTTTCCAACTCAGAATTCAGTTGAAGATGACCAGAACGCAGCTGTGCTGTTCTACATTCATCTGATCCGGGTTTATGGAGGAAAATAGGCACGGAAAGAAAGATTTCCCTGGAGAAGGCATCACATATAGAGCACTATGGTCCTGGAAGAATTCATCTTTTCTTTTTGTACTATGCCTGGAATGTTTACATGTTAAAATCATCTAACAGCACAGCTTACTGACTGTTCTCTCCATCTGATGACTAACTTATTTTTGTGGGATCACACCGAGAACTGGGAAGTAAAAAGCAATCCGAGACAGTTTTCAGAAATTTTCCTCTGTGGTTTGACATCCAGACTGACTCTCTTTGTGTTTAGCCAGGTGAAGATCTAGCTCTTCCTAAAGCTGTAGCTGAAGAAATAACCAACAGCACCTCTGCTATCCAAGGCAAAAATTCCAAACCATTTCATTTGTACTTGCTGCTGCAAGTGAGCTGGCCACCATCAGACAGGGAAGCAGAGTAACCAGTTAGCTGAATTCTCAGCCTCTTTGTGATATGTGCACCAATACTGAAACTCTTTGGGGGTGTAAATCAAATTTCCATAGGCATATACTCAGGACCATGCCACTTTGCACTTCACAGAACTTTGATGCCCAGAATGCAGGCAAGATGAAGACAAAGCTAATTATCTACAGAAAGAAGTATAGCAGGAATTTTCTCCTATACAGCTGCAAATGGTCACACAGGGGCTTTAGGCAGTCTAGACCTGTGCAACCAAATTCTCAATACACCCAGCTCTGTACCACTTCAAATGATACCCTGAAACCCCTAACTCTGTTCCAAACTACTTTGGTGTAGCTGGAATTCCTTCCACTCTTTCAGTTTATTCGGAGTTACTAGCTATTTATTCTGATAGACTCTAACACTGGACATGAAAACAAACAGGAATTCATTATGGTGACCCTGTACAAAATCCACCCTTGCTGTTTTCCTCAGAAGTTAAATTTGTGTTTAAATTTTCAGTACTTATAAATATTTATACCAAGCTTTCAATGTTTTTTTGCAACCACATCTCTTAGTTTGTTATGCTACTTGTATTTTCAAGGTGATTTCCCACTTGCAGAAGCAGGTCAGAAAATTTCCTTACATCCAAGGAATCACTTGGCAGTTAGAAAACTCTATCAGTGACCACAACAGAAGATTCCTTAATTACTGGTAGTTTTTAGGAAAAAATGTGGTAATAACCTTAAATTATTCTAAATTAAATGGGAAGAGACTTCCACTTAATCAGATTAAGCAACTCATTGTTAAAAAACAAAACAAACAAACAAAAAACCCCACACCAAAAAAAAAACCAAACCAAAAACAAACCAACTGAAAAAAAGGCCACAATGAAAAGAATAAACAGGGAAGCCACAGGAAGACAATCAGTCATGGAAGACACATTTTGCCCCTTCCTAATTTTCCTCTGTAAGTTGTAAATGTTAATGAAGCTACTAGAGGGATCACTGCCACCCTTGAATTCATTACTGTTGGAGGGAGAAGAGGAAGTGGAATTGAATAAAAGTCAACACTATCTGAATGGCATTGTCACACAGCAACACAACACAACAAATTTTCCCTGCAAACTACTGCTGCTATAAGATGATAAATCCTGGAGTTACCCTAATTAAAACCAGATGAATAGGAGTTGAAAATGACAGAATACTTGTCCTCTGCATTCAGCTCAATCGACAGTCACACTGGAATGACAGAACAGGACCACAGACAAAATGCTGTGTTCACAGCCTGTCAGAGACAGGGCAATCTTTCCATTTCTTTCTCTGCTCTAAGTCTCAGCCCATGGCACACCTCTGCTGGAACTCAGTCCATTAAGGACTGCTCTATTTGGAACAGCAGCAACATACTTCAGGCATATAGGCAACCAGGTAGTTCCATAATAGGCTACAAAATATTTTAAACCATCCATATTTTCTTTTATTAGCTAATTAGTTCTCAAGTAACAAAAGATGGCAAGTCAGAATTGCATATATTTGCCGGTCAGTTAAGACCTGTCTATGTACTTCCGCAAAAACAGTTTTTCCGATCTGAAAACATAATTCTTGTTACAGTAATACTCTTACTTCACTTCCATGTTTCTTTTTTTTTCCTTTATTTTTTTCCTCAATTTTGAATTCACAGTTTTAGTTACATTAACTGTTTCTATCCAGAATCATTGCAGTGCTTTCCTTGGGAAACCCAGAAATCAGCTTTTTCATTCAAATTTTCTTGCAGGGAAAACTTCCGCCTTCACAATTAGCTCAGTTCTTAACCGAGAGAGTAAAATATTGATTAAACTTCTCAACACAATTAACATCTCTTTTTCATGCAGCTATCTTAGATTAGGACACCTCCTTCTGAAAAGCACAAATATTGGTCTGATATACAGACATTTACATTACCACAAAGTCAATCATTACCTTCAACAGGCTTTAGAGGAAAACTTCAAATGTGTAAAAGCTGTGGCACATCTTCCTGTTTTTCTCACAGAAAAAAAGTGAGAAACCACTGATAAGAAAAATCTAAGGCTGTCCAGAAATGTGATCTATGCTAACATTTATCAAAATATTCTCATTTATCTTGGAAGGATGCCGTTGCCTTATACATGCTTAAATTGAGACAGTACTTCTTGAAGATATAAAATTCACAAATATTACACTGATGTAATTATATAAGGTGCTACATCTTTCACAGGGTTGTACATGCCTCTGTTCACTCAATCTGCTTCCTGACCCACCCACAAAATCCTGACATGATTCATCCTTCTTATGACCAGATTCAGACTCAAAATGAAAAGATGCAAATTATGGTTCTCTCAGTACAGATGTCTTTCCTCAAAATCATCCGTGCAATGTAAATCTTAGGAAAAAATTTTCCATAATGGAGGAAGCATTTGCTCATCTTGAAATCTAAGGTCCATTTGGTAGGAGCAACACTTAAATTAAGTGTTGCTTTTATTTTTTTCCCTTTCCAGCTGCATGCAAGTTTGTCATGCGCTCTAGTCATGTCTGCTGGTGTCAGCACACAGTTCCAGATCAAGCCTTATCATCTAACATAGTCAACACAGAACTTCTCTGTTACACTCTATTATCTCTCAAGCTTGATGAAGTTCTGCTATCATTACCCACCTCATTTTATGACAAATGGAAATTATTTTAGCAATAATTTCTGCAGATCTTGTATTCACTCCCTCAAAAGCTTTTCATGTCTCAAATTTGGAGATGGTGATCTGATAATTTAGTATTGTTTTTTCTCAACTAGGTTTTCAAAACCTGGCAGGCCTAGTAAGGAAAAATACCAAGCAATATTTCACCCTTTTGGATCAGGTTGGGGTGAAAAGCTTACACCAAGCTGATTCATATTCAGAAAACCAACCACAGAAGTTACTGCATACTCCTTTTTTCCAAGTAATATCCTACTGATCAGTGCTAGAAACCCTGACTCCATTTCCTGTTGAGGTTTTTTCAAGCACATGGAAAGTTTTTTTTACAATAAGGTCAATGCTGAAATATATCATGAAATCACAAAATAATTTAGGTTGGAAGGGAGCTAAGGAGGTCATTCAGTTCAACCTGCTGCTCAGAGCAGGGCCAGCGATGAGATCAGGCAAGGCTGCCTAGAGCTCTCTCTGCTCAGGTCTTGACAACTTCACGGGGTAGAGACTACACAAGCTCACTGGCTATTCTCCTCCACTATGAGTCGTCATCATGATGAAAGAACAATTCCTTCTACCCAGTTGTACTCTTTTACATTTCAGTTTATTTCTCTCACCTCTCAACTTCTGATCATGCACATCTATGAAGAGACAGGATCCATCTTCTCAACGATCTCCTCAAAGGTATTGAGAAAGGTTACTATTAGATTTCTCCAAAGCCCTCTTCTTCAGGCTAAACTCACCAGTTCATTGAGCCTTTCCTCAAGGGTATATCCTCCAGCCCCCTGACTATCTGATGATCCTCTGCTGAGCTTCCTCCACTTTGTGCTTTGCTTGTGTTAAATGGCCCAAAACTGAATACTGGTGGTGTAGATGTGGACTGACATGAGCTCAGTAAAGGCAGAATAAACCATTCCTTCAATTTTCTGTCTGTGCTCCTCTGTAGTGGTACATCTTCCCTAATTCCTTCCCCTCCCCCTCCAGGCTGCTCTATGATGTGAGAAATGCTTATTAGATCTCAACCTTGATGAATTGAACTTGGGCTGAGCCCCTCTTGAGCCTCTCAAAAACCCTGTCTGTTCCCAGGGAACTAGTGCTGTCTAACAAGCTCCTGTTTGTTGAAAAACAGCTTTGATAACTTATTTTTCTTGCCTGAATAATGACCCAAGTGGAACATTTTTGTTATTGAACTTGCAAAGAAAGTTACGGACCCAAATTTCAGCCTGGATGGAAAATTACTACGACTAAAGCTCATGTCCTTGTAACCCTATAAACAGAGGTCCAAAATGAGACCCTTTGAAACCCCCTGCACTGCCATGGGCTGCAACCAGCAACCTCCTTCTGAGCTGGACACCTCTTTAAGCCAGCGCACTCTCAAGTTTGCTATACTTGGAAGATTGCCAAACCGTGATGATGGATCCTGGGCTGATACTCCTCACTCCTCGAGACTCAATCCTTCACACACCAAGAAGATGCGAAGGCATCCAAAATGAGTATTTCACTGAATTTAAGGGGAGATTTTCATAGGTACTCATATAGATTCTTCATGTCTCTGTGTAGGCAAGTGTGCATATGCTATAGCAAATGTACTAGGAATGTTGCTCTCCCAGATTCTGAAGTACTTTAGATTTGTAAGTTACTGTTGTGGTATAGTAAATTCTATACGAATCCTATGCTAAATTGCTTAACTTGTTATGGATTAAGTTTAAGCTGAGTTTAAGTTAAATTAAGTGCTCTTGGGTGTAAACTGTTGATCAAGTCTGGGCTCAGTTTTGCACAGGAGTCTACTCTGAACCTTGTGACTCAACAGGAGAATCTTGTGTATTCCTTTTTATCCTTATCCTTTCCTATCCTTTTCTCTTTTCCCAGCCTCCACATAGATAGTTTGGGTTTTGTTTTGGTTTGCATTGATTGATTTTAGATTTTTGAGTGCTTTTTCTTGGTGTGCTTTAACCATCTAGTAAGTAGTAGAGTGAACCTTGCCAATGAACTTTCTCGTGCTGTTGCTTTTATATTAAAGCTGATTTTGCCCATACCCGTACCTTTGCTGGTGATTCTTTAAGTGACCTTAAAACACTAATCCTCAACACCCTGTTAATACAGCCCCATAAGCCATTGGCCTTCTGGCTGCCAGGGCACTCCACTGACTCATATATAATTTGCTGTCTACCTGCAACTCCAAATCCTTTGCAACAGAGTTTCCAGCCTGTGCTGTTGCAGAAGATTCTTCCTTTCCAGGAGCAGGACTTTTAAATTTTTTTTTTTTTTTTTAATTTTTAAGGACCACACCAACCTGTTCCTCCAATTTGCCTAGGTTCTTCTGAATGGTAGACCTATCATCAACCATCTCAGCTCTTCCCAAATTTGGTGTTAACTGCTAACTTCATGAGAGAACATTGTTGCCTCCTTTAGGTCAGTTACTGGAAATTAATTAGTTACTGATCTTAAGAATGTTGTCTTCTCAAAGACAGTAGCTTCCTGCTCTGGAAGGAATCTTAAATGCAGAAAAATGTGTTAAATTTTTGAAAGGCAGCAATTCCTAGATAAGACAAAAAATCAATTGCAAAATCATTTGCTGAAATAACATCCAGACCTCTTAATTCTTGTTCATTTTGGTAATCGTGTTATGTTTGGCAAAGAAGAATTGATGCTTGCAGACTCAGCATTTACTGCTGGCATAAATACATAACACAAGGCACAGAAAATTTTTGTTTCTGCTAGAGAAATGCTACTCACCTTTCCAGTCTTCAGCCAAACAAAATGTTGCTGGAACATACCATTCCTTCACTTGGCCAATAACAGAGGGCTGATAGCAAAAAATACATCCAATTTTGTTTTCCTTTAGGAGTATCTGTTCAGTTGAAGTAATAAAACCTAGACCCATATTGAGGACAGAAAAATGTCCTTGAACTAGAATACACAGAGGCTAAGTCTTCTGCAAAAAGAAGCAATTAGGGAAATGATATAGTGAAAGATAAGCATGAAGTAGCCTCAGAAGATTCCACCTCATTTTAACACCTTTCCTTTACTTTTTTATTGTGCTACAGAAGCATTATATTTAACTGGTGGCACCTTACCATGTCTATCACTTTTGTGTTTTCCCTTTGTAATGTCACAAAGAGTTTTACAAAGAGTTTTACAAAGCAATATACAAAATATACAGACATCACTTTTTAATGCACAGAACCCCTACTTGTAACAGCAACAGCACATCCATCTAAGGCTAATCCATGAAAGGCATTGCCAATAATCCTCTTTCTGAACTCAAGCCATCTTATCTTTTCCATAGCAGAACAAGAGCTGCAATTGCAAGTTGTGATTGTGTCTTGCATAGATTTTTTTCTTTATTTTCCCTAGGCATTTTTCTGCAACTGAAGGAATATTTCACAGACAGGTTAATAATCTGGAACCTAGAAGGCCTGTCTCTTGCAGATACTCTGGGACATTCTGATCACATAACACATTCTGTGCCTCTTTCTTCTCTTGTCCTTTGCCTGTTTGGGCTGAAGATGTTGTATGACAGAGTCTCATATAAGTGCAGGTCACATACGAACAATAAGACTTTTTATTGGCAGCTGTTTTGCAAACCAAATGATCCATGAAATACTATTCTTCCTGAGACTTGAGATCCTCCACCACTTCTGATACAAAAATGTATTAGCCCTCCTGAAATTACAGTACTCATGAAAGAAAAGAAAAAAAAGCAAGCTACCTTTTGCTTAGTCATTCCAGGCTACAGATTAGGGAAATGGCAAAAAGTATAGGGTTCATCAGTCCCATTATTGGCAACAAACCAGCATTGTTGGGATCCGTTTCTCTCACAAGACACAAGGAAACAGCAGCAATGGTATCTGCAAAGTACAGGCAGAGTAGGACACCTCCAATTTCTCCTCCTCTTCCCTCAGGAATAAAACAAAACCAGCAGTGCGGACAGTGCAATTCTTCAGTATTTCGGAGAAGATGCATTCAGTCACCTGCTTGGTATAGTAATAACCTTAAAGTTCTTCTTTGCAAAGTGTCTACTCAAAATGAGCTAAAATACTAAGTAGCATACTCCTATCCAATCCCTTCCAGTCATGTCCATCACACTCCCTCTTTAAAAGAAAACAAAAAAAAGCAACAAAAGCCAATGTTGTAAGACTTTAGGGCCTTTTCTTGTCTGCCAGCACAAGTAAACACAAATATAAAATTCTTATCTGAATGCAATGAATAATAAAACAGGCCTTTAAAAAAGTGCTTTGAGGTTACCTCAGAGGGTGTTATGGCTGCAATTTTTGCTGGAATCGCGTTTTTCTTATATGGACCTAAGATTAGGAAATATGAATGTAGACAGACTGTCAAGGAGGCTGTCAGCTCAGCATCACAAGCAAATTGGTGTATTTTGATTCTATGGTTGTTGTATGATACCTGCCCACACCGGAATAAAACTGCAACTCCAAGCACTTTGCTCACTTGCACGCCAAACAAAAAAATGTTCTTCAAGTATATGTTGCACTTATATGCTAAAAGTCCAATCATAGCACTCAGCTGCTGGCAACATAAAATTACTGCTATTCTCAGAACTGGTACACAGTAAAACATCACAGGAAGAGGCTAGGTCAGAAAATGTGTATGCATTGAACAGTTACGTCTCTTTGAGAAATGTTGCCAAAAAAGACACAAATCTCTGAGATGATCAGTATTGTCTACAAGTCAAAATACTTGTTGTGGCAGTACTTCAATCACCAGAAAATGCCCAGACTTTGCCTGAAAAATATGGCACCCTGCCTTACATCAGCTCCAGTCCAGTGGCTTGTGATGAATGACATTTTCAGTAGCCAACCCTGTCAAACACCACAGTGAGTCAGCAAGATGCAAAGATGAAAACCCACTGAAACAGTATGATACTAGATGGATTTGCTACAAAACTTCTCTAATGAGTACTGCGCTGAAATGATAAAACAGAACTGAAGGATGTGGTAAATAAGAAAAAGTGCCCAAAGGTTAGGAGACAGAAGAGGAGCAGCAATGAGAAGACAGCTATGAGACTGGATGGTAGTCACGGGCAAAGCTAACGAATACAAAGAAGGCTTTGTTCCCTCACTGAACGCCAGACAGCAAGAGACATGAACCAGATCTGCGCATCTTAACTTTACCTTAGCAGCTGGCATCTGTATCCGGGAAATGCCTCTAATACATATGAATTTACACATATTGGAGAAGTGGCAGAAATGGTGAGAACAGTGAAGGGACAAGCAGGTGACAGTGTTTGGTTCAGTCCTTCCCGAGCTACTAACCAGAGAAGGAAAAGAAGTGCAGCCAGTGGAGTGTGATTTAACATTGGTGGGATAAGATGACTGACGTCCCAGCTGCCTGTGACCAGGTTTGAGCGACACCAACCTGTCCTTCTCCTGGTATCACAATGAACTACAGAAAGACAAAGAATGAGGTTATTAGTAACTAAGAGAGACAAGCAGGCAGAAGCATACAGACATTCCTAGAACCCAGTATCAGCAAGGACTGAAGCTGGCCAGTGTGAAGCTTGACCCACTGCTAGAGGCAAAGAGATCTAGGGGAAAGGGATGCTGCTGAAATCGCACAACTGTCACTATTGAGAAGCAGTGAGGAAAGGCTAGAACAGGGTGATTTTAGTGCTTACAGTTACATTGGAAGGTGGCAATGCCTGCCACCTAGTGACTCTAAGCCAAAGATACCACAGATCTTCGAAGGTTTTGTAGGAATGAGGTTTATAACAGCTGCTTTTAGGGTTCTTCATGTCAGGCAGCTACTGACATAACTATATAACCTCTCCTTGCAGTCAATGGACAGAAGCAGACGCTTCTCTCCACAGATTCTGAAAAGGCAGTCCCAGTGACCAGTTAGAAGTTATACTAGGCAAGAACAAAAACTTTGCTAAAATTTACATACATTTGGGCAACTTTAGGAAAAGAAGGCTGCCATTCTCACTCCATAACATAGAATCATAGAGTATCCTGTGTTGAAAGAGACCCACAAGGATCACTGAATCCAACTCCTGGCCTTGCAAAGGACCACACCATGTGCCTGAGAGCATTGTCCACATGCTTCTTGAACTCTGGCAGGCTGGTGCTGTGACCACTCCCCTGGGGAGCCTGTTCCAGTGCCCAACCACTCCCTGGGTGAAGAACCTTTTCCTAATATCCAGCCTAAACCTCCCCTGACACAAATTCAGGCCGTTGCCTCGGGTCTTATCACCGGTCACCACAGAGAATAGGTCACTGCTGCCCCTCTTCTTCCCCTCATGAGGAAGTTGTAACTGCAATGAGGTCTCCCCTCAGCCTCCTATTCTCCAGGCTGAACAGACCTGGAGATCTCAGCCACTCCTCATACCCTCTTCCCCTCCAGACCATTCACCATCCTCATGTCTCTCCTTTGGACACTCTCTAATAGTTTAATGTCTTTCTTATATTGTGGCACCCAAAACTGCCCCCAGCACTTGAGTTGAGGCTGCCCCAGTGCAGAGCAGAGCGGGACAATCCCCTCACTTGCCCAGCTGGCAATGCTGTGCCTGATGCACCCCAGGACAGGGTTGGCCCTCCAGTCTGCCAGGGCAGTGCTGATTCATACGCAATTTGCCATTTCAGAGCCCTCAGTTCCTTCTCCACAGTGTTGCTCTCCAGCATCTTGTTCCCCAGTTCACCACACGGTAGATCCAGGTGAGAAATAAGAAACCTGTTTGCAAGGTGCAAAGATTTGTTACAGTTTGCAGGTATGCCAGAAATTAAGTTACTAGGGAGCCATGGAGAGCCATCATGATGCTCAGACAAAATTGAGACCCTCATCGTAGAAATGTAAGATCTGTGGGTCTTGCAGAATGCCTGAAATTGTTCCCTTCTGTGTTCTTGCAGGAAAAAGAAAATATTTATTAAGAAAACAACAAAGAAAAAAATATGTTTTCTCTGAGGAGAATAGTCTTCAAAAATCCCAGGTACTGGTTTAGTATTGAAGTCAAAGGAACTGTAGCACTACATTGGATGATTGATTTGCAGACACATACTTATGATGAGTTTTATTTTGACCTGTGTGAGTATATCTTTACCTCTCAAGGACTTTTTTTTTTGCAAGTCTTCACAAAAGTGCATTTTTTATGTCTGCAAATGTATAGTATTCTAAAAGCAGAAGAAGAGTATTCAACTAGTGCTTATTTATCACGTGGTGATGGGGGCATTCATCATGATATTAAAGGAACCCTTCAAGATACAGGAAGATGGGATGTCTGTTTTAAGTTTTAAATAGCAAAATAGTTAGCAAAATAGTTAGCAATATAGTTTTCTGTATTAATAATTAATATCTACTCTTAACATAGCTGTGCAGTAATTAATCTTCCTAGAAATATCCTGATGGACAGCATTCCTACTAGAGGGCTTTCCCAAACACTACATGAAAGAGAATTTTTGAAAGCTCAGTTGATATAGTGGAAGCCCTAGCATTGAACATATGCTTAATTTGGTAGAAGACTGTCACTTTTTAATCAGTCTGCTAGAATTTAATTGTTTCAACTTACGCTACAGTGACCAGCACTATCTCAGGTTAAAGTAAAAATATTTTGGCTTACATATTCTATGCACTACACTACGCAGTACTGTCTCCATGAATGATAACTTACCAGGATCTCTTCAGAATGCCATTAGATCTCCTCATTTGGAAGCCAGGAACATGTATAGGAAATGCAACAATTATGAGCTTATTTCACTGATTCATGCACAAAATATTAACAACACATTTGCAGTGATGTTTGAATTTGCTTTACCTAATCATATTGCTATCACAGTTAGGGATTTAGAAACCAGATATTCAAAACAATTAGAGAACCCTTATTTGCTAAATATACTTTGCTAAAAACTTTTAAATTTAATTTTAAAATGATCAGATGTCTAATGTCATAAACCGGGGTTTGGAAAGAGATTCTGCAGATGAAGAGAAGAGCCTCAAATAGTAAATGAATTGTCAGTAAAACAATCAAGTCTTTTTCAAATCACTAAGATTTAGAAATCACTCCTCTCTTAACTGAAGTCAAATAACTGATTAGACACTGCTACTTGTAAATAAAGCCTCTGATCCTGTGACAAAGAATTACTGAAGCAATTATGTGATAGACCTAATATATAGCAACGTTACTATGATCCACTGTAAATGATAACATGGCTAGCCAAATCTAGTAATTCATTGTTATGTTCTGCAAACATTTTTATAATCATGAAACCAGGAATTTGAGAAGGAATTCCTCTGAAAGTTATGAAAAAAGCATCACAACACAGAATATTGAGGAAAAAGGTGAAAGAACTTGCCAAACCACTCCCAGCAGTTTACCAGCAGTTCTGGTTAACGGATGAAGTTCCAGCAGCCTGGAAATTGGCAAATATAATGCCTATTTTCAAGAAGGCTCAGAAGGATAATCTGGGGAACTACGGGCCTGTCAGCCTAACCGTGGTTCTGGGCAACGTTATGGAAGAGATTGTCCTGAGTGCCATTATAGGGCACATGCAGGACAAGCAGGACATCAAGATCAGCCAACGTGGATTTATGAAAGGCAGGTCCTGCTCGACCAACATGGTCTCCTTCTCTGATAAGATGACCCACTTGGTAGATGTGGGGATGATTGTGGTCTGTCTGGACTTCAGTAAAGCCTTTGATACTGTCTCCCACAGCATCCTCCTAGAAAAACTGTCTGCTTGCAAGTTGGTTGGGTGTTCTCTTCGATGCGTAAAAAGCTGGCTGGAAGGGCCAGGCCCAGAGAGTTATAATGAATGAACCTAAATCCGGTTGGTGGGTGGTCTCCAGCTGTGTTTCCCATGATTTAGTTTTTGTGCTGGTCCTATTTAACATCTTTGTTGATGATCTGGATATCGGGATTGAGTGCACCCCCAGTAAATTTGCAGACAACACTCAGTTGGGTGAGAATGTTGATCTGCTCAAGGATAGGAAGGCTGTGCAGATAGACCTGGACAGATTCCATCATTGGGCTGAGGACAACTCCATGAGGCTCGATAAGGCAAAGTCCTGGGTCCTGTACTTGCGTTACGACAACGCCATGCAGCACTCCAGGCTGGGGAAGGACTGGCCTGAGACCTGTTCAGCAGAAAGGGACCTGAGGGCGTTGGTCAACAGCTGTCTGAATACAAGCCAGCATGTGTCCAGCTGGCTAAGAAGGCCGGTGGCATCCTGGCCTGTATCAGGAATAGTGTGGCCAGCAGGATCAGGGAAGTGACCATCCCCGTGTACTCAGCAGTGGTGAGGCCTCACCTCGAGTACTGCATTCAGCTCTGGGCTCCTCACTTTAAAAAGGACATTGAGGAGCTGGAGCCTGTCCAACGAAGGGCCAGAACCCTCATGAAGGGACAGAGGATGTTTTATGGGGAACAGCTGAGGGAGCTGGGTTTGTTTAGTCTCAGAAGAGGAGGCTTGGGGGGACCTCATCACTCTCTACAACTCCCTAAAGGGAGGTTGTAGAGAGTGAGGGGAGGCCGGTCTCTTCTGCTGTGACTGCAGTGAGAGGACAAGAGGAAATGACCTTAAACTGAGACAGGAGAGATTCACGTTAGATATTAGAAAAATGTTTTCGCCGTTTGTGTGGTCAGGTATTGGAATATGTTGCCAAGAGTGGTGGTGGAGTCACCATCCGTGGAGGTGTTTAAAAGGTGTCTGGATCTGACACTTGGCGATGTGGTTTAGGAGTTACAGTGACAGTGCTTGGTAGATAGTTGGACTTTAATGATCTTAAAGGTCTCTGCCTACCTTGACAATTCTATGACTATCTATGATTATGCACTGTAACTATAAAAGAACTAGAAGCAAATAAAACATTCTATTCTTGCACAAGTAGAGCATTTCTCCATCAGGGTGATGTGACTGCACTAGCAACAAGTGAAGACATTAAATAACTGTCATTAATAACTTGGAAGACCATACAGGACAGATGAATCAGAGAAAATTCTGTGACAGCTGCCTAACCAAATCAAAGCATTTCAAGAGTCTGAGAGATTTAAAAATATGAATAAATTTCCCTTTGTTCAGTAGATACTAAATATTCCATCCCTGAGTGGCCCTACTCTTACTTGTGGAAAGCAAGAAGCACTGAGTCTCTGTTAAAGAAAAGGCATTAAAAATGTTGGATCTGTTTGTAACAGGGCACCAGGTGAGCAAAATTTTATTCTCGTGATTCTGTGAACTAGATGCTCAGAACTGACCATTTATGTGTCAGCAAGTTCTAAGCAAAACAAAATGCCTCAGGTCACAAAAACTCAGCTTTCTTCATAACAAGTTAGGTATCTTCTCTTTGTTTATAAGAGGTATTTTTCTCCCAAGAGACCACTACTAGGATTTACTTCTTTGTCTTGAAAAGACACTCATTTCTACCTAAGAGCTTGGGGTTTGGTGTGCGGTTTTGTTTGTTGTTTTTAATGTTTTTGTTTATTTGTTGTTTATGGTTACCGATTGTCAAGTAATGATACAAAACATACAGGTCTGTTGCTAACTTCTGCATTGTGCTTCCTATAGAGAGGAAGAACTGAAAAGTGTGGTTGGCAGCAGTTCTATTTCCAAGCCAAATTCTCTCAAAACCAGGAGAAACACCAGCACATAATTTCCTTCAGCAGCTACTCTACCATGCCCTTTTCCAGTCATCATCATCTTTCTCCCAAGCCATCTGTTTTCTCTTCTTTGCTATACTTTTGAATTTTGCACCTCCCTTATAGCTAAACCTACCTCTAAACCCTTCAGCCCACAGCTTCACATTCCATCTTTTTCTTCCTGTCTACACAACCCCCAGTCTCTCAGACCAGCTCAGGCTCAAAGAACAGCTTCTCACCATCTCTATTTACCAGTGATGCCAACAAGTCATCCTTTTTTGCCTAGTGTACTCCATGTCTCTGCTTCGTCAAGCTCCCCCCTTACGCTCCCCATGCTCCAGCTCTTACCATTTCTTGATGTATGATGTTAATAAATCCCATTCTTTGACTTCTGTAACCAAACACTCAAATAATCACCAATATCTTGCTGCATCTCTAATAGTGCTGCTTATCCAATTGTTGCTAGTCATAGTCTTCTTCACATCCTCTGCTCCAGTACAAACACCTTCACTGATGTAGCAATTATAAACTGCTCAAAATCACATTTGACAATGACATTTGACAATCACAATTACAAATTGACCATTTTTCTCCTTATCTCTAGTTAATTCCATCAAACAAGGAGATAGGGACTTAAGCTCTGCAAAAAGGTTTATACTCCCACCATGTCCTACTACTGATATCGTTGCTGCTGAGATGGTTCAACAAGTTAGGCCACATGACCAAGGCAATCATAGTGCCAAATTATCTGCATTTTAACACCCTGCACAGTACAATTTCCTTAAATTCCATGTTCACAAACTCACTTTTACCTTTTTCCTTGTGGAACTTCTCTTTAGCACCAGCCACACCAGAAGCACTCTTGGGACTCAAATGAAAATTGAGTAGTGAAAGTAACCTATGCTGTGAAAAAGAACAGTAAGATTGACAGAGACTGCCCATTTGGGCACTAACATGATTTGTAGGATGAGGAGCTTCAGAAGAAAATATAATTTTACGCCATGGAAGTCTACTCAAGGTGTTCGCACACTGAAACACATCTAACAAGTTTTAAAAAGGTTTGCTAAGTTATATGGCCTGGAAATTCCAGTTACGCTATAAACCTGTTTATGAAGTCATTCATTCTGTGCTTGGAATGTTCTCACTGCAAGTTTTACTAGCCTTTAGAGCATTCTTTCCACTTCTCCTTTTTAAGGGGACCACACGGTGACCCAGAAAAGTTTTTTGCAATCCTATAGTCCATAAGTTCATTCTGATCTAATCAATTTAGCTGTAACTACAAGGTTGTTTCACTGTAAAATCCCTGAAAGTATCTAGCTCACCAGACACTGCGAATTCATGGTTCCAGCTTTTAAATAGTTACTGCATCTAAAATTGTGTGACTGAAGTATTATCGAAACAGCAAAAATAATTTCAAATAAAATAACTGTAATGAAGATTTAGATAATCGCTGCAGGGCTGGAAGGTAACACTTGCAGTTTTCATATCAACTCTCCTCCTAAATCTTTCCTGATCTTTAAGAACAGAGGGAAGACTTCTAGCAATTTTTGACAGAAAAATAAATGCAAATCAGCTTCTTTCTCTTCTTACCTCCCAGACTCCTAATATTTGTGGGGGAAGGGAACTGTCATTTGAAAATGTGCGTATTTTTGAGCTTTAACACTCACTTGAGCCGGCAGTATTCCTCTGACCAGGACTTCACTATATTCCGTTTCTTACTGTAAATTCAGACCAAAAACTAATTTTCCCTTCTTCTTGAAATACACTTATCCTGTATTCTCAAGTTTCAGTGAAAACTGGTTTCCCAGAGGCATACTCACTGCCTCAAATAAGGGCTCTACCTTCTATTAACTTATTCGGTATTGACAAACATCTACTATAAAGGGTATGCCACCAACAATATAGGGCACGGCCACATCCAGGTTGAAAGCCTGGTCCTAAGATTAGCCTGAACATGATCTGGTAGGAAGAAAGGTTTTAATGTTTTTTGCGAAACCTGTTGCAGGAAGACAAGTTACGAAGCTCACTTCTGATACAATTTGGAAGTGGCATCAATAGTACCCATATACCTCACAGAGGCTGACTGCAGCTGAATGAATCAATGCTTGTCATTTTTTTGGCTGAGAGGTATTTTCTATCCCTTTCTCTAAATTTTATTTTGATGTATTTTTCTGAGGGTGTGAGGAAAATTATGCCTCCCTTTAAAATAGCATGAATCATACACTAGAAGAAGAATCTGCAGTATGTTTGTTCTCGTTCAATTAAATTAATTTTGCTAGGCAAGAAAGGAAAGGAAATTATATGTAAAAGATATAACTATACGCAATCAGACGTAAAAACCAGATTATGTTGAGCTAGAGAAAGAGTATTGCCCTTAACACACTGACAATTGGTCAAACTATAGAAATCAGAGCCAAATTCCTTCAAACACCCTTTGTATTCTGCAAAGAGCATGAAATCCTCTCTAAATTCTCCAATGGATTCATTGCATTGTACCAATCAGCTGCCTAATCCACATGCAGATTTATATTTCCACAATATATTATGCTTAGCGATAATGCAAGCGTTTAACAAGAATGACTTTTTCATTTTACTTAAGAGACGTGAGGCTTTTCACGTCTTGTAAGGCTCGAAATCATCACTGTTAGGGAAAGTGTTCCACTGCATTCAAACACTCTCCCTCAAGAGACACAGTTTATTAACACTACCCAAAAAGCTCTCAGATCCCCAGAGGTCTAAGGCACATTGCAGTCCCTAATCCTAGCCTTCAGCAAAACCGTGGATATTTATGACTTTTATGTGAATTAAGTCAAGCCCCATATCCTATAACAGTATGTCATGATATGATATATCCAGTGCCAATTTATATTATCAGTTTCATAGCCTGGGCCTCTGCAGCACTTTGCTCTTCTTTGAGCTGCTTAAGAAATGGGTGGATTTTATAAATCATAAGGAATAGATGTAGAGCCCTAAGCTCTAAGCAGAAAATAAATGAATACACAAAAATTTGGTCTGAATTTGGTTTTGCCGTATTAGCTGATCACACCAACAGCATCCTTATTTGAAAACATTTCCAGTTATGCAATTGAAACATACTGAAAATCACTCAGCTTGCATGAATAAAAGCATCTGAACTGACAGAAACATGCAACTCTCATCTCAGTTAGGCTGACCTGTAGGTCTTTGGCACTGTGTATTAAAAGTGAAGTTGATAAATTGGCCTTAAAACCAAAGTTTTATATATTCAGTGACCTCCTACAGAGAGATTCTCTAAACATGGATATGATCAACTGTATTTTACATAACATTCTTGGCTTCAAAGACCTACAGAAACAGTCTTCTTCAAGGCCAGCTCTAACAACCAAACAAAACAAAACCAATTGCAATTGCATCCCAAATTCACACGCTGTTACAGAAAGGAGCGCTTCCTTGAGATCTGTTCATAACAAAATTCTGCATTACATGCTGCACTTGCACAAAAGGAACTAAAAAACTTACTGTTTTATTAAATGGCTGTCACAAGCCTCCTGGGACTTCTGAGCTAATTGGGCAGTTTAGAATTTATGACCGAAGTGTGATGGGAAGTGCAAGCTGTTGAAAACTCAAATACACCTCTTCTACAAACAACCACCAGTTTTATCAATGTGTGCTCTAGGCGCTCCGAGTGCCCATTTGTGACTTGCCACTTCTTCAGACCACAGCATATTCTTCTCAGCTCTCTGAACCAACATCCTAACCAATGTCTGAAAATGAAAATATCTTCTACTCAGATATCAAGTCTTGACTTAAATAACTTCATTTCCCATGACAATTTGTTCCAGTGTTTTGTTACTGTCCCTGTCAAAAAATTAATTCCTTAACCACATCATAGAACAACTTGAGCATTTGAAAAAGATTATATTTTTCTTTCTTTCTTTCTTTCTTTCTTTCTTTCTTTCTTTCTTTCTTTCTTTCTTTCTTTCTTTCTTTCTTTCTTTCTTTCTTTCTTTCTTTCTTTCTTTCTTTCTTTCTTTCTTTCTTTCTTTCTTTCTTAATGGCTTCAGACACTGGTCTGATGAGAGCACTGAATTGAACAGTCTCTTTTGATATCTTAAAAAAATAGCAATAAAGCTGCTGCATTAAGATCCTCAAACTGCCTGGGAGCTATGAGGAAAGAACCTCTGCTTGTGCAAGGGGACACCCATGCATGTGACAGGCAGCAAACTCATTCTCAGAGTCCCCATCCTAACAGGGAAAGCAGGCAAGAGGTGGCAAGACATGAAGATACCCATCTAGGAGGTTTGTTTTTTTTTTTTTACAGATAAACATACCATTGCCTTCCTCTTTGCAGAGACAATATAGCCCATTATTCCCTTAGAGAGGAGTAAAGGAGAAGATCCTCACCCAGCCTGCCACACATCAGGGCTCAGGGTGAAAGCAGAACTCTAGTTAAGTCCTGTAAAATTCATAGCATTTTGAAAAATACCTATATGAAACATCTACTTAATGTTAATTGCACTGAAAGGTTATTGTCATGAAAAGATTCATACCCCTGAGAAATATAACAGAGGCTTTTTTTTGTTGTTTAATCTGGTCATTTTTTTCTCTTTTTTCCTTAAGAAATTTAGGTTCAGAACACCAGATTATGACCAGGAATCTAGCATAAAACAAACACCTTTTCTGTGCCCAAATAAAATGCTGCACTAAAGCAAGATCTGTATGTTGTAGAAAGCCCATTTCTAAATTCAAGATCAATTGATGATTTCAGTTAATAATTTTCTTAAAACTGATTTCTCATGCATGCACCTACACATTCAGAATCAAATGTCTCCCAAATGACCTCAGAATGTCTAATGTTAGAAAAACTGGTTTTTTTTCCTCTAGAGTAAGTGTAGGTCTCACAAGATACAACTTAATAAAATATACTCAAACTTTGTATCAAAAAAATTAAAAAAGGAAAGATAAAAGGACAAGAAAGTAACAAAATTCAATTATTTAAGAAAAACCATCCACAAACTCATATATTTCAAAGGCTAATGAAAGACGTGTTTGTCTTTATTAAATGAAATCAAAGTAATTCTGTTGTGAGCAACTTGAAAGGTTGAGTGCTACAAAGCACAAGTGGAATATGATCATCAAGGTTACAGTATTTTAGGCTGTGAAATAAAGGTATACAGTACATTGACATGAGCCTCCATTCCTCCTTCAGAGTCTCAGTAATCACAGAATAATTATAGGAAGAAACATTAATGTCAATCCTCATTTCTTTAGCCACTTGAAATAAAATTAGTAACAACTGGAGAAGGGGAAAACCACTTATGCATAAAAAATAAAAGAGAGGCTACAAGAATATTTTTTATTATGGCAATGGTGGCAACAGGTATAAAATATTTCAGAGTTCTATGTTAACCACCTATTCACAGACAGAAGAAAAAATAGAAGACTTAATACTGAAGCCTCAAAAAGTAAAAAATGTTCACGTGTGTTTGCAAACCAGGACTGTCCATGAGACCATCCAGAGAAGCCAGCTGATGCAACCACCTGTCCGTGAACACAGCCCCTAAAAGTCAGAGGGCAAAATACTTCCACTCTGTCTTGGCAACACAAATGCACATTTTTGTGAAAATACCTTCCATTAAGAAACCAATCACTTATCTAAACCCAGGCAAAATTCTCACTGTGCACTTCCTTCTCCTGAAATTAATGGGAAGCAAAAGAGGTTGAATCTCCCATGACAGCTGAGATGCATCCTCTTAATGGAAAACTACAAAGTACTCAAATTATTGGGGAAAAGGCTGCAGAAGAACTTATGTAAAGCTGCATTTAAAACCTCT
Organism: Cnemophilus loriae; assembly: GCA_013397755.1. NCBI lineage: Eukaryota > Metazoa > Chordata > Aves > Passeriformes > Corvidae > Cnemophilus > Cnemophilus loriae. Next base: position 1,789,681 of record VZTF01005565.1, read on the forward strand.
TTTACAGAGACTTCTAAATGGTAAATAGCAGAGCAACAGTTTATTCTTTCACAGAGTGGAAAAAAAAAAATAATTCATCACCTGGCCTGAAATAAATTATTCTCTACCAGAACACTGTACTTCTGGCATATTACCCAAATGCTGAAAGAGGCCTGCCAGGTGCTTATTAGAGTTATTCATTTTAATGGAATTGCACATAAGAATGATCACTAAATGTATCTTTTGTCTGATTAATCTCTACAACACCTGCTGCCATGGATCTTTATCAGAGACGGTAGTGTAAATTGCCAAACAACAATGCTTGGGAAAAAAACCCCACAATTAAAAATAAAGCAAAACAACTGAATTAGATGGCCAGCAGATAAGAAGAGGCTTCCAGTGTGTCTTGAAGGTCTCTGTTGCCCAAGCAGTGATGGGCTGCCCAGGTACTGCAATTTTCTAAGTAGGAAGCATTGGAAAGAAGACATCCTGCAGCAAGGCACATAAAGGGACTGGTTCTGATTTCACATCTATATGGGATCTAGACCAACTCTCCTGAATGCTGTGAGGCATTGCATGTAGCATTCTTCACTTTCTCAGTGTACTGGTGGGCCATTCCAAGATTATGGTACTCTAAAGGAATTCTTCAGCCTCAGCCACAAGATTGTGAACTATGTCCTCACAGCTTCCTTCAAATAGGAAACATCACAGTCTTCATGAAAGAAATTCCTGCAACATCATCTTCTTCCTCTGAATACTTTCCTGGGACTCAACAAGTGCTTGAAAGCAAAATGCTGAGTTGATGTGCAGGTCAGCATATTGGCTCTCCTTGCCTTTTCTGTTTTAAAAGTCTTTGAAAGACAAATCTAACAGATTCACTGCATAAGCTACAATTGAAATAGTTCTCTCATCAAAAGTAATTGGAAAGGCAGAATTTCATCTTTGACAAATCTGTTGTTTTATATACGCATGTGAGGTGCCTTTTATAAATGCTTCTAGACAGGGCCTAATGTGTAATGCAGTCATACAAATTTCTAGCATAACTCTGCCTGAAGATTTGGGTAGAACTACATGTTAAATTCATATTCCAATCCTATCACCTTGTTTGGTTCAACTGAATAGTCTTGACAGCTTTCTGCAGATTTAATTTCTTGAGCTCCCAGTTCTTCAGAGCAGAATAAAAATCATAAGGGGTTCATTCCTCACCTGTGCTCACACCTTACCATCAGTGTAAGTGCCTGATATGTTTAATTTTTAAGTGCAGGAGTAAGGCTGCCTCATGCTTTAAACTAGCAAGAGAGCTGTGGGGTGCAGTGGGGTGCAAGCTGTGAAGGATGCTCAGTCCTGTAAAGCACCCAAAAGCATTCAATCCTGTCAAGCACTGTACACTTGACTCAGGCACAGATCTCTGCATTCTGATGCTGCTGACTGACACAGGAAGCATCATTTACTAATAAAACAGAGAGCAAATCTTCAAGGTAGACAATTTTTGACAATTAATTTCTGCATGTGAGCCACTCTATCTCATAAGACAGAAGTAAGAAACAGCCTCTAAAAGATATTCATAAAGCAATTGCCAACTTTGTGTGCTCTTGAAACACTGTTTTTAATGTTTACTTACATTGCTAGAATAGCCATTGACTTTTCATGGAATACAGTAAATACATTCTACCCAAAAGTTTTAACATTGCACATCTTAATTATTTACAACATAATGTGTTTAATGGTGCACTGTATTACTTACTTTGGGTAATATATCTCAAGCATTATGATACATCAAGCCAGGCAATAAAATTATTATGCAGAGAGAGACAGCTTTACACTTATCCTTCATTGCTGATGTCCCTACTTGTCTTCTAAGCCTGTGAGTAATTCCTCTCTTTAATTTAGTCAGCTGCCTGGAGGGTTTTCTAGAAAAGTTTCTGATGATCTCAAACTTAACTGAATATGAAATGGAAAGTACATGCCATTCAATTTAGGTTTAAGAGTTTATTACTGAGATGCTGGTCCTCTGATGGACCATCTTGCATTAGCAAACACCTAAAAAATTTAAGCCTTCTGGCTAAAAAAAGAAATAAAAATTATAGATTCCACTAACATGATGGCCTAGCAATTTCTTTTCTCCTTTGGTAAGTTAAAGTTGTCTTTCTCCTTTGGTAATCTAAATTTGTAGGTGGTATTGTAAAAAAAAAAAAAGAAAGAAAGATTTAATTCTAGTTAATATATAAGACATCTCTATATCATGTGTTCCTACAACAACAAGGTGTTCTTGTACACAAAGACCCCACAAAATTTTAGAATACTCAAACAAAAACATATTTAAGCTTGAGGTTTGGGCTCCAAACTGAAAAGTCAGAGAGAAAATGTCTTCTAGAAGTGCAATTTTTAAAACCAACAAAATGTCCAGGATTTAAACTTAGCCTTTGTAATAGAATGCCTTAACAATCCACAAATTTCATGTTCTGCAAAAAGGAATAGTGAGCTGAGGCCACTCTATGTTTAGGACATCTTTTCCCTCCTCACTAAACCCGTACCTCTCTGCACTCCGTCTCATGCTACTCCAGTATTTCTCAGGCAAGTAGCACTCCCCAAAATGAGAGGTGTGTGCATGCATGGTGGCGGCAGCATGCCCAAAACATGAAGTATGTGCATGCATGTGTTTGGATATGAAGGAAGAATTTGTTGAAGCAAACTTATCCCACCTGTCCAAAGGTGCCAGTCCTTACTTGAAAACATGGAAGCCACAGTGACAGTACATACTGCCTACAGGAGCCTCAAGAGAATAAGATCATCACACAACAGGAAAGAAGATAAGGAGGAATTTTAAATATATAACGTATATATTTTATGGATATAGACATAGATAAAAATATATTTTATATATAGCAGTTATAAACAGGGAAGGGAGGGGAAGTGAAAGGGAGGAGAGAAGGGGGAGGGGGAGGAGAAGGGAAGGTTTCGGGAAGGGAAGGTTTGGGAAGGTTTGGGAAGGGAAGGTTAGGTTTGGGAAGGTAGGAAGGGAAGGTTAGGGAAGGTTAGGGAAGGGAAGGTTAGGGAAGGTTAGGGAAGGTTAGGGAAG